>VZRX01003310.1:53878-167567 GCA_013398075.1 Notiomystis cincta | reverse complement strand
CCACATTTACCTTAATACTAAGGCCTATGATGATGAGATGTACTTTCCATAACTCCTTTTGCAGCATAGTAATTGCAAAGAAGGCTGTTCTGGCAGCATTATTAAAACAAGTAAAAAGTAAAAACAAGTAAAAGACAACCTAAAATACATCCTATCCCCCAAAATAAACTCCTTTCTCATAAACTCAGATTAATTTTGCTCCTGTAACTAGTGTTGGAATTTCTTTTCTCCTCCCACCTAAGGTAAGTACAGAGGTGCCATGATATTTTTGTAGGTGTTTTCATGACACTTTTCAGCCTGCACTGTATGGTGTTGATTATTTTCTTATAAGTCATTCAGTTGTACCTGGATGCCGTCAGTCATGGGCCGGGGCTGTGGCACTTGCACTGTATATGACACACTCAGTAATGAAAAGCCAATTGTTTCCCAAAGAGCTCATTGTCTCAGATTGTAATCTGTGAAAGTGTAAACACTATGCCCAAAGGCTTTATGATTCTCATGGGGCTTTTGAGAGCATGGGAGGAGCAGAAGTGAAACTGCAATGTCAGAATTCCCAGAGGTATGGAGGAATTAGCTCTTCACACAGTTGACTGCATTTTCAGCCACAGCAGGGTCAGAAAGCATGTTAAATGATTTTGAAGTCCTTCCCAGTGAGGCCCAGTTTTTACCTGGACTACTGCTTTGGGATGGGATTGGATTTTAGAGCCTGCCTTATGAGGGCAGAAACAGACATACAAGAATTAACATATCTCGGCTCCCCCTGAAAGAGGCTAATTATGCCTGCTGGTTGTGATGTTTTTAATTGGAACACAGTGTAATGCATGGCTTTTGATGATAATCTTTTTTTTTTCTTTAGCATCTATCACATAAATATATCTCCAAACAGATCAGATATTTCCTTTAATCACAAATTTGCAGTCCTAAATGAATTGACCTATGAGCTCAGCCATAATTGCAGTCTTATTGTGGTGGGAAAGGGAAGCTGTACTTACATTTTTAAGATATTCCTGGTGGGAAGGAGGGGAGAGAAGGCAACTGTGAGGACGATCTCCTTCTTGGAAAGGGCACAGAGCTCTAAGTGTTGCTAGTGGATGCTGTATACCTATTTACGGACTGGTTTTAGATCTACAGCTGCCCTGAGATAAGATTAGACTTTTGATGTGCAAGATGAGTCCTAAACCCTAAATACTTCACCATAAAGAGTATTATAATTGCTTTTAATACCAGATGTGCCATGGCCCTTTTGGCATCATGTACACAGTGTCCTTCTAAGCCTGCAGACAGGGTTTGAATGCAGACATGCTCATGGTGCTCTGACTGCCCCCAATTAATTAAGCTGTATGTGGGTGGGCCTCAGAGAACACAAAGATTACTCCTTTTTTGTGAAGGCTCTGTGCTCTTCTGTTGTGCTGCAAGAGTGCTGCTGCTAAGCTCCTGAGAAAGATGATGGAATCTAACACACCATGCTTATCCCATCTGTAATATTAGACCAAAATGTTTCCAAGCACCTTCCAGAAAGAGGACACCAGTATTGTGCCATTATGAAGCTAGCTCATGCACAGACATATGATAGGTACCCGTTGACCTGCACTCTGTCAGCCAGCCCTATACAGTTCCCACCTGTCTTGCAGTTTACCTGAAGGTCTTTTAAATCTGCTGACAAAAGCACAGTGCAGGATTGTGGGATTGCTAATGCTTCTGTTCAGGAAAAATGCTCTTAACACAGTGGATGAGGAAGGCAATTACCCAGAGCTGTTTGGCCTAACAGTTCACTTCTAAAGGAATCTTTAAAATGGTGTCTGAGACACTGTATTTTCTTCCATTCAGGTAGGCCCAGGTGATCAGCTCATTGCTGAATAGGCAACAGCATAATGGCCAGGAGTCACAGTCAGTCAGCTGGGTGACAGGTGAAGATGTGTTCCCCTGAAATGGATTGTTCTGTTTATTTGTTCTTTATCTAAAAATAAATGCCTGACTAACATAGGAGGTTGGAACAAGAAAACAGGAGACAAAAACAAGTGGGGAATAGTTAAGGTCACTCTGCAGCTTTCACACTCCTTTAACAATAGCACTGGGAAATCATCTGTAAACTATTTTTCCAGTCCCCACCCTGCAGACCATCCTACCCACTAGAAAAATTCTGTCATGAGATGTCAAATTCTGTCATGGGCAGGTAGCAGAGGTAAGAAAACAGTATTGACAGACTTAGTAAAGCTGAGCGTCTGTCAGCTCTGCTGAAATGAATGAGACTTGCAGGTTGTTGGCAGTGCGAAGCTCTGTCACCAGTGGCATGATCATATACATAAATCTGGTCTTCCCGAATTGACGTGGGCAGCAAAGCTGTTTATTTTCTCCTACTGCTTGAACTGTCTGGAAGCAAGCAGAATTGATTAATTTTATAGACCTAATCCTCTGTAAGAAGGCTTTTGGACATAGTTAATTACCTAAATGCTCGGTTGCCATGTTACCCTAAGATGGTATGATTGTAAATGGTTGGACACAATAACAAAATGTCTTCATATAATTCTGAATCTTTATTTCTGAATTGTAGACCTTTCTAGTGAGACAGGCTGGCTTGCAGGTGATGCAGTGAGCTGAAAGGTGTAAAGGAGCTCTCATCATCTGAGGTAGTGGAAATATTATCTAAATCCTGTGGTAACTCATGACTGCTATATTCACTCTGTGGTTACCCATACAGTTTTGTATTTCTAAAGGAGAGATTTTTTAGCTGTTTGGGTTCAAAATCAAAAGCCAGGGTCTGAAACAGGAGATAGTGTTTAAACAAAACAAAGACATTCAAGAAGAGACTTCTCTGTATTTGATTAAGTGATTAAAAGGTTGAAATCTGGTGATGATGTAAGTGCAGGGAGGGAAAACAGCAAACACTGCTATAAAAAGAATTAAATTAGCTGATCTGTATACTTACTCTGCTACAAACAGCCTGAAACCGCTTTTTGAGTCTCGGGAAAATCTTGGTCTAGCATTTTGCAGTCTGTCTCTGCAGGAGCTGGAAGATTTTTTTCTCACAGTTGTTAGGCTCTTTCCTTTTATCAGCGTCTCTTCCTGATTGCTTCCTGTCCCTCCTCCATACCTTAGCATACATATGCCAACCTCTGGCTGTCACTGCCTTTGCTTTAGAGGAGCTATGTGAGAGTATTAATTTCCTGTGGGCTATTGCATATCAGTGCCTTACAACAGGCAACTGAGGAGGGAAGGCTGTCCCTCTTCACTTTTTTTCTTCAATTCTTGAATATGAGGAAACCTCAGATGAGGCTCTGTGCATTCTGCAATTGTCCTTTGAATGACCATGTGGTGCTGTACATAAATTATAATCACAAAAATGCAGTTTACCTGTATTGACTGAACTGAAACAAGTCAGCAAGTTCTCGTGAAGTGCTGATCCCACATCACCTGTTAAGAATCCACCTTTGGTGAATCAGACTGCTGAGTAGCTGTCCTGCAGCTGCAACTGCAGCTTTGGGAGAGTTTTTAAAATTTCCAAATAAGATATCCCTCACAATGCCAAAAGCTATGGATTAGTATTTATTATAGTTGATATTCTACTAAACTAGCAGATGTCTGGTGTCCTCCATCTGTCTTCCTAGGAGTCTTCCTCTTTAACTATTACTCAATAAAGATGTTTCCTTTTTCCTTTAAAGTTCAAATGACTGCGTCAACTTCTGAGAAGCAAGTGAGCCATTTAATATAATGACTGTCTTATGCCTAGATAAACTGTAGTAATTTCTTATGCCTGAGCAGTTTCTTCCAGTCTTCTTACAATTTAACTCAAAATAGTTCCTTGTGAGAGAAAAATGAAATACTTCCAGGCCAGCTTTTCTGCACACTCCAAAATTTTGCTATCTATTTTTTTGAAAAAAAAAAAAAACAACAGCTATTCTGTGGGCATCAGCATTTCTTTGGGATAATCTGTTTAATTTCTAGATTACTTCTTTAGTAACTGTCACCTCATCTGAAGTTACAGCATTCTGAATTTTATTACCTGCAATTATTTTGTTATATATGCAAATACATCAGTATCCTAGGAGACTGCTGGTTATTTGAGGTGGTATATTTGCTTTCAAACTAATTTGCAGGCCAGTTCTGGTATGTTTATAGCTACATCAGAAATGATTGTCTTTCTGTGAGCCCTACAAATAACTCCTTAACCTCCTGATTTGGTATTGTTTATTTGAGATGTTCCAGTAGACAGCATCTCACTATAAATGGCAGTTCAGCGTACAGGGCATTTGTATGATAAGGTTGCATGTCTCATCAAACACAAGTGTCATATCTATGTCAGACAAGGAGAGAGGGAGCAAATTCTGTAGTTGCATTCCGTTTAAATAATACTTGTTGGACCAGAGAAATGGGTTCTGGCACCTGGGGATCAAAAAATCCCGAGATACTGGGGAGGAAGTTCAAGTCTCTGCCCTGAATAAAACAGAACAGTGTTTTAAACATGGCTGTGCAGGTGCTCTAAACAGATAAGGCATTAGTTATTCTGAAGTAGGCAACACTGTCTTGACCAAAAATACTGTATCAGGTCTGAGGACTAATCCCAATGGATGTTCACCAGAGCCAATAACATTTTAAGAGAAGGTTTGATTTCAGCAAATACCTGATTTTGTATCCAATGCGGTTCCAGCACAAGATGGATTTTTCCCATCTGGGTAAACAGTTGTGATATAAATGAGAAGCTTTTGTTTTCTTTCCTTGCAGAAATTATTCTGAAAAATCCATGAAGTTTGTTGTTGTAACTTTAAACTGAGGTTTATTTGTTGAAGAATGCTTTTATTACAATTTTTATTTAAACTGTAGCATGATAATCCATTGTGGTTTGAATGCATGTATTGTAATTGACAAAATAACTTTCAGGAAGAACATGTAGCTAGCTGCAGCTCTTGGTCAAATGATTTCTCCTTCAAATCAAGATACTTGGAACACAAAGGCAGGCCCTCTTATCTGTTTGTGTGATTAAAGTAAGCACTAAATACTAAGTCCACCACTGAAGGTCAGAGGTATATAAGGAGTATTGTGTGCTCTGCACAGATACTGTGCAGAAACCATCTATTTAAGGCTGTGTTCTTCAATTCTATCTGTTTTGAATTTCAGGAGAAACCCTGTTAGAATATAGGCCAGATCAATGTGAGTAATGGCCTGTAATAGCTGATTTAGATGGTGTTACCTGCTGCTCTGACTGTTCTGACACAAAATACATAACCCATGGGTTTGAAGCCCTTTCTTGATCTCACCTCCTAAGTGCTTTTTAATTTGGAGTGTGATCGTAGCTGAATCATCAATACTCATGTGGCATTATCTGTGAAAAGAGCTCATTCTATGAAATAACTGGGCTGAATAACATCTGTGCAATTGCCAGCTCAGTTATAAAGTAACTTTGCAGCTTTTTTTCCTGCAAAAGAAAGGGAAATGCAACTCTTTGCTTGAACAAGAGGCTTATAGTTTAGCTGTGAGAAACTTGGGCTCAAGACTGGTGAAAAACTGAGTTTCCAACTGGGGATAACAGTAGCTCTTGTGGATTTATGGAGGAGGAAGGAAAGGTTTCTTAACCTAAGGAAACAGCTCCACAACTCAAATTAGTTATATTCCTTTTTCACTTGTTTTAAGATTTAACAGTGTGCCCTGGCAACTGGATAATGTGGTCTGACACTTTGTTCAGTCTTTGACCTAGAGTCTACTTATATGAGAATATAGTTGATGTAGTATTTCAGGAAGTCCTCAGATTACATAATTATTATTCAAGTTAATACTTTTGCAGATCCTTTAGAATGAGTAAACATCAGGAGGTAACCATTAAATTATGAATTTAAAGCTGCTAAACTGTTAGTGCTTTATAATTAAAGTGCACAGTAAGCTTTTTTTCAGGTAAAACTTTTTATTAGTGTCAGATGTCTGAACTCTGTAAATGACTGTCTTAATAACATGGCAGATAACTCTGTCATTATCTCCATTCTGAATACATTATTGCAAAATGTTCTCCAGCCAGTGGAACACAAAGAGAAATTAGCTCTGCAAATATGTTATCATTAACTTTCTATACTAGCAACAGCAGTTCCCATCCTGTTGTCTAATTAGTAGCATAAAGTGTATCTTATTCTATAACTATCGAAAACGTGGGTATTTAAAAACAAAATAACACCAACCTTTAGTAGCAATGTGGAAGTATGAAAATGGTGTACAAAATGCAACACTTTGTTATAATCTAGCTTTCATGGTGGCCTGTAGCTAGCTGAGAAGACAATCTCATGAAGCCAGTTTGTGTGTAACTAGAAGTTTCTGCACATAGGTACCTCAGGTGCTACCATTTTAATGCCTAATATAGCATTAAATAGTGTCCAGTGTAATATGAGATAATGCTCTTTTTTTCCACTGAGTTTTGTTGCAAGATTAGCCAAATGATCAATGTGCGGGTAAATTGTTAGTCTCCACTGAAAGATCTTGAGAAGGGGAGAGGAAGGAGGGAAATTTCTGCTGAACATGGTAAAAATCAATTGCAACTGCAAGTTTTGAGGAAATAAATGAATTGAAAACATTGTCTGGCAATGTCAGCAGTATTGTGCTAGTTGAAATTAATAATGCTAATTGAAATAGTGGTTTCTATACATAGCATGATAAAGAGCTGTTTCTTCTATACTAGTGTAATTAAAGCCTTAATAAAAAGGTTACCTGAGAACAAAATATCAGAATAGGTTTTCTGCTACAGTTGCCTACATTCCTAAATACTCATTTGATAAAAGTATGCTATGATATTTAATAAAAGGCATTAATAAAGAATTTCATTTTTTTTCTGGTACAGAGTGAGGACAAGGATCTCAATAAATGTGCAGTTCAGGCACATTGTTTTGACCCTTAATTCACATTATATATTTACAAGCTAACAGATATCACCTGTCAAAATGTGTTGCATAGATGACTTTTTTTAAAAAAGTATTTTTTTTAGCTAATATCATCAAACTCAGGTCCTAAAAGAAATGAAAGCTTGATCACATGAAGTTGGCCCTGAAGCTTAGATCAGCCTTACTGTTGAGTATCTTTTGGGGACAGTTCTAAAATCTCCCATTTTTCAGATCCATGAAGAAAAGAATTTTTCTCCCAAATGTAAAGTTGTTTATGTTCTTCTAAGAGATTTACAGGAGAAAAAGCACACAATAAATAGAGAGAAGAAAGTACTGGAATTAGGTACCCTCAAAAAACTCATTTTCGGTTTACAAATGGCTCCAGATGACATCCTGAATGGGCTTCATACAAGGTGACTCCTCTCTTTGGTGGTAGTAGTTAGCCGCCTTTTTCCCAAAATGTCAATGAGATCTTGCTCTTCTTTTAGGAGGATGAAATGGGCCAAATGTCTTAAAGGCATGCAAATCCCCTGATGAGGGTAGAGTTACTTTCTGCACCTCCCACGTGCGTAGCTGGTGTTGTGGTCATCTGTGCCACAGGTGTTCAGTGCCTGGACACGGTGCATAAATAGGTTTTAACCTTTCTCCAAAATCCTTCCAAATATACTTGATTTGTAGCAATGTGAGCTGAGGATTAGGAGGAACACAGCCTTTCACATGCTCTTGCCATAGTCTCACCTTTCCCTTGCTCAGAGTCCAAATTCCAGCCTCTGGGCTGTTTTGGCTCAGTGCCTCACTTGCTTAGCCATACCTAATACAGACATAAACCCTTATTCTTATTCAAAGTAACAGGCTTAAGGGCACATGCTTACTTTAAACAATTTGTGGGTTCTCAGTTTAAAGCCAGCATTAGTGACAATTAGTCTTTCTGGCATGAATAAAAGTATTTGCAATGCATTGTAGTACTTAGTACACCTGGTTAGGGTGCCACACACACTCTTGAGAAGCCTCTGTGGGACTCTCATGCTATATTTAAAGCATCCAGTAACTTAGGAAGCTATTTTGAATTGGAACCAATGCTACATTTACCTCAAGCTTCTGGAATGGGACATCTTATCCAAAACTCCAAAAATACTACATGTAACCCCAGATTCTGGTACATAGTGCCAAATCGGAATGCCCTGGTATTAGGGTGAATTTGGCCTGCCTTTCCTTGATCCTGGGGGTCAATGGGACCATCCTGTTCTATTTGAGAATGTCAGCATTCTCTCCTTACCTAATCATAGCTGGTTCAAAAATGGCTAAGGGCAGTTGGTACTATGGCAGGTGTTTAAAAAAGAAATAGTTGAAGCAAGATGGTCTTTTTCATCCACCTTCACTAAGGTTAACTGTTGTAGGAAATAAATGGATAGTCTTTCTACTAATTTTTTTGACAGCAGTTGCAAAATAGAGGTACGCTCCTAACCTACTGTCAAAATGGCTTTCCTGTCTAAAAGACTCTTTCTTCACTGTTTTGCTTAAATTATCCAACAAATTGTTCAGGATGAAATCCTTTAATCCTTTTGTCAGCAGTATGAGGTGGGCTGGACGAGGATCTCTCTGTTACGTGTGTGCTTTGCTTTCTTCATGAGAAGAAGTGCTCAGCAGTCTGCAAGCATCATCAGTTGTGTGGACAGCAACAAACCACATCTACCTGAACTGCAGTCTCCCCCCATTTAATTGCCCACTGCTTGGTACTGCTTCTTTTCAGGCAACACTTCTAAAATTGAAATGTGCTGGTTTGCCACATAGTTCTCAGTAGTTCAGGATGAGTGCAAAGAGTTGTGGGTATCAGACTATTGGCACCTGAGGGGAAAATGAGCAGATTATTGAGGTGCCAGAATTGTTTGGCTGTTTCACCCCTGGGGAATAACAAAGCTCTCCTCTCTTTTGAGGGAGGCTTTATCCCACTCTTGAGAAGTGTGTGCCTCAGCTGTAGCAACTGGCTGCAAGGACAGGTACTGATGGCTCTGGGCATTCATCCTCACTCCATGTGAGATTGTTCTCTGCTGTCTCTTCCTTCCATATGCCTGGAATGCTTATGTGGCCTCTTTCCCCTGCCTCCTTTCCTTGCTCTGTTCCCACATTCTGCCTCATCAGAATGTGCTATCCATTCTTTTCTCCCAACTTTCGATGCTGTTCAGATTAAGTGCACTTAGAGTGGAGGAGCAAAAAGATGAAGACTGCATTTGGAAAGTGAAAGATTTTGACCCTCCAAAACATGTTACAATGTCCTCTAGAGCCATGAAGGGAAAGAGAAGGAATGTGCAGCAAGGAGCTGGCTAAATATGGTACCTCATGAAGTTCATGACTGCTCTGTGTGAAGCTGGGAAGTTTCCTGTTTCTCTGATTACATGTATTGCTGTATTAAATAGTCTTCTCTAGCCCCTGTTGAGGAACCCAAGCTGCAATTAATACCAATATCACTTCTGTATTGACAATAGAGTACATCTTCACTGAGAATCCCTAGAAGACTTTCCTCCTTTTACAACCACACATCCTGTGGTCCACAAAAGGATGGATTTGTCCTGATCAACAGCAATTCCCTTTTCCTACATATCTGTGCCTAATTTTCTTCAGTGCAGTGGTTCCTCACCCTGCAAAATGTCATCTTAGATTGTAATCTCCAACTTTTTCTTTGAAGAAAATATGCTGAGCATAGATAGTAAAACACATTAATATTCTTTAAAATATATATAAAAAATACAAGAAGATAGTGATTGAGAGCATTTCCATAAATTTTGCATGCCAAAACATGGGGATTAAGTGGTGGTGAAGGGAAACAGAATAAACCTTCTTGAATGTCTAGATGATTTGTGAATTAGTTCAGTTTTAGTTTCACATCAGTTTTGTCTAGACCCAGTTCCTTCCTAGAAAGAATGAGAACTCTGAAGATTGATAATTTACATGAACAGGGTTGCTCTCTGGAAGAAAATGAAGTAGTTTTGTTTTTTTTTCCAGTATGTGTGACTTGTCATGGAGGTTATCCCAGCTTGTGGGAACATTCCTGTCCAAAAAAAAAGGTGATCATCCCTTCCACAATATTGAAGACATATTTGCAGTGTGATTGACAAGATGAGGAGATGGTATATAATTTCTGTTCATGTCAAGGGACTGGCAGTGTATGAAACCAAAACTAGAACTTAGCTGCTTTATTTATCCCTTGAACAGATGCAGTACCAGCAGCTGCAATAAGATCTTTTATACATTCCATCCATGATTCCCTGGAGTTCATGTGTCCTAAAGACAACCTGGGAAGGAGGCAGGACACTCTCTTGTACAGTGTTACATTTTATAAGTACAGTGTGAGATGCTGATCTTTCTCATAGGGAAAGAATTCCAAGCTAGATCTGAGTTTCATGCCATTTGATGATATGGGTAGAGATGGCTTTCTCACTTGCTACTCTGAGTATTTAGCTCAAGTACTTAATTTGGTCTCTAAATTTTGTTTACTAAAACTCTTTATAGACTAGAAAGCAGCAAAAGGAAGTCGTTTTAATTAGTTTTATCTGAGGAAAGCATCACTAAGAGGACTGGTAAACAATATTACTTTTTTTGTCTTCATTAAGACTTGATCCTCCTCCAGTGGTTTTGCAGAGATTGGATTGGGTTCCAATATTAAATGCATCTCCAAGCTCAGGATGCCAGGGAAGAGCTCTTGCCATGTGGTTGATTGTTAAGCCTCTTTGTTCAATGTGTAGATAAAGGGTTTAGGTAGAAATAAACTTTCCTCGTTGGTGTTTAATTTTAGAACATCCACAGTGAATGTTCTGGCCTGGATGCCACAAGTCTTTAGTTTCAGTCTTCCCATAAAGCACTTTGGCTACTGTCTGAGCAGAGACTATTTGTGCCATATATCCACACCAGTGTGCTACTGCCCTTGGATACACTAATGCTGTAAAGAGAGATGCTAGAAAATACTCTCTAAAATATTATCTTTTTCCACTGCAGACAACCCAATTTTGCAATAGAAAAATAGGGATCAGGAAAAGCCCCCAGATTGCCAAAGTTTTTTTGGAAAATAAAGAGTATATGCCATCTTTTCAAGCTGGTCATATATTCTTACCATTTCAGCAATGACAATAAAAGGGTACTCAGTAAAAATCAATTTTCTCAGTGTGCCATGAGAGAAGCTTTTTTCTGGCTAAATTCTAACACCTTAAAAGAGATGATGGTGACTCCCTTGAAAGGGTGAAGTTGAAACATCTAATTGTTTCTTAGTATTTATTTTAATATTTTCATATATTTATTGAGTAAAGCCATAATAATTAAAATCTCCCAATCCCTAGGTTTATCTGTCAACAACAACAACAACAAAATCAAGTAAAAGCATATATAGAAAGATTGCAGATCCTGAGCAGAGATGAAAAAGGCAGTGATTTGCATAGTGCATTTTTAGTTGAGCTCATTTTTAGCTGGAACCCAAGAGATGTTCTCCCTGTTAAGCATATACTGCCTGGGACCTGTGTATTAATGTTTGGATGTAAATGGCCTAAGGAAAAACGTCTCTTTTTTTTTTTTTAATACCTGTGATGAACAGATATTCTTAATTACATACCTGTATGTAATATATATATATATAATATATATCTTTTCTCTGTCATTTGTCACACCATTACTTACTTTTTGCCCAGTTTACCTTGCTTCGATATCAGAGTAAGTAAAATCCAGGCTGGTTTGATGGTATCTTTTTATTTCTTGTGCAGCTTCATTCCAAGGACAAATAGCCATTGTTTGGCTCTGCCTCTTGACACTTTCCTTCCTTCCTCTGGTGACTTTGTAGTGCAAGTAGGTTGCACTGTGACAGTCCTCAATTCAATTAGATAATGCAACAGAGAGAGTGCCATGGCCTCATGTTCAAGGAGAGCTGCCTGTAAGTTGCACTTAAAAACTGATAATTTGAATTTTAACAATTTGAATTTTAACATCCTCTTAACTTTGAAATTCATCTTTCACTGTTGTGATCCTTGATATTGTCTTGAAGTGTCTTTTTCCTTTCCATTTTTCATGGCAAAGACTAGTGAGAGAGACTAGGACAGGACTTTATTTATTGATTAGAATATACATTGTCCATTTTGGGAGATAAGAAGACCATTATATCCTTTTTATTAGCTTCACTCCAACCCACTGTTATCCATAGTCTCAAAGTATATATAACTGTTTATATCCTTTCAGTAGAAACCAAAGGAAGTACAGGACTGAACAAACTGTGCAAATGCTAGGAATGTGAGCATATATTCCAGGATAGTGAGGCTGTTAGCAAGCATTGTATGTACTGATGGATATCTGAGCTGCATGTGGAAATGACTGATAATTTTTGCTATTACCTTCTCTCATTATCAAAGCATTGAGCAATATTCTGCTAGGACTGGGATGGCATTTTGAGATTTAAGTTTGGATTAAGTAATGTCAAGAGAAATGCCTGTCTGACAGAAGAGAGAGTACTGTAAGCCTATTGTCATGGGACCATAAGGAAGAAGTTTAAAATCTTGCCTGGTAATTGTCATTCTATAACAGTCCTTTTATTCCAGTGAACACGAGATTAATCTATTGTAATTTAATCAAAGAAGTTGCAGAATAAATAGTCCTGCTTCCACTTCACTGCTTGCTCACAATATTTACACTGATATTTAGAACAGACCTGATTCGTTTTGTGTTCCTCTATATGTTATTTTAAATACATTGTGGTGCTGGTAGTTGGAAGGAATGCTCCCCCAGAGGGGTAAAAAAACCCCCTCACAGACAACTAAAAAAGCCCAAAGAGTAAATTGTCAATAGAATGAGAAATCATCAAACCTTTGAAGAACCAAAGCTGTTCAACTCGTAAAAGTTTTGGTAGAATATAATGAAAGAATTCTTTTGGATTTGTATACTTGAGACTGAACACTAAGTTGCAGTGACATAGCCAATTCCCAGTGTCAGATCTCCTCTTCCCTCTCTCTCCTGGTTTTATCAAAGTATGAAAGTCTTGACTGAGTGAGATGCTATTGTTGGCAAGCCTTTGATGGACACTCCTGGAATTTCATTGCAGGAGCCATGACTTCTGTTTTATCTGAAATCTCACTGGCTCTTGATGACAGACAAACTGTTTTTAGCATTGCACTGAAGGTCAGGCAAATGACTGGTTTCCAAATAGAGTAACTGAAGATACTGGAACAGGTTTATTCCTGGTATAATTCCACTGGTTCTATGAAGTTACAGGGGAATATACTTGTCAAGGGAGCCTTATGAGCTGAAGGATAATACCACTGTTCTCAATCACTTGTGTATAAAAAGAGCTTGGAAAACATACTATTTAACACAATGTTAAAATTCTTCTGTAAGAGAAATTCTACACTCACAAAAATGAGGCCAATATTTTTAGCTGGAATAAACTAATATGACTCCATTAAGGAGACTGAATGCATAGAATTCCACCATAGAATGCAATTTTTTTTTTTTTAATATCTGTGAATCTACCTCTGGCTTTTTTAATTACAAATGAGGTTAAAGTTTTATGGATGTGTAAATATTTTAGAACTAATCTAGGAAATGTATACACTGCCTAGGCTGCTTTCCTAGTGGCATTTGGGATGATTCCATTATTTTTCACACATCTTTAATTTTAGTTACAGTTTTGGCACGCCTCAAGTCCATAAACTGACTATCAAGCAGACTGGTAGATATTTCACTTAAGTTTTGCAAGTTATCTGTGACCTTAATTTATACAGAATGCAAAAATTGATTTTGCAGATGGATCAAGAAAATGAAAACCAAATACTATACTATTGTTGGAGTATTAGTAAAGGAATAATCAATGCCTTTGTAGAATGACATTGCAAAGGCCAAAAGTACTAGATGATGTGAAAACTTTTTGTGGGAAAAACTTTGGCAAGATCACAACCACACTGACATTTCCACATTGACTGTGGAAAGCAGAGGAGCAAATGTCAGCTTGTGGATGCAAGAAGTGTGTGTGTTGGCAGAGAAGTTTAGCTGGGGCTAATAAGGAGGGGCTTTCCATCTCCTGCTTTATAGGAGTGAATTGGTCAGTCTAGGTTGGAGACATAAAGTCACAGATGCAGAAAGATCCTTTGGTAAAAATTGTCACCTTCTATGCCACTTTGTCCCTGAGCTGCTAGAACGACATTGATTACCAACATCCTGTGACATTGGGACTTGGTGTAAAAAATTCAAGATTTATGTTTTTACAGAGAGGGCATTGTCAAGAATGGGAAAGAAATGTAAACTATGTTTTCTATTTTGTAAAACAGATGCAAGTACAATTTTTACAGTTCTTTGGCAGAAATGTGCCCCTTAAAGCTCAAAGAGCATGTTTTAATACATTGGTCTTACGGTCCCCAAGAGCTTATACTTCAGTGATCTTTTCCTTAGAGGTGTCAAAATGTTTCTTTAATGACAGATACCCTGGCAATCACAAAGTACAAAGAAGTGTTGCCATCATAAGGCAGGATTTCTTCAAATTTAGGTAGCTTTGACTCTAATGCTATACCCTGAAGGCTAATTTTCCAAACCATTCACAACATATGTTTTATAAATCCATCAAACAACCCTGCACTCTTTCTATACCCTATGTTTTAATGTCAAAGCAAATCTATGTTCTACTTGTGGCACCTGCTGTGGCACATACTTCAGCTACTTCAGGGGAGTACCAAGCATACCACCATACTTAAAGTCCTGTCAACATAGCTGTGATAAAGACCCTTTGGAAAATGTATAGCTACACCCTAAAATAATCATTTATCATAACTAATAAGGGAAAATTAATTGGCATTTAGTACATGTAATAATATGGATTAGGGCCATGTATAAAAGCACAGACCACCTGGAGGAGTCTTTTTAACAAGGCAAAACAATTTCTGTGACAAACTCCACTTCTAAAAAAATACTTAAGAGAGTCAATATATTGGTAAGTGCTGTTGTACTGAATACTTTCAAGTAAGGTTCAGCAACATCAATCTGTATTACTAAATACTGAAACTACTATCATAGCTTAAGATACAAGTTTATATTAAAAATAAACTTTTTCCATTATCAATACCAACAGAGTTTAGATGATGGATTAACAAAATGGTAGATTTTAATATTGATCTCCACTATGGAAATATGTGCACTATGCACTCATAATTACTTTGTCTATAGCTTATGCCAAAAACATACAGATCCATCAGGCTCTTTGGCATATTAACATATTGTGACTATATTTGAGTGTGTGCACTATCTACACATGGACGATGTTTCCCAGCTGATTGTTCTATTTATTACAGAAAGCTAGAAAGGGAATGAAAGGTTTTAAGGGGAAAAAAATATTTTCTTAGTATTGATTCATGTTTACTTCAGAAGGTTCTGTAGGCATCCTTTCTTCTCAGTGAGATAAATGTACAGCTCTGAAATCCAGTCTCTCCTACATCCATTATATGTATATATATTTTTTTTAATGGATCTCTGTGCTCCATAGGTTTGTCTTTGCAAGGAGTTGCTTAATTGAACCCTAGACAAATGTAGATAGATGCTTTTGATCCTGTGGACCGTTCTTCTGACTTTCTGCCACTAACATAGGTTGGTTGTCTGCATTTTGCCAACAGAGGCAATTTAAAACTTTAATTTCTGTGATTTAAGCTTATATGTCATTCAGAAGTTGCAAAGAGAGTGTGCTGTGAGTGTCTGCACTGGAGTAGAAGACAACTCTGATACAAAGAGGAAGGTGTGATACACACTGACTTTGCAAAATGGCAAGTTATGTGCAAGTTTCTTTTGTGAAGTGTTTGCTCTGGCCCTAGCCATTGTCATTAGAGAAGGTTCCCAGGCGTAAGGGTGAGATGGACTTAAAAGTTGGTAAGAAAAGCAGGGAGGTTGCTTTTTGAGACAGGAGCACCAGGCTGCCTGCCATCCTTAATTTTAACTTCCATACTCATAAAACGAACATGAACATAAAACTATAGAGGGAATAGGAGAGCTTTTAGAACTTTATTGTAAATTAAAGCTATATTTTCCAAATGTGATTTAAAGAAAATCATTGATGTCTTGCCTGAGGTGAAAATGAGCACTCTGATTTACCATTGCCAGACACTTATGAAGGCATTTGTAGTGCAAAGCAGTTAACAGGGAAACTGAAATACTTGCATTTGCACTGAAGAGAATAAATTTGTGTGAAGTAATGGAGAGTTGGGACCATAATATTTTTGCTCTGCTGAAGTTTCATTTCTAATGTGTTGGCAGGACAGAAAAAGTTCTCTGGTTCTGCAAAGCAAATGAGCTGGGGTCAGAGGAAGAATGTGCACAATGGAATTAATTTCCTGCATGAGACTCCTTGACTCACTAACTTTCACAGCAGCTTGATTCACACCTTACTTGGGGTAAGGTGCACTTGGAATGATGCTGTTTCAAAAACTGCTACTCTTAGAGCAGTTCTGCTTTTTGTCCTTCCTTCTTTAGAAAGATTTACCAATTTGGATATTCACACTTGCAGTTCTCTGTTCTGCTTTTTTGGTTTGGTTTGTTTTATTCTTGAGAGTTGATTATCAATGTACCTACTGATATAAGTACAAGACTAGCACACAGCTTTCTTATCAATTTTTACATAAGATAGGCATGACTTTGTGTCATATCTGAGTTGCAGCCAGCAAAAGCTTAGCTTGACAGCCTAGTGCTTTTTTTTTTCCTCTGGATGATTGCATTGCACATTCTTACAGGGTCATGCATGATAAGAAAGGATAAAGGGCCTTCAAAGAGGCTTGACCTTATTGTCTATGGAGCTTTTACCTCTGCACTATCAATGCAAATCTGTTCGCAGAGGCTGCAACAGGTGCTGGAATTATTACCTAGACTGCTGGGCAAAGTAGCTTAGAGCTTGAAATCGATGCTATCATATCAATTGTTTGTCTGTGGTATTCACACAGAGCAGCAGATGAGATGGTTTTAGATGTTTTGAAGAGGAGAATATCTTGTTCTTCTCTGACATAGCCAGAAACTCGTAAAATAATTTTCTCTTTTTCTTATGTCTCAGCTTCCTTTTTTTTTTCCCCTATTTGAATTTTTATTAGGAACTCATTTAAATGCCTGGATGATTCGTTTGTACCAGTCTCCTGTGTCATTTGCCCAAAATCTTGTTTGATGTCTTGTTTGTCACTGTGAAACATGCTGATTCCTTATTTTCCATACTTGTATTACCCTGAAGTACTGTGCCAGGGAAAGTCTGGGCCCTGTTATGCTTGGCACTCAAAATGTATGGTAGAGCTTTTGGTTCTTCACCATTTAAAACCAGAGAATTTCCTCCAGTTACTGGTGTGTCCCATGTCAAAGAAGACCACTAGATCAATCTAGGCTCTCTTTTATGTTTTTTTCTGAGTGGTTGATGCATATAGCTTTGATACTAGCTACTGTTTATGCTTTGTATTTTTCTCTGCAGCCTTGTGAGTCCCTCCAATTTGATAAAATTTTGCAGGTTAAATGTTTTTTTCCTAGTAGTGAATGTTCAGTCATAAACATCATGACATTCCTCATGAAATTAGTTCAGTCTTATCTCAGTGTAAGAGAGAATAATAGGAGTCTTCTTCTAGTTCTTACTTTGGTAGCTGTTGAAGAATAATGTCATGACATAGTTGCTTTCTAGATATAGAATAGGAGGGTAATGTAACTGTGTGAAATAGAAATTCCTTTTACTTGAATGTATGCTGGACTGTATATGACCCAGAATATTGACTGGTTTGATCAGGAATTAGGGAGTTCTTTTCTGAGGATTTTATGTAGGAGATAGATGAAAAGTGTAAGCAGAAGGCACAGGGTGAATTTCTTTCAATCCTGAAAATGATACAGAAATGCAGGGAAGAAGGCCATTCAGAATAAAATGCCTGTCACCAGCTGAGAGAACCAGATGGACATAATATGTGATACTGTTTAAAATAGGTCTACTAAAAGTTTGGGAGCATCTTTGGATTTTATTAGGCAGTTTCATGTAAAATGCCTATGTTGCTCCTGTATCATTTACGTATGCAATCTCATAGTTTCTTCAAGGGCTGTATAATTCTGTAAATAGAAGACCCATCCTAGGATAAAGAGAGATTACTAATACGGCTCCATTTGGCTCTTTTGTCTGCCCCAGGAATCTCCCCAGCTGTCCAATAACCATCCAAGCATTCCTAATTTTCATTTATTTCCGCTTCCTGATATCTGAAGTAAAAGCCTCCTGTTTGTTAAGTAGGTGCACATTCACTTTGAGAAATGTTTTCTGTTGCCATTGCAGTTGTTGCAGCATTGATGTTGATCCCATCAAAGTTCCAGCACTGACAGTTTTAAAATATTTTCTCTGTTTAAATATTTTCATGATTAATGAAACTAAGCAAGGTTACTGAACAAGATGTTGTTCAGTAGGAACAAGGAAGAAGGTTATAAGAAAAAAAGGAAACAGATGAAAAATTAAACTAGAGAGAGTGGCCAAGATCAAACTCTGACAACATATTAAAACTCAAAAATGCCTGCAAACTTTGTTTCCCCATGGGTGTACTGCTCTGAAAAAATTACTGTAAATGTAACTGCCTAGAACAGAGAACTTTCATAATTCCATCAGTCATAATTCTGGCTGAATCTGAGATTAGCATGCTAGCATTAGGAAATACATCAATCTTCTTTAAAGACATTTTTTCTTTATGCACTCCAGAACATCACTTTAATTTAGTCATTCAGATGTTTGCTTGATGACAAAATACAGTGATGAAGCTCCTGCAGTTTAACTAAGTCCTCATTTGAGATCAAAGTGGAGGGTTAACTTTTTTCTGTGTTCCTTTCATTCCTCATTTGTATCAGGCAAATAATGGTTTCACTAGCAGCAGGAATCCCTATTAAAGTAACTGTTATATTTTCTCATCTATACAATTAATTGTTCAGCAGTTTGTTTGGTGCCAGATGAAGGGGAAAAGACAAACTGGACACAGAAAGGCAGACTACCTTAGACCTTCTGAAATACTTTCTTGGTCAAATGACAACTTTCCTGCTGCCTCTTCCAAACCAATTATTTTGACATGCTCCATTGCAGAAGTCAGTGTCTAATGCAGCCAAGGAAAATACTGTTATGGCAAATTCTGAACTTGATTGCATTCTTTCCATGGATTTAAATAGATGTCCTGTGAACATTTATTCCTTAGCAAAATACACAACCAGATTATCATAATTAGCGTGTTTACTCTGGAACAGGAGAGGAAAATTCCAAATTTGGACAAGTAGAGTTTAGAAACTCATTGTGACTAGGTATGGAGCTCATTACAGCCTCTGCTTGCAGTGCAGAGAAAAATGTCTGCACTTATCATTAAAGAAATTAAAGATAGAAGTACAAATTTGAAATGGAAGTGAGGCACCATGCAGAATAATTCTGTTACTTCTGCATAAGTTACACAGCCTGATGATCCTTAAGGAGCTATGCTCTGAATTGAGGATGAGGATCTTAAACTAAGAATCAGAACCATATTCTTCTCTATAAAGCCTAGTTAAGTATCCCAAGTAGGCTAATGATGATTTTCACACAATTTATACATCTAAGTTTTGTTACCTAAGAATATTTATTAGATACGAATATTGAACCCATTTTGGAATAGCCACACCAAGTTCCTAAAGCATTGATCATGCTACCAAACTGGTAGAAATGTTCGGTATTTCCAAGTATGAGTAATCACCTGAAAGAAATAGGAATGTACAGAGGACTGAGAGTCGGGGGAACACGTGTAGTCAGCATCTTCAAGGCCCTTCTTGGAACACTCCATTTAAGCATACATGCTCTGAAAGAAAAACACTGCCCTGTCTTGTTGCTGCTTACACCAGTAAGTGGTGAACACCAAATCTAGATGAGATAAAACAGGAGAGAAGCAGAATACCCAAAAAGGAATTGGCAGAAATGTTGGTCCCTGAGTTAACAGGTAGAAGTATCACTAACCAGCAATATCAGTACCACAGGCAGATCTGCAAGCTAGTTTTTGCAGGGTCCTTTTGGTTTGGCAGAAACTGTTCATTCATAATTGATGGGTGCCCACTTTGCTCTCTGTAATTAAAACAATGGATGTTTTCAATTAGAGCCTCTGGAATGCAGCACAAAATAAAATTGAAGAATGTATTAAGATGGGGTATGTCTTCACATTCCCAAGGAGACTGAAAGCTTTTTAACCCTTGCCTGTTAATCAGCAGGGCGAGCAGCACTGAAGGGGAAGGGCTGTCCATAGCAGGATGCCAGCTGGAGAGGAAACTCTGATCAGGCTTCTCTTCCTGCCTTAATACCTTCTTTCAAGTACCAATTCTGATCATAGGCTCTGCACGTTGGAATCTCCCTCCACACACACCTGTGCTGGGTAACTCCTTGAAGAATTCAGAACATGTCAGCACAAACAAGGCTGCAGAAAATACAAACAAAAACCCAGTACCTTACCCAAAGATAACTAAGGCTGCTCAAACTATGCACTCTGCTGAGTTAAGAATCATGAGATGACAGACTTCTGCCTTTCTCTAGAATGAAATATCCCCAAGAACAACTTTTCTTCTAGTTTTTGGGCATTTTTGAATCAAGTTTCAGTCTGAAATTTGGACATAAAAATAGAACACATGGCGCAATGGAGGTGAGTGTCATGGTTTGGATCTTCCAATTCAAGATCACTTTAAATGAAGAGCCATTCACCATAAGCAAATATTTACAAGTTGGGGTCTTTAGTCTCTTAAAGCTCATCTTAAATAACCTTCTTCTAAATCTGCTTATGTCTTCCGAAATTTATGGGACATTATACTATGCAAGCTTTTAGTATGAAATCTTTGAGGATTGCTGTACCAAATACTTTCATGGGTTAAAATGCCCCAAATCAGCATTGGCATCATCCTGCTCTCAATAAAGGTCAATCCTTGTCCTCAGCTATAGCTAGGTTCCTCCTCAGAGATGTTTTCCTTTTTGAAAATTAAGAAAAAACAAGATCTTTCCTTTTTAAAAGTTCAGGTTACTTTAACACAACAATCTTCAACATAACAAGATTTCCCTTTAGATTAGAGATTATACCAATATGTTCCTAATTACTTCCTGTTAAATAAACGTGGTTCCTGTGGCTTCCCAAGGGAAGTGGCCTCTCTGTGTTCAACTGAACACAGCTAGGAAAACAAAGTTTAAGTCATTACATTTTAACAGGTGCAAGAAACATCTTCAATCCATACAATTTCCTAGCTTCCTGAAACATCTAAAAGTTTATGTATCTGTTAAATGTGTTAAAATTTTATTTTACTTGCTACATCTTTAAATTTCCAGGGCTCCTGCTGGGATGCCTGGCGGGATGTCATGTTATGCACTAAACATGATACAGCCTATTACAGAAGAAATTGGCATGCACTTTCTCAGGGGAACTTTGCTTCTATTCTGTTTTATTCACTTTGATCTTAAAAAGAATTCTTCGTTCTCTGAAGTTTGAAGCCTGTGCTTTTGTTTATTCTCTCACAGAGCTTGGATGAATGCTCCAGGTACAATACAGTTATTCCTGTGAATAAAGAAAGTGTTTAAGGAGGCACTTGGATGCTGTATGCTGGCAGCTTAGTGCTGGGCCCTCCACTTGGAAGAGATTCACATTGGGCATGCTGGCCTCCTAAAACCTTAGATGTAAGGGCATGACACCAAGTGCAGTTCCTGCAAATGTAGTTCTGATTCAGCACCTCTGTCACCATGGACATGTGTTATATTTCATCTTCCTTCATCCAGCTGCCAGCTGGTGTGTCTATACTGTTCTACCCTCTGTAGGTGAAGCGTGGAGCTCAGTACTCAATTCTTCTGGTCTAGAGCTAGGACTGCTGTTCACTGTGTCACACTGGCAGCTCGTATTTTAGTGAGCAGAGGAAGAATGACTCCCCTGGTATTCCGGTGGCCAGAAACAAAGAGAACTTAAACAAATACATTTAAAAAACAATTAAATGTAAGCCTGCATCCATTTAAAAGGTACCCTAATTTACAAATGTGCAGGAGCAGAAGAGTCACTTAGACATCAATCATATCTGTGCCAGAACCTCAGGGACTTGCTCAAAGTCAAAGCTATTTTAAGTTGCTTAATACCAGAAGTGGCTGCAGGCACTGGCAAACCAAACCTCTCAGTATTGTCTCAAATGCCCTTTTAGTCATGCCTTATTGTTGCTGGACCAATCAAAAGCCCTTCAAAGTTATAAAGCATCATGATCTTAGTTACATACAATGAGATACATTAAGCAAAATGGAAAAAAGAAAATCTTACCATAGTGGCCAATAGCAAAAGCCATAAACCCCTCAGTTTATTGCTAATGGTTGTAGGAGGAGACAAGACAAATTGTGCTTCTGTGAGCAGGTTAAAAAGCTGCCCAGAATGTAGAATTAAAGAAGCTGATTGTTGTGAAAATGTAGGAGGCAATATTGTTGACTGAGGTCTGTCTGCTTGAAACACAGACATCCCACCTTATACAACTGCCTTAAAATGAATTCAAATTCAAAAAGGAGAAGCAGGGAAGAGGATGGGGAACCTTTGAAGAAACTTGGCAGTTCTGTCCTGCAGGCACTTGGAAGCTGTGTGTGTATTTGCTGCGGGGGGGTTGTTCTGTGGAAGCTGACAGATCAGCTCACACACCGGGGCTGCCAGAATACTAAGGATCAGTGCCTCAGTTAGATTCTTGTTTTTGATTTGCATTCAGGTTATTAAACTCCTTGATACCAAATAAGAACTCAGTCACTTGTTTCTCAAAACCTGTTGTAACAAAACAATCAACATTTTTCATTATATGACTCACCTCTTTGCTTCCCTTTAATTTCTGTGAGATACACAGCACACACTACCTTGGTGCAGTGTGTGATGCTGAGAACATACTGAATTGGTCTAACAGCTATATTTAGATAAAGACTGGGAGAAGAGATATTACTGTTAGTCATACCATACATGATGTAAAAAGCTGTGTAACCTTCTAGTTACACCAACACATCCTATTAAAAAACCACATCCACTCTTTTACTACCATCTGTATAGCTGTTGTACATAGAGTAGTCATGCTTCTAATGAGCTAATTTGCAAAGCCAGAATGTTTCTTTTTTTTATTTTTTAACAAAGGATTGAAAATTTTCCTATCAGACAATGTGGAGGTGGGGCAGGGAATGAAATGATCTGGCAAATAGGAACAGATGTATTCACACTGCCTCTCAAAACATCCCCCAAAGCCTGGCCTAGGGCAGTTCCCTAAGCATTGCCTTTATGCTTCCTTTCATTTTACAGCTGAAAGTCTTTTACATTTGGCTTATTCTTATCACCTGAGTCTAGTTAGCCTGGCAGGAAGGGCTATCTGTCTGTCTTCATCCTTGAAAAGACTCCGTATTGTGTATGAAAAGCAGCTTTGTGAGGGAAGTTTCTGGTGTTAATCAAGGTGGCATCGTTCCAGCCTGGCTTGGCGCTCCCAAGACTGAGGTAAGCTGGCTGGCTGGAGTGCCCCTAGCCCTTGTGCTGTTGGAGCACAGATTTCAGCACAGGGTGTCCTAAGTGCTTTACTGTTCATCCCACAAAATCTTTGTGCTGCTGTGGCATTGTGATTCCTGGTACCCGAGAGAGGTAGATTAGAGCTATTTTGGGTGTTCTCACATGTATTGTAATCTCCTTCCTAGCTACAGATGAAGCAGAGCCTGAGAGGCCACTTCAGAGTGTCTTTGCAGCTTGCCAGCACAGCTCTGTTTAGTATAAATGGAATCTCTTCGAGGTGTCAGTGGCATATTTTGCACGTGCCATTAGTGTTCATTTAAGGCAGTTCTTGTTGTCTTATTTAAAACCAAAAAGATAAAAACCAAACAAAAGTAACAAAAGAAACACCACAGAAAGGAGGAAAAACACCCCATTAAGGCCCAATAGTGAATTGAAAACAATGAGACATATTGTTCAGGCAAATGGTAGCTGCAAAACGGAAATTTTCTTTAGGTTTGGTTGGTGATACATGTAAGGACTTTAGTTTCAGGTTTCCTGTAGTCTTGTCTTTACATTTAATTTTTCTTGCTCAGCTCTCCTATCTGACACAGAAAGGTATAAAAGCCATAGGATGCTTGCTCTATGTATAGGTTATCTAGGCTGTTTCTTTCCTTGTTTATGTTTTGTGCCTTCTGGCAATATGTCAAATGAAATGCTGAATTTCTGCCTGATGACTTATCCCAGGTCTTATTAATTTTCTTTGCAGTTTTTTCTTGTCCAAAATTGACTTCTGTTTTCTAAGGAAAACCATTATTTTCCTTTTGTAGCTCTTAAATGTTTATTGTGGAGATAGGGATGGAAAGTGACTCATTTAGGAAAAAATAATATAAATTTCCTCAATTAATTTTCTGACTATGGGAGAGGAAACAGGTCCAGAGGTAACTATTTGAATTCATATGGGTATTCAGCAACTGTTCTGTGCTGGGGTTTCAAAGCACGTCTCTCCTTTCACTAGGTCATGCTCCGGTGTATAAAGTGAGGAAGTTTTGCAGGCACTTAGAGCCTCAGAGATTAGAATGACTCTGAGAGTTTGTTGGAAGCTTCTGTGCAAAAAAACACTTGCATAAATATAGTGGAGGGAGATTTAACTGCTGTTTTCTCTGTAGAGGAAACATATTATGTTTTCTAGTGTTCCTTAGTCTCTATCCATTCCTTTTCTTGTAATAAGAGACCTTATAGTCTCTGATTTTCTGATTATGGAAAAGAACATTTTTTTTTAATTATTTCTTCTGTTCAGAAATCTTCAAGAGGAAAGGGTATTAATTCCCTGTGCTTTTGCACATTTCTAGTGCTAGTGAATATCTGATTCTCTGAAATACTGTTCTTAAATGAAAAGCAGAAAATATAAAGTGTTGATTTTGGGGTTGAGGTCAAGATGGAGTCAGGCATAGCTCAAGTGCTGGAAAAAGAAGAGGCCCTGGCTAATCCTGCAGGCTGTATTAACAGCTTCTCATTTGTGTAGGCCTTCCTATGTATTTTTGTCTGCCTTGCAAATTAGGAGTTCCTTGGGGGGGGTAGGAGAACTGTGTCCATCCATCTGTTTACACAGGCATTCTCATTAGTATTTGAACACTCACCCACTCAAATGCTGCCTGATCCCTATCTCTCCCCTTTGGAGTGGAGTGGAGGGGGCTTGGCTGGGAACAAGTGCAGTTCTCAAGGTGGTGCAGCAGCTGCTCTTTGTACACTGCCTCCCAGAGCTCCTGCTAAGTAGTATTTACTGTGCACCCCATGCAGACGAGTGTTTTTAGGGCACAGCTGTCACTGTGGTACTATATATTCACCCGGTGTACTGATCTGCTCACAACAGAGCGTAGTAAGAATTCTCTGTAGTGTGTTGAAAGTAACATGTGATACTTCCAGCCTGCCAACTTGCTTTAGGCTGGGGATGTTGGAAGTCAGATGTCTGTCCTGTAGGAAATTTGTAAGGGCTGAAAATTCACATCTCTGAAGCAGCACATACTCCTCTGCTTTTCTGAGAGGTGAGATGTTTGGATTTTCAAGATGAAAGCTGTGCTTGGGCTTGAGGCACTGAAGAACTGCTATTAAAATTAGATCTGTTGGTGGTACCCTGGATTGGATTTTGTAAATCAATTGACAGAAATAGCTGTACCCTGAAATTCCTGTGAACGTCTCGCTGTAGCGTTAAATAAATGCATTTGCAGCACCTAGCAACTGAAAGCTGTGTTGTAATCCAGAGCAAGTGAGTTAAGGCTATTACAAAGGTCTTCTGAAATTGTTCTGCCTAGATCTTGCTCAGAGATTTGTTTTAGGAAGAAAAAGATTAGTGGTCAAATTGAAGAATGTATATTTATCCTTGACAGTACTATATTTCTCTACGTTTGTTACTTCTGTTAATAGAAGAGAAGCTTGGATAAGAGCAAACTAGAATTTGCTGTGTAGACAGATCTGGATTTCCAGTCTACCTCTAAGGTTTAATTAACATTTGTCTTTCAAAACTATTTTCAAAAAATATTTTTAAATAGAAAATATTTACTGAAGATTTTAGAAAGACACAGTGAGCTCTTCTCTGTTTGTGATTATTTTTAGTAAATGTTTTAGTGGATCAGAGATGAATTTTCAAAGGAAAATACCAACAGATAAAAGATAAAGACTTTGCATTCCATTCCTTTCATCTAGATCTTTAAAAATGGGAACAAGATAGTCTTGAATGTGCCTTGACGCTTCAGATCTGTCTGTGCTGTTTCTCCATCTGTACCCTGGTATTTTGTTCACAACAATCAGGGGCTGTTCTCGATGTCTGCTGGAAGTGCACGCTCCGGCTTCACTTGGAACTCTCACAGAGGTGTCTCTCGGGTTCTAACTAAAATGCCTGTAATTTTGTACTTTGATTTCCATGTTTCATACTGATTATGCATCCAGTCTTCAATAATGCCTTTCATATAAAATTCTACAGGACCAAATAATCTAGCATGCTTTTAACCAGCGGGAAGACTGTGAGAAGAAGTAATTCTTTTCTGATACTACTTGTCTGAATAGCAGATACAGTAAATTAGATCCATCTTATATACTTGTGAGTCTTGCTGTCGGTGAAGTAAGGAGAAACTGAATTTTAGATGTAAAGTGACATCAGTGGAGTGCTGTCCCCTGAAATGGGAATTGAAAAAATAGAATTGAAAGAATCCTGCCCAGAATTTGCTACCCTTATACTTAGTTGAAGCAGTTGAATCCCTTTCATTTCCTTTTTAATGACTGACTGAGCCATGATTGAGACTATTTCCTTGTCTTTCACAGTGTGGCTCTCTTGGAGCTCTCTGCCTCAGAAACAGTGTTGTAATGGCCATAGTTAGAAAACCATGTAAATTGCAAATTCAGAGTTACTGAGGACTTTTTGTTTGAGGGATTCTTGTGAAGAATGTTTTTTCATTTAGGTAGTGTTTTCTACAAATATTAGACAGAAGATATCTCACTAGAAGAAGTGAAATAGGTCACTCATTACAACCATGCTCTCCCTCTAAACTGACTCTAATTCTAGGAAGGTTGTAGTTGCTGTGTCTTTATTTTAAGGTATAGCATTTACATGTCTAGCTGCTAAAAGCAGAAGTCAGAGAAAGTGAGAGAGAAGTCAGTGCGTTAGAGCTGTGTTAAACTAGTGCTTTATCCTGTCTATGGAAGCTCTGCTTCTCTGGGCTTATTTTGTTTGAGGCATTACTGGGGAGTGGAAAGAGAGATATGTGTTGAGTAAGAATACCCAAATTAGGGCAGACATTTGATTTTCAGTAACTGGGTTGATGTTCAAAAACCAGTCTTTGTTTTTGATAAGAAAAAGGTGTATGTGAGGGAGAATGTCCTGAAATTTGGAACCAGCATCACACAGTTAATATTCTGTGGCAAAAACCTGTATTTTTCATGTGAAGGTAAAAAGTGGTGTCTTAGAAAAGTGATATGTGAAGATTATTTATTTAAAAAAGGATAATTTGAAAAAGACTGAAGTGTCCTACTTGATGAATTCAAGTCTTTACTGACTTTGTCTGAGTTTGCCTTTGTTTTGCTTTCTGCCCTTTCCTTACCTTTTATTCTATTGCAGATTGTGTTTCTCAGCATATCTGGGGGACTGAGCAGGGAAGGATCTTTGAGTAACTATACAAGTACATGTGGATGTACAAATAATCCATATTCTTTATAGGCTTCTGGATTCTGTGTACTTGGCACAATGCAAGTCAATAAAATACATAGAAGCTAATGTTTGTATAACAGGTTAGGAAAAGTATGCTTGAAATCTTTTGTTTTTATTAATTTTGTTCTGTGACAATGCATTAGACTTCAGAATAAAACTATATCTTTGAAACTACCACAAAATATTTCCCCTATCCCTCGATTTCTTAACACCAGGAAAGTACACTGGGGAACAGTACTGCTGTTATCAGCCAACTCTGCTGGCATGAGAACATTGTATCTGTGGCTGTCCTTCACTCAGAAAACATAGAACTCATTGCTTCTATCTCAAATGAAAAGGTATTAAAACTTGTCTCTTCCAGTCAAATCAGTTCTGGGAATTACTTACAGTGCCTGATTCCAAAGTAATCTTTACTTTTAAGCAGTCTCTGTATCCAGGGTGCTGTGTGTTCTAGCACTCTGATACTAGAGCTAGTGTTCTAGTAAACTGACACCTCCCGTTGTCAGACTACACTGTCAATTGGACTTCTGGCCTCAACACTGAGCACCTTTAACAGCATGTTAAAAAAAAGTGTTTTCTCCTTTTTTTGCTTATTTGCCTTTGCCAGTAAAGAGGTCTAGGGAATTGTTTTGGAAGGAGGTTTTTTTTTAGTATATATTTATAAGTGTTTTGAGGTTCTATTAAGGAATGCAAGTTAAGGAATTTCACCTAACACTTAGAAGTGTTGGAATTTGTGTTGGGTTTTGGTTTCCCTAGAAATTTAACTTCATGGTTTCAGCCTGGCTGAATTCACAGGGAAATTTTGGCTCCTAATCAAACACATCTTTCTTTTATGTTCACTGTACTGAAGGAACAGCGTTTTTGAATGCAACCTTTGTTGTAGTATTTTAGATTATCCTTGGGTTTTTTAGTGAGGAATGTAAGGAAGTCAGTCTCTAGGAGCAAAGACCTGCAGCTTATATCCATGCTCTTTATGTACTGGATGCTGAAAGCAGAGGACAACTCTGGTGTGTACATCGAAATTTGTCTGGATAATGGTATGTGAAGCCTTTTCTGGATCAATACTGTGCCAGTGCCATCCATATGGAAGCTGAGGGAGCTGTGTAAAATTGAGGTCAGGGTGCCATCCATTCAAAGAAGGTGCAGTTCACAAGTTACCTGGAGCTAACAAAATGTGCTGCCACAGTGAGCAAACAGAACTTCTGAACTCTTGCGTCGGTTGTTGGGTTTGTGGTTGCAGCACCATGGCTTCTTATTTCTTAGAGTGCTGGTCTTTGGAGCGTGAGGTCCAACAGGTTGGTGAGATGGGTATGTAGCAATCTGTGTTGGTAATGGAGCTGCAGTTGTGTATGGATAAGGTTAAGCAGAATGATTTCCTCTGAAGCTTGCTGTGAAAGAAACAAAGCATGCCCCCAAGGCCACTCACACGCATTCATTTTCCGTCCCCTCAATAAAATGAATTAAATTGGGGAAAATTACTTTTAGGAGGAAAAATACAATAAAATCATGCAGTGGATAGTGATTCATTGGTTTTCTGCTTCTGAGTAATGCCTCTATATACTGCTGCTACACAGAGATAATTATCCCCTTGAGATAGTGATAATAGGTGGTAAGGGAACAACTACATTGGACTTAACCTCTCAGAATGGTGTCCTGGACCTTTGCTGAAGTGCGAGGTAACTCTGATTTGTTTAATTTCCATAAATTTTGATTTTTTTCACCCATACAATAATAGATACAACTACTGTTGTAGCTGTTGGTGTATTTTTTGCTGTATCTATTCTATACTATAATTCTGGGCGAGTTCTTCAACTGTTTTGGATACAGAATGATTTATCAGGGTAAGACATTTTCTTTTGTCTTTTCCCACACAGATCACCCCTGGTAGCAAGGCAGCACAGTCACAGATGAACCAGGGGGACCTTGTCGTGGCCATTGATGGAGTCAACACTGACAGCATGACCCACCTGGAGGCCCAGAACAAGATCAAATCAGCCAGCCACAGCCTGAGCCTCACTCTGCAGAAGTATGTTGGTATAACTTAAACTCTCTGCATTCCTAAGGACAACCTATGAAACTCGTGACTGAAGAGTGCAAGTGTTTTATCTCTGTCTGTTAGATTTATTTGAAGTGCTCGTGGCACAGATACAAGATGGAAAGCCAAAATCTGCTCTGATTCTTGTAGAAGTCAGCATGGATTCTTACAGAAATTGAATGATTGAGTGTATCGGTGTGGGATTTAGCCTGTTAATACAGGTGTAATCTCATACCCATTCAGCCTTCTGTTAAATGAATCCAACAGTGATGTTTCTTTTGTTTATTCTCATGGGGCAACACAGGTTAGTTTGGCTAATTTATGAACAGCTGTTCTAGAAACAACAAACATAACAAATGTTACGAGTGCATGGGGGGAACCTGTCATTCCCAGGAAGAATAGTTGCAGCAGGCTGAGAATTTATACTAATGGTCTGGCACCTGTGAGTTTGAAAGTCTGCTCTGCATCTGACAGAATAAGAAAGGCGTAGCCCAAGTGCAGGAATGGGAGGCAGTAGAACATGGAGAGGGCAGGTTTTATCATAGAGATATGATAGAAGTTGCCTTTCCATTAAGAAAGCAGTTAATAGGTCTTTTAACTTCTGCTGGTTAATGTTGCTTCCAAGGAAACTTATTCTCAAGTTAGATAACCTTGCACAGAGGACTTCTGTAATAAATGCATTAATATTTAAAGCTCCATAATTATAGAAAGTAAAGTAGCTGCTAATTTTATTGCATTGTGAAGAAGATAATTTTTGTACAGGGTAGGCAAAGAAACGTACAGAAAGCAGACTGTAATGTGGAAGTACAATTTCTGAGAATATACCAAAGAATCTCATACATGAATTGGCAGTAGAGATAATCAGTATCAGGAACAGACTAATAGCTAAAGAATAAGAAGTTTAGATGAAGTTTCCAAGGCAGGACAGGGTACTATAAAGCAAAATGTGTGGCTTATTTTCCCCCATGGCTTTGTCTTTGAGTGTTCCAGATAGAGTAGAAAATCACTACCTTGATGCATGTAGTTGAATTCTCATCCTATCACCCACTCCAGCTACTTTTCCTTCACCCTGAGTGCTAGTGTTTTTACAAATACATGTATGATATCTTTTTTTTAAAATGCTTTCCATTGTCCTGAATTATTTTTTATTTGAAAGTTAAGGAAAGTCTTTTCTGATTGTTTTAGAATGTCTGCCTACTTTTCTGTTGGACCTTTGTGTTTTTGCATTGAGAGAAAACATTGTTGTGCTTTGGGTTGTTGCACATTTGGTATTATTTTTCCTGAATATTGAACCTGAAAAGTTCTCCAGTGTCTGCCTCCATGGCCTGGCATTTAAAACTACAAACAAACAGGTCTTCTTACAGAAGAAGGATTTCCAAATCCAGGTTATCCTAATACATATCACAGAGACAAGTCACTTAAAACAGTAATTTTGCTCAAGTGTTGCTAGGGATATTTTATTTGAGTAAACATTTTGCTTTTTTATTTGCTGACCTCTAAATTACACCACCAGCAATTCTAGTGGCCACATCATTAAACAAAAAATAAACAAAAAAAATAAAAACAAACAAACAAAACCCCCCAAAAAACCCTAGTGGAAGTACCTTTATTAATTGCTTTCATCACTACTTATTGTTTCTTCTTTTTTTTGAAGGCTTGCCCTTGGTTCCAAAGGCCTTGTCTCTTGGTTCCAAAGCAATAATATATAATCCAAATACTTAAATTATATGGATAATGAACAACCAAAGAAAGCAGTAATGGAGTGTTCCACAGACTAATATATGCTTGCATAGATAATAGATGTATATGAACTATGATCCATTTTGGAAAGAAGGAAAGTGGCATAAAGTAAAATGAAATACTAGTAGACATAAATAGATCATAAACCTGCTTCTTTTAGCAAATGAAAACTTTCTCAGATTAAGGTTATATGAACTTATACAATTAACGAACTCTCCTCTTTAGCTGATTTATGATGTGAGCTATTAGTTTGCCTTGGTGACCAATTCAGCCTCATTGGGAAAACCCAATGAAAAAGACTGAAAAGTAATTTTTTTAATAATGTTTTTTTTCTTTGGTGCCATGAGGCTATTCAAAAAGTTGTGCTCAGAGGTATTAAGCTGACTTTGCTTTGCACAATTCAGAATTTATACAAGCTAAACCCTAGCAGCAAGTGATCTTGGCCAACTGATGTACACATAGAACCCTATTAAAGATCTAAAGTCTTTAACAAAAGGCATCTTCACTATATTCAGGAAGTTATATTAATCTTGCTTTCAAAAATATTTTTTTCCGTGGACACAAATGGATTAATTTACCTAAGGACAAAAAGATTGTCAGTTTAGTCATCTGCCCAAAATTTGCAGTGCAATACACTTTTTTTCAACAAAAAAAAATTTTTACGAATACTGGATCAGCAAGAAGAATAACAGTTAACATGAAAAATAAGATAGCAGTGACAAGGGATAGTAACTTCCAACCAAATAAGAACAAGACAGAAGAGAGGCAAAATCTCCTGGGACTTGGTTACCAAGTCTAAGAGATCACTTTGACTTTTTTTTAGACATGGCTTGCAGCAGTGAAACTGGAGCAGAGTGTTCTACTATGGAAAAACAGCCCTGGTTGCCATAAAGAGCACAGAGGTGGAAGTGCTCACTTACCCTATTTGTATAAAAGCTTGGAAACGTTGGAAATCCTTTCCAATGGAAAAGGCACATACGTGCATTAGGAGTTTGACTGTTGTGATAGGAAAACTTAAGCTCTAAATTGTGATGATGCTGGACATGTATGTGAAGTAGTCACATGGCTCTAAAGAATATGTTTCAAGGTCATGGAATGCATTACCAGGCAATCTGTGGCTTGGTTTCACTGTTGCAGCACTGGAAGTAGACCTGATCTTGCTTGTTTAACCTGTAGGGCCGTAGAAGAAGCAGTGGAATGTGAAATCACAACATAAACGGTCCAAGATAGAAAGCTTTTTATTTTTCTAATGGTTCCTGGCTCTCAAGAGTGATGGCCTTTCCCTTTATTGATCGTGGCCATGGAGGTTTCATGAGCATTGTTTATAACCTGACAGTTAAGACAGCGTTTGCTGCTACTCACTTTTATTATAACAGTTCCCCATGGGCTTTTTTTCAGGGTGGGGAACTGGTTATTGTTTTAATTTGGCTGTCAAGAAAAGCTGTACATGGTGTCAGCACTTGTGCAGGACATCCAACTCCAAGACATCAAGCACAGAAAAAACAGAAGTGTTAAGAGCCCCCATTCATATTTGCCTGCCTGAACAATGGGATTCTATGATTTCCTGTATTAACTTAGTTTTAATTCAAGTAGCACCTGCACTGTTCAAGGCACACTAACACAGCTCTTCCATGAATGTTCAGGGCTGGCCTGAGTGGAGTTCTCCATATTTTAGTCATGAGTTCAGGAATTTGTGGATGTCAAGTGTTTTCTGACAACTTCCTTCCTTAAATTCCCTCTTCAATTTATTCTTATCACCTCACCCATGCTGTGTTTTCACATAAACCAGCAAAATTAGACTGGAAGTCTCACCAGCTATGCCAGAGGTTTGATCAGGCAGCCAGAACTTGTTAGTGGCTTGAGCTGCATTGTCTGGCTGCCTATTTCTCTAGAGCCTGCAGCATACCTCCCTCTGCTGCTTCTGGGAAGCTAAAAGGTGCAGACTGGCAAGTTCCAGGAAGTTGAAGTCTTTGGACCATTCCTGGAGAAAGGAACCTGTGATCCAATGATGTGGGAAGGTATGGGACCCTCCAGACTAGCACTGCTTCCCTAAGTTTAGAGGACTAAGTACATCTAGGAAGTGAATTCTTTTTGCTGAAGAAAAGAGCAGGAGTGAGAGGGGACGGAAAGAAGTGTCTTTGGCACTGTGCACTATTACTCAGCAGAACTCCCATGAGGCACTCAGGCAAACCAAGCTGATAGTCTAAAGCATTACATACCTCTATAGGTGCAGCTTATTCCTTAGAAACTTCCATTGCTCTAGGTGTACTCAGGGGCAATTGGTGCTGGTTCTGCTGGACCATGCTATGGAAGGCTATGATCATACTCTATAATGGCCTGGGCTGGGGTGGAAAAAGGCATTGGTTTGCTTTTAGTCTTTTTGTGACCTCCTGGAGTTCAGTTCTCAGTCGTTTTTCAGTATCAGTTTCTAATCAGTTACTTGAGCTACACAGCTGCCCTCAGGCATTTTAATTCTAGGCCAGTCAAAGTTCATCTTTAACTGTCTGTGTGCCCCACAGATACTAGGCCATAAAAGTTGGGTCCTTCACGGTGAAAAACAAAATGCATGCAAAATCTATTTTTATTTCATACAAATGGTTTTCTTTTTTAAATGCAAAGCAAGTGCAATACACAAGAGAGCAGCATTATTTGTCAACATGTTTCACTGGAGCATCCACAACATTCATTTGATCTTAATTCAAGTAATCTGATCAGCCTCTTTGGAAAGGATTCACCAAATGTACTGGCTTAGTTTTGGAAAGTGCTGTAACATGAGTGTGCCTCATTCTGCTGGCACAAACATTCCTGTGTCACTCTAAGGCTCCGCTTTGGCGTCACTCTGTGCTGCTGGAGAGCAGCAGGGGAGGTGGAGACTTCTGTGCCTGATGCACGTTGACAAAACTTCCCCCTCCCAAGGCATGCCAGTGATACTACCCTTTGCTTCCAGACAGTCACAATTGGCTGTCTTTTGCTGGAAAATCATGAACTAAATAATTCTTTTCTCTGCTGAAAGGGAAAGTATCAGAGACTTTCAGTAAATATTTAATAGCTTTCCTTTTTGTGCAGCACCAAAAGATGGCTGATCCTGCAGTATTTATTTCAGGCCTACTATAAATAAAGCATGTGGTGACAGCAAACTGCAAGCAAGGGGAACTCAGTGGTTATGGTAAACTGCTTTCTTTTGTCTGAAGCTGGGAGTAGTAACCAATTCTGTGCATGTTTTAGGTCTGCTGATGGGAGCATTTAAATTAGAATCAGAACAGGGCTGTGTTTATGCTCAGAAGAATTAAAAGATGGTATGTGTCCCAGTTCAGGGTAGATTGGAGCTATATACACAAAATTGATGAAAGCTCTGAACTAGTTGGACTATTCAAAATGTTAAGCAGATTAGTAGAATAAAAGAACACTAATGGTGGATATGACATGTCATATTAGTTAGCTTATTTTGCTTAGACATGTGACTCTAGAACGTCTGAGAATCATCTGCCACAATAGCCAAGGATTTTTCCTTCCTTTGGGTGATTCTGTATGCTCAAAGCAATAAAAAATGCACATCCCACTACTGAGTTAAGGAGGCTACATTGTATTACTGAGAGAGTTGGTCCTCCCTCACTCAGTGTGAGATAGACATGACTCCCATTGTGTGCCCAGTTGTCTCTGTAGGCAGGTACAGGAGGACAGAAGGATTTGTTTAGAGATGCCAGGCTATCATTTGGACAGGACTGTGAGCTACTGCCTTTGGGTAGTAACATTTAATGCTGGTGAAATTAATGAGCAGCTATTTCCATGGAAAATGAAATAAAGTATCAATGTCAGTCACTGCAATAAATACAAATATATTCCTTACATGAGCAGTTTAATTGAGTGGATTGCTATTTACACTCACTGCATAAAGTGTCCTTGGTAGTTTTAGAAAAGAGCCTGGAAACTGTGGATAAATGCCAAGACTTTAAAGGGCAGTGGAGTTTTCATTGCAACAAGATTCTGCTTAGGGATTAGACCTGTTCTCAGAGTGCACATCACTTTTTTTTCTCCCCCCAAAACCAGCTTAGAGATGAGGTTAAAATCCATTGTTTTATGTGAGAAATATATTCTGGGTTCCCTAAAGATAATCTCTATGTGAATTCTTTCACATATTATATTTCACTCACCATGGAAAGGTCAAGATTGGTACAGTGGGTCCATCTCACTGAAGTCAGTGGGCTGACACAGTCTAGTAAATATACATGGCAGTTGTATTGTTTCACACAAACAGTTCCTGGTTGCTTTCTGCAAGGAAGAAGTAGATACATTCGCCAAAATGTTACAATAGACAGCAAGGTTGGAGGCTGTTAAGGTTGGGACCTTTTCTTACTAATGCTGATTAGCTTAAGCATGGTCATGGAAAAATGTAAATTACACACTTAAAGCTAATTGGAATGGATGACAAAGTATTTTTTAGAAGTGGAATGAGGAATTTTTCAATATGGTAAAACACTAAGGCTTTACTAGATCAGTCTTGTAAATGTTCTTTGTGCCTATGAGTGTTTTGTTTCCTGTGGATCCCTTTTACCTTGGTGTTTCTTGCCCTGTAAAAGCCATCTGCCCTGTTTTTTTGTTTTTCTTTCACAAATTCTTAATTGTTGGCAACCCATTGTTTCTTGCAGTGATACAGCAAGGTCCATTTTGCCTTGGCTGTTGGGCACCATCAGGGGCTGGGCAGATCTTGGTGTCCCTGGCTGGTGGCTGCTGAAGCACCTCAGTGCTGAGCACTGGGCACTGACTGGCCCTGGGGTGTTATTGCATCAATATAATGACAACCCCAAACAGCACTCAAATACCTCAAAAGGAGACAAATTCTTTTGAAAAGTCCTGGCTAGTTTTATCCACTTTGTCTTAAGACATAGAATTATCTTTTTAGTCAAAGTCTCTTAAGATACAGATCTTAATGGAAAGTTCACTGAAGTGTTTTAGCTTGGAAACAGAAAGTGAAGGCCTAAATGAGGTAGACTGTAGTTAGGGTCTAATTATTCATGTTCATTAATTTTTCTCTCCCATATCTGTTCATTAGAAGTGCTCTAAAAGCCATAAGACACTGTGAGGTCCACATCCCAATGAAGAGGAGCTACAGGAAAATTAACTAAGAAAATACACTTCATTAATAGCTTCAGGAAACTAATGTGGTCAGGATGGTTGAAGTATCCTGAGTTAGGCTTTTGCTTTTAGAAAATGTTCAGTAGTAAGGAGAAAACCAGACTTTTTCTGTGTAATGTTAGAAATCTCTTTGGATTTGGACAACACGTGAACTCCTCTAAGTGAATTGAAGGCAGTTACTAAGCCTCACGTTATTATTTTGAGAATTATCATATCTTTCAAGTTTGGATATGATTTCCTGAATCTGGAGCTGGCTGTTTAAGGCAATTTCCTACCTTAGTCTCCACTGCTGCTCTGAAATCTGCACCTGAATGACTTTCACCCATAAGAAAGCTGCTAAGAAGCCAAGAGTTGCAGCACTTCAGGACAACCCTGACAATACTGGAATGGAGGTAGTCTAAGTCTCAGGTGCACTATTTGCATGGGAGATGAAGAACAGGCAGAGGAAATAATTTTGATTCACTTCAGATATTGTTCAACTAAAGAACTTAATTAAATATTTGATATAAATTCTTCAAAACTGTTTTTCATTATGTTTACTGGGCAGAGTTGCATCACATCTTAAGACCAGGGTATGACAGGCTACATCCAAGAACCGAATCTTTATTCAGGGCCTCTTCTGCTCATTATTAATTATTACTAATCCTTTGCTTTACATACTAGATCATTTCATAATCCAAATATTTTTTCTGATGATCTTAAATGAACAAATATTTTTATTATTTATATGTTTACCTTAAGAATATTTTAGTATCTCTCTGTAATTATAAATAATTAATCTTAATAATTAAATCATTAATAATAAATAATTATGCCAAACTTAAGGTTCTGTGAGCTGCTATATCTGAAGTTTTTATGCTATTAAACCTTGATCCCTCTCAGATAAATTTGATTGCATTTCAGCTTCCTGATTTTGATCCTGAACTGACATTATCTATAACTAAGCAATGCAAATTCTGCAATTAACCAACTTATTATTGACGAGAGTAGTGGCTTCCTATTTATAATCAATACTGATTTAGGTATTTCTCAGTATTTCAAGAATATTGTGGATTTGCCTGCACTGGGCTGCACATAAATTTGATATAAATTAATGTATTTCTTCAACAGTGTTAATGGAAATACACATCTACATACAAATTCAACTCATGACAGCAGAAGCAAGTTTTGTAACAGAATGAAATTTCCTTGGTAGGAAGTCACATTTTTTTACAGCTCACCCAAGGGGCAGAGCTGCAGGGATACTGGATATCCTCTGTTTGACCATACAAGCTGCTGGGATGGAGGAATTTTGGGGTCAGTACCAAGTCAATTAAGAGCAGATGGAGGCATTGACAGCCAGTGGCTCCATTCAGGAGGGAACAAGCTGGAGGGCAGAATGTGGGGCAGTTCAGGAAAGGAGGGATTTTACGTAGCAGAGGAGGAGTTAGGAGGATGCAACAGGTACCATGCAGGTGCCAGAGAAGTAGAAAGGGTCAAAAAGAGATCAGGAGAGCCTTGGTAAAGTCTCATCTTTTCACATACTGTCTTCAGTTTACTTTTTTTCCTCTGTTTCACTGAAATCTCCAAGGCTTCTTCCCTTTTACTTTCCCTTTCTATCCCTTAATATTTATGGTTGCCTCTGACTCAGATTCCTTGTAAGGGAAAATAGGTATTTACATACTTCCAAACAGCTTTTTTGCTGGATAGCTGCTTCTTTTTAGGCTGATGCCCTTTATGCCTGACAAGCTTTTGTCCTTATTTTGCTGTGGGCATGAACATTAGGTCTGGAAAGTGTAATTGCCCAAATTGCAATGTGAGTGCAGTATAATGCAGAGAACTAATTAACAAATCAGTCATCCAGCCAAACGCTAATATTTGCATTTGCCATTGATATATAGAGAGCAAAAGCGCTGGTGGAAATATTTTTTGATTTTACTGCAGGCACAGATGATATCCTGAGAGAGGGAAAGTGGGTCTGATCCTAGGCCCAGAGTGATCTCAGTTGTATTTGAAGTACTGTGAAATGTTCAGGCCATTTTTATTCTCACTGGACTCACTAAGAGTGTTTGCTGATGTCCCAGGTAGAGCATAGAGAATTACACCACAGCATCATGGGACTCAAGACTTTCTGTGCAAGACTTAGAAACAAGTAGCAGCTTCTGCTTGGCTGCCTCATTCACTGGTTAGCTGAAGATTTAACTGGTGCATTAATATTTAGCACTTATTAAATCGACACTTAAATTGATAACCATAAGTAATAGTTAGGTTTTTTATGTCTCTCTCTGACACTCCCATCATCATCCCCACCAATTTGTCAGGAATATTAATGCATTAAAACATATATATATATCAGAAGCCTTATTCTATGTGTTCTGTTTTGCATCCTGCTCTGTGCTCACCTTCTCCACTCCAGAATGTCTCCATTTCAGTTAGGTAATGGCTAAAGTATGAAAAATATTTTCTAAGCTTTTCTAACCCTAGTCTAATCTGCTTTATTACTTTTCCATGCACTTGACGCCTTTTCACTTTCTAGCAGTTGAAATAGTAGAATAAAATTAGTAAGATATTCAAGAACTTGTAAATAAGTGTTCATGTGTCATAAAATGACAAATTAAAAAGCATACTGTAAGAAAGAAATGTTGATTTTAGTTATCCTGAGAATTAGAAAAGAGAGACACTGACTGGTGAAGATAGGAAATTGAAAAAAGCCCCATGAAGATGAAAAAGAGCTATTGTCTCTTAGATCATGTCCCCTCTGCAAGTACAATATTGTGCTCCCCTGAGGATGCAATTTAAAGTGATTGTGCATCACAGAAGTCCTTTGCAGCCCTTCCTTAGGCAGGCAGCTCCTCAGTGCAGTTGACTTCTAATAAACCTTTGTTGTGAGTACAAAAATACCAGGATCGAAGTCAAGTGCTGTTCAATTAAAGATCTGTTTAGGTAGGTGGGAACAAGTGGAAATTCTGATAATTTGAGCAGTGCTACCAAAATTGAACTGCTTTGCAAAACTACATTCATCTTGGTTTTGAACCTCATTAAAAAAGAGAACCAGTATTGAGGGAGAGAAGAGATGTATCTGTGGAAAGGAGAACAGTTTAAAAAAATACCAGAATGATGTATTTGGTCATCATTAGAACTGTTCTAAGTTTTCATTTTGAAATGAGGTTTTTGTTTCCATTTTTAATTTGGAAAATATAGAAGAAAATGTTAAAAAGTTGAAATCAAATTAATTGCTTATGAAAGAATCTTGAGGCAAAATTTCCACATCAAATCAAATTATCACAATCATCTGGGAAATTGGGACTTTCATTCTTCTCATAGCCCTCCTGAGCAAGTACACTCTCAAGTGTTTGGAATGAAATAATTTTGCAATCAATAGATTAAAATGGAAACCTGGACACATATGTTTGCTACAGCACCATCATCACTTGGAAAGCAAACTTCTGTTGCTGCAGGATTTGATCCATCTAGCAAAAGACTCTGAAAAAGAGAATGTTCTGAACTTGCAGATGTTTTTCCTGGAGGAGTAATGACTCTTATGTAAATAATCACTTTATTCTGCATGTGCATGCAATTTCTTTCCACAAATTGATTTCACCTCTTCTGCCCTTTTCTCTGGTGCAAGCCTCTGCTAGATCTAGCAAGCCTCATTATTCTGTTTTTAAATATCAAAGCTATAAACATCCAAGTCAGAGCCATGTAGGAACATCATTTTCAAGTAACATCTTGAAATCTCCAAGCTAGTGTCAAATACAAATCTTGGCTAACACTGTGAATGACAGATGTATTTTATCACTAATGTGGAAGAAATGCAGCTTTTTAGCATCATCTTCTGTGGGCAGGTAATGAGAGAGGAAAACTAAACACACAATAAATATCGGAGGTGATGGAATAGTCTGGTAAATACATTCTTTTGCTGCAATACAGCTGTTTTCCAGTTAAGCATCAAACATGCGGTGGTTGTTTGCTACACCTCTACATGGCAAACAACATTTACAGTGCTGAGCAGCTCTGGCACTAAAATTCATCATCAGTGAGCAGAGCAGGGGGCACTTTACATGGTATGGCCAGGTCCAATGTCACCTCACAGAAATAACTGTGTGTACCCAGAAATTATAGTAATGGAAAGAGGAGCAGAACCATCCCCTAAATCTTTGTGTGTTCATAAACTGTCACTGTCAGTTTTCAGCTACCCTGTGTTATGAGCTGCAGTGGATTTTTTCTCTTTTTTGCTGTCTTTCATGATACATGTGCATGTCTCATAAATATGACTTATTGTTTCTCTTTTTAAGCTTAAGTGGTTGGAGGAAGAGTATGGCATTCGTTCCTCAGGGAAGATAACTTGCCTGAGGGAAGTTTGTTTTAGGCAGTTAGTGAGTAGCTCTTGTTCTTAGAACTTGAAGATATCTATTTCTCAGATAATTATCTCTTAGGGAGTATATTGTGATAAATTTCAGCTGTGAGTATGAATTACAATTTTCTAGCTCGTTGTTTCAGGAATACTTTGTCAGTGAATTTCACAGGTTAATTACACATTGTTTAACAAAATGCCAGTTTTCATTGTCTCCACAGACTGTGTTCATTTTCATAGTACCTGGTTGTAAGGTAGGCATCTATTACATCAGCTTTGTTTTCAGCTCTCCAAGTAGCAAAATTTCCATACTCTCTAAGGGAAAATCTCTCAGTTCCTGTAAGGATTACTCCTTTTTCCTAGGTGGTCTTTTTTTGTATGTTCACTGCTGCTTATGGAAAAAATGCTACGTGTGGCAGCTAAAGTTAAACACAGAGCTCAGTGCGAAGCTGGGTATTAATGCAGGGATTGCCACTGGGGATGAGCCCTGTTCCTGGTCAGTTCAACTTTCCCTCTCTGATAGATGCCCCTCGTAAGTATTTCAGAGGAAAGTGCAACACAGCCCTCAGTAAGGAAGTAATGAACCTAACACAGAAGGTCTTTTAAGCTGTGCCATGAAAAATGAGAGGCTGTATGTTTACTTATTATATCCAGTCTAAAGCAGCTCTTGGGGTTTTTGTTGTTAAGTGTAACTGTTTGATCCTTTCTGATACTCTGCTTTTCTCATAGTCTCAATGATATCTTGTAACAATGAGTTTCACCTCAGGTTAATCAAGTTCTCTAGAAAAAGATGTTTGCCTTTATCAATTTTATATATGTTGTCTTTCCAATTTCACTCAATGTCCACAAGGGTAGTTTTATTTCCCTTTTTCTACTATTCATTATTTTATAAGCCTCTGTAATGTCTTCCCTTCTTCATCTCCTGTCTAAAGCAAACAATTCCAAATGTCTTAGTTACTTCTACTTGATTTGTAAGCTTTTAAGTATTTTTATTTCGTTTTTGTACCTGTCCTAGTTTTGAAATGTACTTTTTAAAGATTAGAATTTGAGGCATAATCCTGATCTGTAGGTTGGAAATGGGATATTACTTGTATAATTCTGATTCTTTTGACTATTTCTGGTTTTCATTTCCTTTTTTCTGGTGATCCCATGTACTGGAGTGATTGCAGGGGAACATTCAGCACTATGCAGATTCTCACAACACCTCCCACAATGACATCTTCACTTACCTGAGTATCCTAGAAATGCTTCAGTTAACATATGCCACTCTGCTTTCTTTGTTACTTACCAATGAAAAGGCAAACTGTATGTTTTCAAAGCATTTTAGTGGGGTTTATTTTGGGCTTTTTAAATGATCAAGGACATATATTGGTCAAATACAGGTAAAAGAAAGGCACCTGGAGTGGCTAATTCAGTAGTATTCTGCTCATTGTGAAACTCAATTGTCTGAGATTAAGTCCATATTTCTTCCTGAAGAGAGGTTTAAGTAATTGCAGTTGTAGTTGTACAGTTTAAGATATTAAATAATAATCTTTTGAGAAGTTGATCTGGAGAAGCCTCAGCACTGAAGTTTAACCTCTGCATTTTAAAACACCTTTAAAGTATCTTTTCCCAGAGTGCTGCCCAAAGTTGAATTTGTCTAGTTGTGGCTGACTTTCATCTATGAAAATGCAGTTTGTCACAAATACTGGAAAACAGATGATCTCCCAAGTCAGAGGTTGCTTCCATAACTGGTGAATTTTCATCATTCAGAGGAACTTTCTCAAACTTTTTCTCTCATTTAATACCTTTGTAAACGAGGATGTAGGAACAGCCTGATGACTGATGGAAAAAGTCTAGGCTATGCTTAACTTTCAGTCCTGATGTTGCAGCTTTTTGGCATGAAATTAGAGCTGAAAAATAGGAGTCCAGATTGTACATCTCTTTTATTTTCTTTTTTTTTTAAATTTGATCCCCAGATCTAAACGTCCAGTACCAATTTCAACCACAGCTCCCAGAATTGACTCTCCCAGGGCTGTAATTCCCCATCAGAAGGTAAGTGACATGTTTCTCCTCAGCCAAAGTGAATGCCATTTTTATCTACTACAGTGAAGGTAAATATCTGCTACAGGAAATAGCTTTTGCCTGCCCCAAGTAATTAAATGTTGAATGAATGCACAGGCAGCAGAACTGCTGCAATGCAATGTATTAGTGATTTGTATTTTGCTAATTTCTGATTAGCAGGACCAAAGCATCCAGCTATCCTCTGATGTCATTTGGTCTAACCAATTCTGAGCAGCTGTTTTCACATAGGCTACAAGAAGCCACTAAAGCTTCTCAAAATACACATTTGCTTTCATAGATAATTGGGGAGAACCACTGGACTACGCCTCAGTCTATCCAAATCGTGACTGCAACTGAAATGACACTGATTTGGAAAGAGGATATGAGGGCACTTGAAAGCTTGCATCATATGGTCTTCTTATCACAGGATTCAGAATACCTGAGAATAAAAAATAAAGAGGATAAGTCAATTTAATGAATAACAGCAAGTGGCAGAGGAAATGGATGGCTTGGTTTCCATTGTCAAAGCACATCATCTTTCATAAAATAAGTGTTCATTTTAAAATAAACACTGACTGTGCCTGACAAGTCATCTTCTGTATCTTTGGAGACACTGAGGAGCAAGGGTACCTGAAAGATGGTGTTTATATCCTTAGGCTCAGGCTCTGGGTAGGACATTTGTATTGCTAATGCATTTGATTAGATAAATGGACAGGAGGTAAAGTTTCCATTGCTGCAACTTATCCCTTCTGTCAGTGCCAATTTCATTCCTAGCATGCATATAAATAAAAAACACTGAAGATGAAAATAAGTGGGGAATTGGATGATGTGCTACTGGTTTTGACAGTTCCAACTTCCATAGATCAATTTAAACTAATTTTTATAAGCACTATGCTTTCCAGATTCGGAGCACAGATGGTAACATCATCCCTGAAACTTCTGCAAATAGGTTCAAAATAACAGAAGAGAATGCACCTGGGGGGTATAATTTGATTCCATTTTATTTTGTGAAATTTTAAATTAACCTGACTGGCCATTTGTTAGTTGAGACAGAAATAATGTTATTTCAAGCTGGAGCTTATAAACATTTTTGGCAAGGGAAGATGAAATTAAGAATTTATCTTGCTCAGAGTTGTTTTTGCTTATATCATGATTTTATGAAAGTTGTCTTGGAGGAAGTTATTAGAAGAGTCACCAAACAGTACTGTGAAATTCCTAGAGCAAAAGCAATGGATCATTCTTTTGGTTAAACTGGTGTTTGACTGCACCAGCAAAGTAATAGGGACAGGAAGGGGAAGGAGCTCTCATTTTCCCTGAAGACCCACCCAGAATGCTGTTAGTGTTCAAGGCAGTGAGCAGATCTGTCTCATCAGAGTTATTCACCAGCACAAGATAGACACCTACCTTTTGGGGCTCTATAGCACCTGCACAGGTATGAAAATTTTGTCTACTTCCTCCATAGGCACATAGAGCTTTTATAATATTGGATTTTCATGACTCTTTGAGGTGCATTTCTTCCTTGGCGAGTGTCAGTTTTAAAAGTGCTGCCATAGGTTTTCAAAGCTGTTTACCACAGAAAACACTTTTAAATACCTACTGTATAGAAAAGTTAACTTTAGGCACTGCAGGGGTTTCTTGAAGGTCCTAAAAGAGCCCTTGGCATGAAAGCCATAAAGACACTTTTTATTTCCTATTCTAACCCTTCAGAGAGAGATGAGGATCAAAGGACTCAACCCATTTTCAGAATTTGAGAATTCTGTGCAAGGTGCTCACGAAAGGTTTATAGGAGCTGCTGGAGGCAGCCTTTTCTTAATGGGCTACAGGCAGTACCAGCAGCTGGAAAAGAGAATTACTGGAACTTTTCTGGAGGAAAAGGGTGGTATCCAGGGGGAAGGCATGGTGGGAAACAGGTTATCTAGCAGTATTCAGGAAGATCTTAGGTGTAGGGTCTTTCACCCGGGAGGAAGAGGTAGCAAAAGAATGCTGGATTAGGGGCCCTTTGCAGGTCAACAGGAGTGACACTTGTGTCACTTGTCTACACTAGTAGACAACAGTAAGATTTAACTGAAGAAGAATTCCTCTCTGGGGGTTGTTTGGAAGAGAAAGAAGGCATTGAACCCTCAAGAGAAGTCTCAAAATACAGAATAAAAATTCTTTGCTGATAGAAACAGTGTAATGCTGATGTTGCAGTAAGGTATGTTACAGTAAATACACTTTAAAACCAAGATTTCTTTGCTTGTCCCTTTATTATTTCTAGTAACAATATCATTGTAGAAATGAAGAATTCTGTGACACACAGGCAGAAGTCACCTGCACACCTCTGCTTGACAGTGTTTAGACTGATGGTTCACATGAAATGAATTTGATTGTGTTTTTTAAAAATCAGCAAAAAGCTGCATTACAAGACAGTCGTGTCATCCTCAAACATCAAGAGAAGCTTTCCTCACCCTTCTCTGGTTAAGGTTAAGGCATGGCAATGTCACCTAAACAATCTGCATGTGCAACTTCAGTGTCTAGTTGAAACCATAAATCCTCATGTACATCAGTGCTGATCTGATTGCAGCTTCCACTAATTTTCCAGCATGCACTTCTTTCACTGGTTTGGTTTTTGGGAGTTTTTTTGGGTGTTTTGGGGGGCGTTTTTTTTTTGTTTTAGGGAAACGAGCATACTTTTTTTCAGAAAGATCAGTCATTCTTTCACAAAGCTGATCAATGTTGTAGATGATGCAGGTTCTTCAACCATACTTATGTAGGGCTATTATTGGAAATAAGGTTTGGTTGATTTTCAGTTTCACTATATTTTTATCTGACATAAATCTCAAACTGGTAATAATTTTCATTTAGTTTAGTCAGATCTTTTTGATTTAGTGAAGTCTTTTGCACAGCTGGAGCATAACTGGAAGAAAGGGCATAGTTAATGTTGAAAGCATTAAAATAACAATAAGAGTAAACTTGAGTCCAAGGATTTAAACTAAGCCATCAATCAGTCAATGAATTCCTGCAGCTCTTCAGAGGGCACCCAAGTGAAGATTCAGCTCAGTGCAGTTTCAAACATTTGAGCTGGAGCTTTAGGGCTAAGCATGGCTTTAACATTTGTCCCTTTGCATGAAGGTACTCACAGCCTTGTTCATTTTAATAATATGGTTATGTGTTGTGCTTTTTGTGAAACACTACTGAACACACTTGTTTTGGAGTCCTAGCAAAGATTGTGTCATACTTATCATTTTTTTGCCTGCCAAATTTGGGAGCCTATGTGTCTAAGAGAAAATAGATGGTGATGACTAACTTTTTAAGTAGAGTATAGGATAGAAGAGCTGGCTCAGCCAAAAGCAGTTTGATCATGTCTTTGATCAGAGTCATTAAGTGTCATGGTGCCTCCATTCCTTTTTTCCTCTAAAAAATTTAAAGCAACAATTCTTCTTGGGTGGTCAAATTCCCTGGTATACTATTAAAATTCTTCTCCCAGAAGTGCAAGAGGTGAGTAATGACAGTAGGATCACAGCAACAGATAAATAGAAAATGAGCTGTCAAAGGGAGAGGACCTGCAAAACCTGGTATTGTATTCTCCCAATATAAATTTGTTTCTCACTTCCCTGATACAAAAGAAGGAGCATTTGCCTTTCACAGAAACTGGATTTTTATAAACAAATAACAGTAATAATATTTCAGAATTGAAACTGAGCTGATTCCTTTCTTCCTTCTATTTCAAAAGGTTTGAGACTCCTCTACATTTATCAGTTTCAAGCTCATTCCCTGATATTTTGCAGTTTTCCTCCCACAGTAAGGGATTGCTGCACGATCTCGGCATCTTCCTAGAGGGAAGCCCATTGCTCAGTGTCAGAGCCTCCTCTCCTGGTCGGCTGGAGGGGTAGCATCAGACTCCCAGAGCTGGAAATGCCAGCTTGCTTTTCCAGTCGCTGAAACAGAATGGGATGAGAGATGGGGAACAGGGGAACGTTTGTTACTGCTGGCTGCATTTCATGTGATGCAATGCTGGAAGCTCAGTGCTGCTGCTAAGTATTGGACATTCACCCTTGACAGTCAGAAATGGTTTCAGAAATTCCACATTGATCTGCTTTCGATGCTGGAGACAGAAAATAATTCTACAGTATTCTCTCAGGAATAAACTGAATCAGAAAGTTTTTTGTTAGTCACAAAAGGAAAGTGCTAAATATGCTGATGATGGGGCAGCAATTCTTTAGAAGATGTAATACAGCTGCTCCCTTTGACACTTCCTGTTTCTTCCATTTTCCGCCCACACAACACAGGGAAAACAACTACCCTAGAACTATCAAAAATAGGAACTCCAGATGGAGATTGCTCACCTGGCACTGCTGTGTTCTTAGGAATTCTAGTGCTGTGTCACCAGTATGCTGGTATTCCAGCTAGAAATTGTTTGAGAAGCAAAACCAGAACCTTATTTGTGTCTAAAGGGAGCAAAATCATAAGCCATCATTTTTTATAGCTGTCCTATAATTTTCCCTTTGCCTATTGTTACTGTCCAGTAATATCCAGACTATGAAAATGCATTACGGTTAGGAAAATATGTGCCATTTCTCTCATTAGCAGTTGAAACTGCTACTTTTCTATCAGTTCTCCTTGCATGTCCTTTTATTTTGGGGTGTATTTAAGTATTTTAAAATACAAATAATTAAAATACACAGTTAAAGAAAAGCTACAGAGTTTTCAGGGTAACAAACAAATATGCCTCTGGCATATCCTTCTTCTTCATTACCTCTGCATTTATTTTTTATTTAATAATTGTTTTATCCCTCTGTGTTGGCATGTAAAAATGGTTTGCCCAAGTGATGACTTAATTTTTGAACATGTCCTTGTGCATTTTTGCCTCTTTTTGAACACATTTTTAAGAGAGAACCCCTGTTTTCTGTTTATTTAATGATATCTAGAAGCTTTCAATAGGCCACTGAAAGGAATTGTTGTTGGCTGTTTTCAGTGTCAGGGTATAATGACGGAAGTATGTATTACAAATATATTTATTTTAAAAGGCACAGTCTGAAAATGCTTTTAGGATTATCTGTTTCTACGGCCTCGGGCAGCTATTAATGCCAGTTAAAATCTCTTCCTGTTTATCACTAAGAAAAATTATCTCAGTTCATTTTATCAGCCTTACATTTTTGATTCAAAATGTCTTAAATGTGTTTAATGTTATGATTATTTATATCCTTCGAGCTTCTGGGTGTTTTTTTCAGTAAATTTTAATTAATGAAGCCATATTATCTTGATGATTTTTTTTTTCAAATATATGCTCTCCTAACTTATATATGCAATATAAAAAAATCCAAGAGGGCAATATAAATATTTATTTTTCTAGTGAACATTAGTATCAAAATTAGTAAATTACATTAATAGTAACCAATACTAGCAAAAGTATACAATTAGAGGCCAAATTATTCTCAAGCCTATATTTCATGCAAGGCTGTGGGGGGAGATGAGTGCAAGGTATTAAAGGTGATGATTGAATTGCCACTGAGTGAGGCAAAATATCACTGCAGGCCACCACCTTCTCTTGAACTGGCTTTCATTGAGGCCAGATTGTGGACTCCATTCCTCCTCCAGGGTGATATCCCCTGCCTGTCCATGTCCCCTGAGCTGGACTGCAGGGAGTCGCCAGCATTACTGGGCCTCCTCACTGTGAGCCTTTTTCTCTTTTGATATCACCCCTTATTTTGGTTTCACTAAGGTGCATTTCTAGTGAATCATTTATGAAACTGAAGGGTTGGACTGTGTTTTTCCAGGGTGAGTTTTTGGTAGTTTGTTTTGAATCTGAGCACAAGCACAGACTTCAATGGGTATAGGTATTGCAGGAGAGATTCCTTTGCTGCTATCTCAGTTACGAGTATTATCTGGGTCAGGACTGTAGGATCATACACACACCTACATACTCAAGCACACATTTCCTCAAGTGGAAATGATGCAGGAATGGTCAGCATAGGAGCATCCTCTCTGTAGAGCAGTACCTGTTCTCGAGTCCTGTTGGTGTCTCTGCTAACCCTGCTGCATGGCCTGATCAGCATGAACCAGAGCCCAGGAAAGCAGTGCATAACTCCCATAACTTCAAGTGCACTCACAGAAAACAGAACAGTGTAGTTTAGAATAATTATGTCTTTATAATAATGGCATTGACTTTTATGGTTGTAAATGATCTAAAATTATTCTGACCTCAAGACTTTATTTTTTAAGATTTTTTAATTATCCTAGAAATTAGTGGACAGTGTTGCCTTAATATCAAATTATTGCTGTGAGGTTGACTAGTACCAAATGCTCTCTTAATGTTAAGCTTTATTTGTTGATTTCAACTAAAACCTGGTAAATGAATGCCTGAGTTGGTTTTGCTTCCCTTATTTTGAAACAATGCATTTCTTTGTTGAAAATCTTCCCTGAAAGTTTGAATGCTTTGGCCCCAAACTATTTATTGCTAGTTTATTATATGTTTACAGCATTAATTGCAGATATGTTGTTTTTGCATGTGTTCTATGATTGCTCTTTTCTTTTTTTTCTTTTCTTGGCCTGCATGTTTGCTACTACAGGAACCTGCTTGGGAAATCAATGGCAACAGAACAACCTTCAGCCCTCTAACTAACACGGCGACTGGGCCTATGGGTAGTGTTTTAGCAACCAATGGAACATTTTCAGGCTACCTCAACCAGCAAGAGATGAGCTTTTCAAATAGCTCTTCCTACCTAAAGACTACCACAGTTAGATCTTCCATGTCCTCTCAATCTGTGACTCCTGACATTTCACCTGCCAAGAGCACTCTAGGTTCCAAAGCAAGCCCTGCTGTGGCTGGTGGCAGTAGCCCTGCACGCCAGCTGAGCCCTGCAAGGCAGTATAACAACCCCATTGGCCTTTACTCGGCAGAGACCCTGAGGGAAATGGCTGAGATGCATAAATTGAGTCTCAACCGAAGGGCTTCGGAAGGTGGACTGCCTAGAGGGTAGGTAACATGGTAACATCTTTAATTGTTTCAATAAGTAATGAACTTGCTAAACAGTGAATGTAATGGTGCTCACCCAACTGTGCATTTGTCGGGCAATCATGATTAAGGTCTGGATCAATCATGAAATTTTGCAGTAGCCCCCAAAACACACCTACATTTCCATTATAGAACAATGGTCTTTGGTATCTGAAGTGCAGCATGGATTGCCAATAGTCACTAGGAACACTAGGACTGAAGTAACCTGATCATCTCAGGGTTGTGACACTCAGCAGTTCTAACTAATGCATGGTGACTCAGAGAACCAAGTAGTGCTGTCAGACATCAGAGCAGCTGCTATAAACCACACCTGATCTTTGGTACTTTGCTGGAGAGAAATGGCTTTGACCAGCAAATCTGACATGCTCAGCTACTGGAGTGTCCTGCTGTAACTCCTGCCTTAATGCGTTGGCTTTGCTATTCAAAATGAGTCAGAACTGCAGTATTTTGAATCCTCTGGTTTGAACACTGTCTTGCATCTGTTAGCTTTAATGTTAACTTTGCTGTAAAAAGGCATGATCTCCAGATACTGCCCAGATAGTTTGATGCCATGCTATCAAGATTTTTCATATTCCTACATTGCAGGTCATCTCTTTTATTAGTAGGTTTGTGAAGTGAGGAGCTTGGACTACAGTACATGAGAAAAAACACTGAGAAACAGATTTTCCTGATTTTTTTGCCTTCATATATAAATTGGCAAACAAATCTAATTTTTTAGCTTAAATGTGTTTTGTTTTTTTCTTTTTAAATGAAGATAAATTTCCTGTTAGGAATATGGGGGAAAGTGTGTTTTCAACACTAGGGACTTGGTTATATAAGGAAAACCAGAAAATTCCAACAATCCACTCAAGGTCTGATAGCAAATGCATATCTTCAAGTACTTTATATCCCTTTGGAGAAGCTCTTTGCAAAAGTAAAACCAAGAGGTTTTAAGCTGTAGCAAAGTAGGGACAGTTCATCCTATTAAAAGAGCATATACACCTGTTCTAGATGATTCAAGCAGTTTTAGATGATTCATTGTCACTCTCTTGAGCACTCAGCATTAACAGTCCTATTTAACTTATCTGAGAAAATTCTATCCTCCCATCTCATACTGGATAATTAAGTAAAGCATTTACTGTTTAAAAGAAAATAATTTCAGCTAGTAAGCAAGATCAGAAAAATAAACCTTAGAATACTTCTCTCTTAATTTATAGTTTTCTGATGAATACCCATTTTTGTCTTATTTCAATATGCAGAGTTTCCTGGAAGTATATCTTGCTGGTTTTTTCCCCACTATGTTCATAACCCTCCTTAATTACCTGCAGGGGTGAGGGTGAAGGGGCTGAATTTTGGATGGCTCAGTGTTGTGACTGTTTGTTATCAGAATTTCAACACAGCTGCATCCATCGTTCACCAAAGTCAATGTGAGCCTTTCTATTCCGTTTGAACGAAATTTTAGGGAACTGCTATCTGCCTTTACCATCTGTAACACTGATGAACAAACAAGAAAATAAAAAAAAACCTTATCCTGCAGCACAGGAACATTCTGAAAAGATGAAGGGGCCCAGAAGCACTAAATAAATGTGTCTTGTCAGGTAACTTCTCTGAGACAGAGAGAATTGTACATCTCTGTTGACATGCAGAGAAAATTCAGAGCTCAATAGTGCTATCATTCCCACTCCCACTTGACTGTTATCCATGAAGTAAGAAGTATCTTACCTCCTGCTCTGTGGAGAAAAACATGGAACCTGTAACTATCTTGATGGCATTCATGATAATCTCACAGTGCCTATATATGAATAAAGAAGCACTGTGGGCAGTGCAAAATCAGCTCTGGTCTTGGTTGGGGAACATTGTTACCATATAATACAACATGGTTCTGATGTGTGGTGCTCCAAAACTGAATTCATTGTGCTTTCACAAACATGCACTTAGCTCTACGGTAAAAGCTGCGAGAAAGTTCAAGCATGAGGAGTGATCTTGAGGTATGTTTCAGTTCTGTGCCCTTTTCACCAAATGATTTAAACCTAATTGTGTGAATTGCTGTTACAGATTTAGCTAATCCCTTTGGAAAATCCTATCAAGAAGCTGAAATCAATTTTGAGATTATTTCCTTGATCTGTGAAGAATAACAAAGCATCTGTTTCTCCGATACACTTTACATTAAAGCTTTATCACTCTGGCCCAAGGTGAAAACTAAGATAGCCTGTTAGGAGTGTGGAACGTGATGTGCTGAAAGCTCTGGAGTGTATTAATAAATATGAACAGTGAGTCATAGTTTGCAACATGTGCATCTTTTTCATTCCACTGTAAGTTATGTTTCACACTGTAGGTCAAGGGCAGTAAATACCTGTCCCACAAGTACGTGCCAGGTGGCTTGGCTTTCTGGCCTCTGTGTGACCTCTGAGTCAAGTTGCGTGTTTCAGACATGTCCCTATATAGAATCAAACTAAAATAATGTGTGGCTCTGAACTGGAAGGAATTTTCTCATCTCATACTAAACATAAGGAGAAGCAAAGTTTTACTGTTTTTGAAGGAAGCTGTAGGAGCCTCTTCACATCTCAAAAATCTTTACTAAGACGTGACTGCTGAGCTGTTCTTAGTGTGTGCACATAATGTTTCTTTTCTTTGGACATACTTTTATATTCATCTATTTAAGGTGTATTTTAGGGGTTTGGTAGTTCTGCCTTTAAAATACTATTTTATAGGTAAGGTAGATGCCTGGATGAGTCAGGAAATACCATTACACTTGGTTTAATTGTAAATGAGTGCCCAGCTGTCCTGCATACACCTAAAATGGATATTGGATCACTGATGTGCTTACAGGCTGCAGCTTATTCCTAATATATCTCTACCAGTTCCTGTAAGAGACTGATATATTTGGCTTAATGTAGGGTTTATAAAGTTAGAAGAATATTTTCTGACAGTCTGACCTGTAGCTGCAGAGGGTGATCTGTGATTGCTTTACCATGGAAATGCAGATGTGCAAAGCCTTTACTGCAGCTATGGCTCATTAGAGTTCTTTTGATCATGAAAAAGGCTGTTGGATGAGCCAAGGCAAAAGGATCATATGTAGGAAGCAGCAGTAATATCAAAGGTTCTTCAAGGAAAAAGGAGGAGGAGCCAAATCCACTTGGAATGTCACTCTTAAAGAGTAACTTTGCTACCCAGTATTTCATATCAGTCCCAGATACAGAAATGTCACAGCAGTAAGTTGGAAACCTCAGTGCCCAGTAGTGTCAACAACATTCCATGCAACCAAGTAAGAAGAAAAATTTCTTAACTGGCCCTGGATCTCTCCCTCTTTATTTTGCACAAAGTATTATTAATTAGTCCTCAACCAAAAAAAGAACAGAATGTGGGTATTCTAAGCTTTGAACAAAAAAAAAGTTAAACATCACAGGCCATGACTGCTGATTGTGTGACCACTATAAAGAGTTCCTAAGAAGAGCGCTGTAGTACAGACTGAGCACGCTCTGGTCTGCACTCCCTGCTTTAGCCTGTGTTATGCTGCTTTGGAATTACTATGCAGGCACCATCACTGGTTTAGGCAGAGATGCAGGAATGGAGCATGAACATACCTTTTTTTCATGCTGTATACAAACCAGATGGAATAAAATATCTTGATACGGATATCCCAAAAATCATATAATGTGTGGCTTGCTTCGTTTGATGTGGAATAAATTAGGAATGACTATTCCAAAGTTAATTGGCTTACACCCCTCTTGGCATACAATGTAGGCACAGTCATATCTAGGCAAATGCTCTGTTATAAACAGAGGCATTTTCCTTAGTTTTAGATTTAAAACATTTACCAATATATTCTTTGGATCTTCTCCAGCAAGTAAAAGACTTAAAAATCAGTCTTGCAAAACCAACTCTGACGGTGGCCTGAGGAGAACAGACTTCATCCCTGAATATTCAGTATCTAAGAGAAAAATATAGTCTTTACCACTCATTTCCTATTTTCAGATGAGAATATACTCTGCAAATCCTCCTTTCTCCCTCTGCTCCCTCCTCCCTACTCTTTGGTAGTAGTACTTTTAAGGATGCACAGCAATAAAATCATGTTCAAGGGTCAGCCAAAATGCCATGGTACCCCAGTAAGTCCTCGTGGATCAGCTATAATCCCTGCATTTTTCTTAACCATGTTGGAGTTTTAAGGCATACATTTACTTCTTGTTCTTATTTGTAGACGGTCTGAGGAGAGCTGTAGTATTCTTTTGTAAATATCTTTTGCCCTTTGCAATCTACAAACTATTGACTTTTTCTTATGGTTCGTTTTGATGTTGTTTGTTCTCTTTCTCTTCTTCTAGGTCGTAACCAACACCAGTGCCAAGTTAGTATCACCTCTGTGTAGTGCCAGATATTTGTGTGACGCTGTGTGTGTGAAGATGTGTTTTTTGGGGTAGCATGATCCCCTGTGCTCCTGCTGTGTCTGCTTGCAAATGCAAGTGTTTTTTAAAACGTCTGCTTGGTGTGGCAGGCGCCCTGTGCTGCCCCTGCTGTCCAGCAGCGCTCCCGCTTGGCATTTCTCAGTGATGCTCTAATGCTGTGAATGGAGCTGCCACCTGAGTCTGCTCAGTTCTTCTAAAAGCTTTCAGGTGGTTTTGCTTCTACAGACAGGTTTAAGTCCTCTTGAATCTTTAAGTCATCTTCATGCCTTCATAGTTTGCCAAGCATTATCTGAGCCTCTTTTGGTTGTTATTAGTAAAGCACTTTTAGCTTCAGTATTAAATTAATTTCTAAAGTCTGCTAAAATTCAATTTTAGGTTGAAGTAAGATACTGATATGGGGAAAAAATCTACAAAGTGATTTACCTTGATAAATCTATTGCCCAAAAAAGAAGTAACTACTGATATAAAAATGTGATTGATCTGCTATATTTAGGAGAGTTCAGAGAGTCCTCAGTTTTGACCTTTAGTTTTCTAAAGGTAGACGATTGTCTCTAAACTCTGGCTTTTTGCCTGTGACCTGAGTATTGTCCATAAACCCAGATGGAGACTGGGTTAAATTGAGTATAAAATAAATAATTCTAATAGTTAAATGTCAAATTTAAACTGGCAGTACAACATCAGAAGTAGTAGAATACATAAAGTTGAAATAATATTTAGTGCATATAAGTTACACTGATCTGGCATTCTCCGTTGGTTTAAGTGAGGGGTGGGTGTGAAGATGTAACTCCTTTGAGGTGAGAAACCCTAGCCAATTAACATTAATAATTATTCTGACAGGATTGTCTCAGAAAGCAGAAGTCACTTTATAGGGGTGTTTGTAATCTAACTTGGTTTGGGATTTATTTTTCCTGATCCTTTCCTAGCTTAGGAGAAAGATCCCATTCATTTTGCAGAGGTACTGTCTCTGCAGCCTTACCTCTGCCACTTTGTCCTAGAGCCCAGCACCTCTTACAAGCACTAATATCTTCTGTTTGCTTCCAGAGTTAGAAAAAGAACTCAGCAGTAGGCAATCTGTACTTTTTTTCTCTTATCTTTATGGGAATCCTGATAATTTCAGTAGAATTTTTGCCTTGATGTGTGTAATGTGACTAAAACCTTTTGAAAGCCATTACTAAAAACTGTTTAAAGGCCACAAGTGAAAAGCCCAAATGACTGCTGCTGCTACCATGAGGGAAGTTTAGGCTGTTCTGACATTAGTAGCTTTGATTTCTGTAACTGACTGTGGAAACCAATTGCTTAGAACATTATTCTTTAAAGGTGGTGTATTTAACCTCTGTCCTTTCCTTCACACAATCTTCTCAGATCTTGGGTTTAGAATTTCTTTAGTAATTCCAGCAGCGTGAACGAAAGAGAACACTAAATTCAAGATCTTGAGGACCTGTGTGTTTGTAATTGTCGTGTGATTGTTTAGGGTATTACAAAGAAAAGAGATATTGTTGAATGTGCATGCTCAGTACAACAACCTGCACGTCTCTGCACATCACCCCTCAAGAGATGATGTCAGTGTAATTATAGAATTGTCAGAGTTGATGAATAGTTGAGGGAGATGCATTTTAAATGTGAGAATGTCTTTTTACAAAGATAATTTTCACTTTCTGAATGCATACTGCTGCTTCCCAGTTCCCTCCCTTAAACTGTTGACATTTTAACTGAAGGCTGTGGCTGTAATGCAGCATGTGCATCATGTGCACCTATGTGTCTGTGGTCCTTGAGCATGTGGCTGTCAATGTTCTGTCAAGGATTTGCAATGATATGTGACTGTATCTCTCTCTGTCCATCCTCAGTCAGGGCATCCCACCAAACGAAAGGCTGAAAACATAGTGCAATCTCCTGGCTGGCTAGAGAGGCTGTACAGCACCTGTGATAATCTCTAGATAATTAAGTCAGATTGCTGCCAGCCTTACTTGATTTTACTTTTTCCTCCATGCCATGTTGAAGGTTCAATTTTACTCACCCTCTGGGGCTGCCCATAGTAAACAGGCATACTGTTGTGTGTGTAAAGAGAAAAATTTAGTATTAGCCATTAAACTTACAGTCTAATGTCTTAAACTGAAAAGGAAAATTGTTCCAATCAAACGGGATTAAATTTTTCCGCATTTCTTCTGCACAGGGAGATAGATCCATTTCAGCTTTTGGGTTCAGTTCTGTTATTTCACAAAGGACAGAATTCCCAGTTTTGTCCAGTTGGGTGAATGTATGCAGTCTCTCCTGCTGGCATCCTCCTGGTGCTGGGAGGACAGGAAAAGCAGACTAGAGATTCACCTGCTCTCCCATGAGCTGAACAAGAGCAGCTATCTCAGCGGCTGACAGCTGAGGTTTAGCTTGTTCATTGGAACTCAGGGCAGTGCTCAGTCTTAGCTCCAGGACTAGAATTATGCACAACTCAGCCCTACAAGAAAACCAGCTGCTCTTTGGCTGCAGTCTAACATCAAACTGACTCATTCTGGTGTCATGGGAGCTTCAGTTAAGTTGCTTTTGGGATTCAATCTGTCAAATATAAAATCTTTCCTTGGGAATGGAGTCACTGGAAACTAAGGCAGCAACTCCTCCAACTGCAGTTGTCCAGTTGGTTGCAATATAGGGTATTTCAATCTGGGACTGAGCATTTATCATGCCATAGCAGCACTTCAGGCTGGCTGTACAGAGATTTTGGAAAGGTTTAGTCTTTGTGAGGAAAGCCTTGAAGATTGAAAGGCACAAGTACTAAATTTCACTGTGGTTAATAATACAGACAGAAAGTATTGAAACCTTTTAAATAGAGGACCTCATATCTATTCACTGCACTTTCTAGACCTTTGTAAGACCCTTTTGAAAACATGAATGGCTGAAGGAAAAAAGTGGGAATTCTCACAGGCCCACAGGCATGTATATACACATGTGCATGTTTGTATACACTTAGATATATACATGCATGTAACAGCAGAATTTTAGTATATGTAAGTATCATATAAATGATTCAGGATTTTTTGTTGTATTTTAATACAATGACAGGTATTTCACCATTTTTTTCCTTTTTATACACCGTAAGCCAACCCAAAAATGACATCCATTAGCACAGCTATCTGTGGCTTGGTACTTATGTTGTCTGCTCTTCTCTGATGAGAAGCTTTGGTGGTGAGATGCCGTGAACAGACGTGCACATTGCTGTCTTGGTAGTGCTTCCCTCACTTAACTTCACGCCTCTCCTCTTTCTTCCCCTCCCCTCCCCGTGGAACCTCACTCTTGCATAACCCAGCACGGACTTCACGGAGCGTTTCAACCCCAATGTCCTGAAGGACTCTGCCCTGTCTACACACAAACCCATTGAGGTGAAGGGCCTTGGCGGCAAGGCTACCATAATTCACGCGCAGTATAACACCCCGATCAGCATGTATTCCCAGGATGCTATCATGGATGCAATTGCAGGCCAGGCACAAGCCCAGGGTGGAGAATTTGCTGGGTAAGGTTATTTCCTTCTGTGGAATGCTCTTTCTCTGCATGGTACATGTAACATCCCTACCTGCATGACACATTTGCTCTCCCTGGACTCTTTCTTTTTTTCCTGGGATATATTACACGCAAAGAATGCGTATCAATGCTAGGCAGTGTCCAAAAGCACTTCCATGGTTTGGAGTTAAAAGGATGAATCACTAGAAAATCATAGAAAGGTTTGTTGTTGGAAGGGAGCTTAAAGTTCATCTAGTTCCAACTCCCCTGCCATGGTCGAGGTGCCTTAATTAAACCTAGCTTTTTTGGTATTCCTCCTAGAACTGGTGAACCCCACAAAAATACATTTAGTGCTCTGTATATGATACTGGATGGCTTTTCATTTCTGACAACCATTATTTATAGTAGCCACTATTATATGCATGGCTTAGATGGGACAGAAAAGAGGGGTGGAATTTTTATTGAAATGTGAAGAATGCAAAATATTTAGTTAGCACTGGGTACTGTTTTATTCTTCAAAATTGAGCGTTCTGCTGTATTTTCCCTGTTCCCTGTATGTTTATATACAGTACATGTGTTTTCTAAATATTCTTTGGACTATGGCAAAATCCACTGATCCACTGTAATAACTCTGCTTTTCCAATGCATGTTTCTGGAAATCTTATCTGCTTAACTTATACAGAGTTGTAATAACTTTACTGAAATTACAGATGCAACAAATGTAGCCAGGTTTCTTTCTTACTGGGTGTGCTGCTACTCAAAATAGAACTTGCCTTCCTTTGATTTAACACCAAAATACAGGTATAGCAACACACTTTATGTAGTTTCTTTTCCATATGTTAGCTGCAGGTTTATTCAAAATGAGGATGGTTTATGTACTTGCTTGTGCTCCCTTTTGCTGGGCATTTTTTCTCTTTTTTATAATTATTTTTCTTTTCTGCTGACTTTTTGCACCAATATTGTTGTTCACCACAGCTCTTCCTCATGATGATGGATCACAAGCAATACCCTTAGCTGGCTTTGGCCATGCCTGAGTGAATCTCCACAGGTGTTAAGTAGACTCATATTTCCAATTAGTGAAGTACAAAGTTCATTTTTGTTCTTTATAAGGGTTCACATCCTTCATAGGCATGGATTATATGAGAATTTTATGATACACTGGCACTTTCTATGAAATGCTGTAGCATTATATGATGCAAATAGTCATGTTTAAAAAATGTACCTATTTAAATGATCAGATGGTTATAAAATTAATGCTAAATACATGGCTCCTTTTCATTTAATAAGTTTTCTTTAGTTTCCTCTGTGGTATTCTGAACTTTAATTTGCAGTGGAAACCAAGATATTCTTTAGCTTGCCTAATCAATCAAGTCTGAGATAAGATTATGCTTAATGCAAAAGTATTTGTGTGAGAAGTTTTTAATATGAGAGCAGAATTGTGTGCTGATTCATTTTGTCTCAATTAGCAGCCTATAATTTGGTCTCGATTCTTAATTAATCATCTTTGTGCTTTTCATTTGCCCACAAGTGTCTGTAGGGTGGTAAGCGCACTCAGACTGCACATCTAAAGGGCAGACAGCAGCTGGAAACAGTTTACTTATTTTATCAATGATGAAGAACAGATAAGAATTTATTTTCTAGTTTGACCATTTGGAATCAGTGATGTTGTAATTTAATGAGATCCGAGTCAGGCTCTCGTCACTTAGAAATAAGCCACACTTACTGGATCACCATGAAAAGCATAAAGTAAGCACCTTACTGTGGTTACTCAGACTCCATGCTGAAACTTAAAGGTAGAAAAGTTTGAATGCCCTGACTTATATCTTTTCCTTTTCTATGGTTTTTTGTTTGAATTGATCTTGCTAAACCAAGAACCAAGACTTAGGTGGTTACAGTAAAACCATGTGGATACTGCATTTTGAGTACATTTCTGTCAAACAACTTCTAAATTCCATTATGCAGTTTTAACCAAATTCACAAGTTGTATAAAGACATGGAATTAATTATCAGGAATAAGGTCTGAAAGTTAAAGGAGCAGAATCAATAATGTGACTGTACAAACGAAGATCTTGTGTATCCTCTACAATAAGTCATCTTGGCTGGCTATTTACCAGTCTACATGAACTTCTTTTTGTTGAGTTGTGGGGTTTTACCTCTTAGAGCTTTTTTAAAATAGCTGGAATCAGTCTATAATATCTGATGTCACAATATTTTGTTCTATGTCTACATCAGGGGTAGAACACTGCAGTGTTCTTAAGTTTTTACTTAATACCTGCTTAATTTAAATCTGATTAATGACTCCAGGGAACGACTGACATAGTAAACCATAGTTTATGATGAACTCCAAAACATAAAATTCCATTGCTACTTATTCAGAGAGGTTTGACTATCTTTAAAGCTTGTTTTAATGTTAAGAACGTGTGACTTAAATGATGATGAGAAAAAGGAAAATAATTTTTATTGACTCCTACTAGAATATCTTAGGCTCTAGAATGAAAACCTCCAACAGCTCTAACCCATTTGTGAAGAGGTTTTTTTCAGTAGCATCAATTTAAAGTAATATGCTTAAAGAAGCATGATATTTCTGCACATCCACACCCAGATGGAAAGAAATTGAATTACAAAGAGGTATAACAGAGGTATTAACATGGTTATGTGCATCTTTAGGCTGTCTGTAAGAATCAGCTGTCACATTTAGGTTTATGAAATGCTCGTAATCAGCGATGCTCTCTATTTTACACTTCCATGCTGAGTGGCTCGTATGTCCTAGTTACTCTTCCATAATATAATTATAATTTTAAAAAAAGGAGGCCTGCTGAATTAAAGACAGAGTTGGAAATACTCCAATGTATTGCATTAATTTGGTTCAATTTATATGAGCATGTTTCACTTTGCTGGGGAGGTTAATTCACCAAGCTCCATTTCCTGCCTTAATCATCTACCATGAGGATATTAATATGTCATATTAATGCCACACATTACTACTGTGAGATTTTTGGTCCAGCCTCCAGCTCTAGGTTTTTAACAATGCTTGAGTTAATGGCATATCTATACATAACCTTTAAACTGCTTTTTTATATATTGGTCATAATATAAGAAGAAAGCATTTCAGCTAGAGGATTTAAGGTGAGGAATTTGAGCTGTCTGTGGCTTGCACAGCTGCTGTTACCACAGTGGTCCATGGTTGAAATCAGCAGCAGTGTCTGTCCAGTGGTTTATTATCCACTCCACAGCTGGGAAATTTCCTATCACATAGAGCAGGTTTTTGAGTTCCAGCAAGATTAAAAAGTCCATGTGGGTATATAAAGTTAAGTGTTGGCCCACATCAGGCAGTCACCTATGACAGTCATACAGGAGCAGGTTCTGGGTGCACAGCACCCCAAAGCACCTGTGGGGACTTGAAACCACAGACACCTTTTGGGGAGCATTAGCGTGACAGAGCTTTCAGCACAGCCAAGTGTCAGAAGCAGCAGCAGAACAGTCCCAAGGGTGTTCCTGACTTACTGTTGCTATTACAGAGGATCTCTTTTCCATGCAAAGACTATTCCTGCATGAAGGCAGCAGAAGGCAGAACCCACTGCTGTGCTTTCTTTCCTGCCTCAGCAAGCCCTTCAGCCATGTGTGATGGGCCAGAAGAGGAGGACTACTGCTCTCTCTCCCCTCTTTCATCTAAAGAAGGCTGTGGCACCACTTTGTCCATTGCTGCACACAGGAGCAATACTAATAAAAGCCACTGATGGCACAACCTTCCCAAAATAAACAAGTCTGCATTCTGCCTTCTGTACCTGCTAGCATTTGGATATTGTATGGATTGTGGTCTAGGAAACAAGAGCTAAAAAAAGGAACGAGAAAATGCTGCTTCCTCCTACAGGCCATCTTTCACATTGAGAGACTTTTTTACATAAATTGTATGTTTTGTGGCAGAGCTTAAACTGAAGAGTCAAATTTTTCTCTAAATCCACTTTTCTAAGCTGTGTTCCATCCCCTATCTGATTGTGCTGAAACACACACACACACAAAATACTTAACTGGGGTTTTGTTCTTTGGTGGCTCCTCAAGAAAGTGAGAAGTTTGCATATATGGAGGTTATGAAGAACATAAATACCTGCAATTATGTGTAAATCCCTCAAAAGACTGTATATTACACAGTGCTGAAGAAGAGGAGTGCGTCAGCTGGGAAATACTGATATTTAAAGCACTACCTCGTAATATTTTTCATCCCACTGTATGTTATTCCTGAATGTAGGATGTCAGACATACTTCCTGGCTTTTTCATGATTCCTCTCAGGCTTTCAAATCACAGACCCAACTTTTCTATAGATTTTCTGTGCACAGTGGTATCTTAGAGAGCACTAACTTCAAGTCCGAACCAAGGAGGCAACTGTTGGATGAAATGGCCCTTAACTTTTAACAGAACTGTTTCTCAGTTTTCATGAAGTCAAGCTTGCTGCTCACAAAGCTCTTTATGGAATAGCATAAAGCTGTTACAATAAATCACTTGCTTCAAAAATAGACCTTGTATTTAGAGCAGCCATGGAGCCAAGTTGCTCCAAGCACACATCATCCCCTCAGTGTATATTTCTGCAGCTCTGTTAACAGTTAATTTTAATTCTGCTATGCAGAAGTTATTTTCACTGGAAAAAAAAAAAGCTATTAAGTTACTAAGCCTGTTTCTAGCCTGCATCATAAATCATTTGTGCTACAGACCTGTGAAGCTTTGATTTTAGGTGTGCACAACTGGATATATCACTTTGCAAGATGATTAAGCATGTTGTAAAACCCTGAGATACATTCTGTCATTAAAGGTTTCAGATAATACTTATATATACAAGTCTTGAGTGCAAGTCTAGACTTCCTGTGCTTCACATGCTTAGTAGACTATGGCAGATGGAAGTTTAATTCAGTTTGAAAAAGAATCATCTCTAGAAAAATCTATAAATGCCTACCACATTATTTTTATTATGAAATATGGTTTTATTTCTAATTACAACCTTAAGATACAGTGGCCCAACACTGATTTAAAGACAACATAAAACAGTACCAACATGAAGTCGTTTTATTAGAAATAATATGGAACAAAAATGGTCAGAGAAATAAATGTTTTTGCCTGGCCTACTCTCCTTTGTCACCACACATTATTCTATCCACTGGACGCTTGTGTGCCTGCATTGGCTGAGGAATCATGAACAGGTATTTCAAGCAGATTTGAATGATAACAGAGATAGAATGAGCCACAACATACAATTGATCTATGTATCTTTTTAAGAAGTGATCATTTCAAAGCCATGTTGGGGATGGCTGGGTGAGAACCTGAGACCAGAGAGCTGCTTCCAACATTTCCCTTTCTGAATTGCAGTACCCTCCCTTTAAAGGACCCTCATGTAGACAGTGCCTCTCCAGTGTACCAGGCTGTGCTTAAAACTCAGAACAAGCCTGAGGATGAGAGCGAGGACTGGAGCCGCCGCTCGGCCAACCTGCAGTCCAAGTCCTTCCGCATCCTTGCCCAGATGACTGGAACCGAGTACAGTAAGTTCAGTGACAAAACATCCCCCTCATCCTGATTTTAGAGTCTGTCTTTCCTTACTGCCCTGGTGTTGACCACTGATACTCAGGGAAGGCTCATGTCCAGGCTCATGTAGTTGTCAGCAAGGGTGAAGATGCTGGATGTAACTTGAGGCAACTCAGAAATCAAAGTGAACAATCTCACCTTATGCTTTATGAAGAAAATTATTTGATGTGCCAGGGGTCTCACCATAAAAGTATAAAATACTGTACAGTAAACCAGCATTTGGGACCCTGTAGTTATTCCTACTTACAGATCAAGTCTCTGCAGTGCAATCTTTGCGTTCCCTGAAGCCTGGACATACAGAGCTGTCCATTCTTTAGACAAAAATGGTAAATAAGTTATGTGTCCTGTAACAGTCCTTTATAGAAGTGACTTCTGGAGGTCAAAAAAAAATCATGAATCACCATCTATATGGAATCTATGGCTCTATCAGCCCTATTACCTAAACCTAGATCTGATCTGGATGTCACAGAGCTTTAACTTTGTTGCTTCTTGCCTATGGAAATGTTTTTATGGCTGCCTGTACTAAGCTCACAGGTGGTTTCTGATGTAGAGATAAGGAAGGTCAGGGCCTTTCCCCACAACAGGGGGAAATACTTAGTATTTCCTTTCCCATTAATCTGCTGCTGCTGTCTTTCCTGCTTTCATACAGAACAGCAGGACCTCTCTGTAGAATCATTGCCTACAGCTCTGAAACATTGCTGATAATGAATGAGAAAGTAGTTCTAATAGCTACTTTCCTCCTAACATCCTCCTTCCTGTCCCTAGGGAGCTGCTTCCCTTCATGATGTTCTTACAAATTCCACTGTTGCAAAGTCAGTGTGAATGCACCTTTAGGTAGACTTCTGATAAGTTTCTAAAGAATTTATAATCCCATAAAGCCAATTCCTTTCTTTATGTTTTATTAACTGAAACATTTTTTTCTATAGTGCAAGATCCAGATGAAGAAGCCCTGAGGAGGTCAAGGTAGGCAATTCCCTGTGAAAAATACAGCTTTCTCCTTCCTGATAACCCAATAATGCTTTAAAATGGCATTAATATGAACTTTCTTTATTATATTTTTGTCCCAAAATATTCTAATACATTTACTTAAAAATCACTAAAATTAAAATGCTGTCATTGAGAGGCATTTGAATGAGAAGGATAACAAATTAGCATGTTTTTAGGAAAAATGGTGCAAAATTCCTGAAGTGTGTGCTCAAATCTGAAAGCTCTCTGCTCATGCAATTTTCCTGTATTTTGCTGGGTGTGTGAATGTGATGAGTTCCAAGCCCTGTGTAACTGTTTGATTGTGTAAGTGGATAAAACTATATAGTGTTTTGATGGCATGGAAATTTGTGAGCAATTTATTTGGATGACCCTCTGATTGACATTTGATTCTCCTTAAATGAAAAGGAGTTGTTTCCATACATGCCCATAATCATTAGCTTATGTTTTGTTTGGAATAAATATGACCTAAATTCGTAGAATATGGAAGCACAGGACTGCTTTTGCTAATGGATAAATGTATTTGTTTCGTATGATGTATCAGTGAAAAAACAGTGAAAAAATGGATATAGTCAGAGATATAATATGGAATTAAAGATTTATCATCATCCTGCATAGCCAGGAAACAGATGTATTAAAGATTCTTATGTTGAGCTTAAAAACTGCAGTTGAATCAGGAGCATCCTGCATGCAATCCTTACTTTCTGTTTGCATACTTCAAATCCCTATCTCACTTTAGCTGCTCTAAGCCGCTGGCTGGGTTTGTGATGTGTTTGGTACTCAATCCACCTCTTCTATTTTATATTTTACTGCCATGTGGGTTCTTTAAAGGTTCTGAGCTTTTGATCACAGTGCAGGTTACAAATGTTGAATCAGTGAGAAAGGTATCTGCTATCTTCCCTGTGAGAATACAAGAATACTTTCAGTTGGTGTTTGCTATAAACCTTCCCCTGCAGTTCACCCAAGTTCATGGCTGGGTGCCTGAACACCAGGCTTGACATTATAGCCCTCAGGGATTTATTTCTTCCCTCAAATGTGCAAGCCTAATTCTCATTACATGTATTGTGCATTATCTGTTTTGATGTAATAGCACACGTCCAAATCCTTATTATGATAGGATTTAAAGCATTGTGCTGAATTTAACAGCGCCCCATTCATATCTGAGACTAATATGTGGTTTCAAAGAAATAGTATTTCTAGGTGTAATCTGTGGCTTTGGAAAATACAAAAGAGTGGAAACTTTACAAGGTATGAGATATGTTGACGATAATTATCTGATAACACATCAATACACGTAAATTGCACAATCTAGCCAGTGTAACTCCAAGGACATGACCATATCCACTGTGCTTTGCACATTATCTGCAGTCTTTAGGTATCACTGTGTTATCCTTTTCTTGCTCAAGGACAGTTCTGGTTATGTTTAGGCACAGCTGAATGAGTTTAAGGTGTGCATTGACAGAAGAGGCATAAGGGAGCATATATGGGTAGTTACACAGGGACAGTGCAATTGGTGTGAGCTCTGGTGCTAGGGATGAAGTGGAGTCTCCTTCCTGCCCCATCGACAGTGCTGGCACCATCTGGCTGCTTGATACCCACCTCAGGCATTGGACACACTCCACTGGGGATTTGGCAGCAGGGCCCTGGCTCAGCAGGCATCCCTCACTGTGGCCTCAGGCAGGCTGTGAGCAATCGCTCTCTGGTGCTTGCTCTTGTCTCTTTGTGTCAGCTCCTCAGTGTAGCCAGCAGGAATTGCATGGAATGGTGATCAGGTTTCTTCCAAACACTTAGGAGTGGGGGGAGGAAAGATGTAGCTTATTTTTGGCAGAACTGTTTTACATAAAAATAGTTGCTTTTAGACTGCTGCTTCCAACTTCATGACATACGTTCTGAACAAAACCCATAAACTTGGGAATTTTCAGTGGCAGAATATTCCTTTCAGTTAATATTAATGAGTGTGTTGCATGACTGTCCTTTGCTCATGCTACTGCTATTTTGAAGGCACACATAAGAGTATAACTTGCTGTGAAAACTTCTTATTGCTGGTGTGATGATTGTTATGGAATATTTTCTGAAGAGATGGGATCCATTTCAAGCCAAACAGATGTTCCTGAATAACTTTTCCTTGAATGAAGGGGTAAAATCTTGAAAGCAGTAAGGGAGTTCTTAAATTACATGTCAGACCCACTGGAGCTAGTGTATTCTAGTGTAGCTGGAAAAAAATGCCATCAGGAAGTTTCAGCTAGGAATACTTTATATCTCTTAATTATCCAAAAGCATAAAAAACAGTTTGAGAAGTCATACATGAAGACTCCTTTAGGACTGTTACTTGCATGGCGCCGTGTTGTTAAGAACAAAAGATTTAGAAATATCAGTGAATTTGTTGGCATTTACTCTGTTTATTGTTTTGTGCTTTCCTCAGCCTGAGGAGTAAAACCAGCCCAGTCTGCTCCTTTCTGTTTGGCTGGTTTCACTCTCGAGTTTCACTGCATTAACACAATTAATTGTCTTGTGTTTTGAGTGTAAATAATGAGGAAAAAATGACCTTGTTTGCAATGACTGCAAAAAGTTTTGCAAACAGGAACATTTTATTTTTCATTCTGTTCGATTTACTTCTCCTTGACTGTGCTGTCATCTCACATCCTCCTTCTTCCCCTTTTTATATACAAAAGCTGAATTTAAACTGTAGAGCGTCTAGAAAAGATTAAATCCTGAGAGGTGCTGAACGTGGCTCGAGCACCCCAGTCCACACTCAGGGGTGGCAGGAGGTGGCCCAGATACTTCACAGGACTCTGCTTTGACAATCCTGCTTTGTGACACAAATGACCAGAAATATCTATGCAAATGTCAACACTAATACTCACTAATTCTGAGGAAGCTCTACAAAAGTACTGCTGAAACCTGGGGTTGATTGTCCTTGCAGGAAAGACAGCAGGTTATAAATGGGCTGACCTAGGTGTTACAGAATGGAAAATACTGGCATTCATTTTGCACTTGTATGAGTTAACTTTCACTGACTCCTCAGTTGTGTGACAGGGAGGGCAAAGCCAAGAGAAACTGCTGGGAGGAAAACAATGGGATTACACTGCATTTCTAGCAAAAGCAGCCCTGTAATACCAAGCACAAGTCAACGAAAAGAAGTTATATCAAGTTACTTCTCAGAAATAAATAACTGCAAAACCTTTCACACACGATCCAAAAAGCATCACCCAGCCTTCACTGTGCTGACTTGAAAGCTGAGGAAAAAATCCAAATAAATTGCCATTGCCCTAGTTGTAAGGCAGGCGAGTGGTAGCCATGGTCCCTAACCCCTTTCTTTCTCCCTCCTTTCTTTCTTCTGTGTATGTGTGTCTCTCTCTGTCTCTCTCTCTCTCTCTCTCTCTTTCCTCATGCCACAGGGAGAGGTTTGAAACGGAACGTAACAGCCCACGCTTTGCCAAATTGCGCAACTGGCATCACGGCCTGTCCGCGCAGCTCCTTAATGTTAAAAGCTAAACGCCCCCAGCCAGAGGGCAAACACAGAGAGTCACAGTAACACATTAAGTGCCGGCCTCACTTAGGGCCTGAGCGTGCCACTCGTGCAAAGATGTTCTGCTAGGCAGTAGGTTTCTGCTGTTAGCCTGTCAGCCGTTCTCTGTCACCAAAAGGGAAAGCATGAGACAACCCGGCTCATGTTCTTCATGATCAAGTAGTTTAGCTTTTTTTCCTTTGCTATCTCAAACTTCAGTATACAGCAAAACATCACTGTTGTAGTCTCTTGACTTTAATTCTAGAAGAAAATGAGAGGGAAGTTATTGCCAGTATTTCTTAAAGAGGAAAAAGAATGAGACTTTCACTGAGTTTTACTGATGTAAAGATAATGAAGTAGGAGAAAGGAAGTTGAAAAGGGAAACTGATTGGTCTAGACTTTGCTAAATGTATAACATACTTAGTTTGCATAGTTGAATGATGCTATTTGAAGTAAGATATTAGCAATGCAAAGTTATATTTCAATATATTATACTGGCAGAAGTCATTTACTGAAACCATTGCTGTAAGTTTTGTGTTGGAAACTTTAATTTATCATTAGATAAAAGAGAGATAGCTGGGGTTGCTCAGGATCTGCAAGGAAATGACATTTTGCTAGAGGTGATTAAGGAGTGAGAAGAATATATCATACTGCTGGTGCACTGAAGCTTTTAGAAGCATCTTGTAAGTTTTAAGGAATATGTTGCCCATTCTGTATTGCTCTTGCTTTGACTCACATTTTTTTCTGTATATAGCAGCATGCTTTATCTGAAATAAAAGGTTTTAAAACTAAAATAATTATGTGCCTGTTTTACACAGTACTTTATTCTGTTTTAAACCAATAACTGCTTCAACAGATTACTGAAAGAAGGAGAACTTTTCTTTCCCAAATACAAGATTTGGTAAAAAAGCTGTGCATTTTTAGCTATAATTATTATTGACCTTTAAGTTGTTTGAATTGGAATAAACCTGACAAAGCAGTGAATTAGGTACCTTTGTCTGGTAGCAGTAATTCCAATCAAAGGCATTAATGCATGAGATCAGATTGAAACGATTACACTTTTTGCTGCTTCCAAATTGTCTCAGCAGTCCATACAAGAACCAAGGTCATTCAAACTCCCATTTGTTTTCTGTGTCATAGAAACTGTTCATGGAGAATTTTGCATGAATCAATCAAATACTGAAGTGTTTAAAGGGTTATCATATATATATATAAAACAACTAATTCTTCAGTATTACTTAAGAGTACATAAGCACTAATATTTTTTAAAATGCAGTTCACTTTTCTTAGCTAAATACCAGAGCACTTCAGGATATGCTACTTAATTCACAACATGCATTTATATTTTCCTTATGGGAACACAAACATTCTGATCATACCATCTTATTAGTACCTAAGGTAAATCAGCAACACTGCATGAAATAAAAGCAACATTTTAACTTTCCCTGATTGTTGCTAAGAGCGACCTTTGGTGAACCAAAGTAATGGTGAATTTTATTTATGTATGGGAAATTTTGATAGAATTTAAAATATCAATAGGCAGTTAAGATTTTTTTCATAAACACAAAATGTACATAAGTAAAAAAAAATTTTCAACCAAATTAGATGATTTTATGAATAAGTAGTAATAGTCTCTTCACTGTAATAACAATTGTATATCCTTAATGTTTTATGAATATAATACAGATACAACTTGTTTCCAAGTCCTAGTGCATGTCTTAGAATGAAAATGTCTAGATTATATCTCAATGTTTACACTTAATGTTATTTTGAAAGGTATTTTCTAATTATCATTTTATCAGATATGAAATTAATGGAGATTTCATTAAGGAATCCCTTCCCCTTAGCTCTGCTTCAGTGGTTTTAATGATAAAAATTCAGTGCATATAAACCATGTAATCATATAGGGAAATAGCTTTAATCCTTTCTTCTGTAGTATGCAAAATGGAATCTAACACTGTCCAAGCTTGTAGAATGTCAAATCTTTATGCACTTGCAAGGGGGAAAAAAAATAGGAAAAAAATCTTGAATATCTGATAGCTTTTAGAACTTCTGAAATCTTAAAGACCTTTTGTGAAGGTGCCTTCATTAATCCTTACAGCAAGATTTTTACTACATCATATTTCAACTGCTTAGTCCAGTCCCTTTAAAAAAATCTCACAAGTGATAGACTTTTTATATTAAAACTGCCAGTATTTTTATGTCATTTCTTTTTTATATTTAGACTAGTAATTCCTCAACTCTTACTCCTCAGAAATCTTCCATTACATTGTCATGGCGATCTTCAAGTCCAGAAAATTAATGTTATGGATTTTTTTCTTATAACTCTGAAGAGGCCTTGTTTTTGCTTCCCAAAGAGGAGGCAGACTTTGTAAGGTAGAGGAATTGGCTTGAATTTTTCACTCTGCTGCATATTATTGCTGGTGACAGCAACAATCTTGGGCCTGATAAAAAAGTATTAAAGCTCTGAAAAAAAGAGTGGCTTTGTTCTAGCAAAAGGGCAAATCTGGCCTATTATATTTTAGTATGTTCAGGCTTATCTCCCTGTATGTGGTTTCTGAGTGATCAACCCCATCTTGCAGTGTTTCCTGAGCACTTGCCCAAGTCTGCTGTTTCACACAGGAAAATCAGTCACAATTAATGGCAATGAGGCTTAAACCAGGTTCCTGATTGAAGACTCAATGAGTCATGTAGTTCTTTAAAACAGCACTGATGATAGGCAGGTGTATCTGTCCCATGCTGAATCTATTTTTGACCTGTGACTGCTCTGCTGAGCAGAGGACAATGGTTGGTGGCAATACTGTCTTCTAATAACCTCCATGCCAAAAATAAAGTAAAACACAGGATGTGGATGATGATATGCACCCCCTGCCCTCCCCAGTATTGCCAGTAAAGCATAGTGTTATAAGCATTTAATGAAGACACAGCAAAGCTGATGCCAGTAGGAAATCAAACCCAAAAGGCCTTCCAGGTAAATCTGCTTGTCTGGTTATGGCACAGGGACATGCTCCTTTTCTGCTGTGGTACAAGGCTGTTTGATCTAAACTAACCTGTTTCCTGAATCCTGCTGCCCTGCCTTGTGCTCAGCCAGCCCCCTGACCTCCTGCAGTGCTCACTTTGCAGCACAGGCACTGACTGCATGCGTGTGCTGATGGGACGTGGCTGCAGTGTGGCTGCAGGAGAGCGGGTGTGACAGCTTGACCTCTCTTCCTTTCATGCATGACCAAACCACAAAAGGAGAGAGGTTCTGTGGCTCCTTCCCTTGCCTCCCTCTCTTCGTGCCTGCTTGCACAGGAAGGACAGGATGTTTTTGCAAAGTAATGCAGAGGTCACCTCATTGCAGTTTCTCTCTCATTATGCACAACTGGGTGGAGTGTATCTTCCATAGCAAGGAACAAGTATTTTTGGGACTATTTTATCACTTTTGAAAAGTCCAGCTCTTGCACACCACAGAGCTTTCTGAAGCCTTCCTCAGGGGCAGAAGAGATGACACCAATTTTTCACAGGTGCACTTGGGTTCCCACAGGAGCTAAGCTGATTTTGTGGCTTCTTTAGCAGTGTCTACCATGAGCTTCAGTGACTGGGATTACCATTATATGTATCAGAAACTTATATGGCTCCTTACACAAATTTGAGTTTGTGAAGTTAAAAAGCCAGTTTAGTATGGTGCATAGAATTACCAGTTAATTACTTTCTTTAGTCAGTTTGCCTTTAGTTGACAGCTTTCTGCAGGATACATGAAAATTAATTGACTAAAACTTGCTCTCAAGCACAATAAAATCCTTGTTCTATGGCTGCTAATCAAAGCCATCTGACACCACCAAGACAAGCTAAGGCATCTTGATTTCCTTCCTTGATTGGCCAGAATTTCCAATGATTAACATTGCTGACCTGCCCAACTGCCAAAACCCTCCTATCTGCTGCTCAGATTACCAGAATTGCTAATTTTGAAAGACATGCCCTCTCTTTCCACAACAGTCTGTGAAATAAAGCAGACTTCTCTAGTTAGATTTCTCACTTAAGGAACATAATAAAGAATAATAAGCACATCAATTTAATATCTTCTAATCCCTGCTTACCTTTTAACACCTGAAGAGTGACAAAGGCATAGGAGTAGTGAAATAACTCAGTTGTCTCCATGGAATTCTGAGTGAAATCAGAAGAGAAAATTGATAAAATATAAAGTCTTTCTTCCCCAAAATAGTCCTTGTAGTTCTGTGGGAAAAAATTATTTAGATATCATAAATCCCTTGTTTCCAAGTCAGTGCACTGTAGAATAAATTGGTCAAAGATAGTGACTGTAAGGTACAGTGTATCCACTTGGATGTACCCACTTAAAATTGAAAGACTGAAGCCTTCAAATGCTATTAGAAAATGCTATGAGACTTTGCTCACAATAGTTCATAGAGAAAGTAAGGCATAAGCTAACAGAGCCTGTTAAAGCTGAAATTAAACTTTGTGTGTGGGTGTACTGACCTATATGCAACATCTTATCTTTACCACCTCAGTCTTCTGCGTGTTCCTGTCCACCACATAACTTTTGCATGATCAGAAATGAACATTAACTGTCATTTCTGCTGTGCAACCTTTAAAATTTTCATGTGCATCCTTCAGCTGATGCAGGTGGCTAACCAAGACACCAGTGCTGCCTTTCCCTGACTGCTCCCTTGCATTGCTTTCAGTCCAACAAGGGGAAAGCACTTCTAGCATGCAGCAGGTTTTCCAACAGGCATTGTAACTCAGAGGCACTCACTTGGGGTCTGTGGATCATCAGCCTGGCTCACAGCTTTGCTTAGGGTGAGCTGGAGCACAGCACTGGCAGCGCTTCCTTTTATTCTGCTTCTAAATTGCATTAATGTCAGCAAAATTACCCTAAACACTAATAACTTCCTAATAGTTCATTTCCATGTAAGCATTTGTTGTAGCCGACCCAGAATGTTATATGATTACAAATGAGAGAGAGGGAAGGTAAGAAAATCCTTAAGAGAGCTAATGTAATCCACATTCTGAAAGAATGACAACAGTTCTAATTCATACCACTTAGTTATTTGATTCAGGAACTCAACAGCACAGACACACTGCTGGGTTTCAGGGGCAGCTTCAAACTTAGCTTAATGCCATATAGAGGAAGTATGAATTTTCTTATCATCAATGTGCACAAACTAAATAGCAGGTGTAAAAGAAACCTACCCCCTGAAGTTCAAACCTCTGAGTTCTTGTTCTTTTCTCAACTTTCCTGGAGGAAAGTGAAGTCATGATGAGAAAGAACACTTCAGTGAGAGGGGAATCGTTTCCTGGTGTACAAAACCCAAACTTGTTGTGCATTGGTTTTGTCTGCAGCGGTCACAAACACAACTGAGAGTTTGGATCCTGTGCTCAGGTGCCTGGTGGCAGATCCCTGCACTTTACCCGTGGGGCTATAGAAAGCTACAGGGAATCGTTCCATTAAATCCAATTGCACACTTAAGGCCAAGATAGGAAATAATTATCTGAATTAAATCCCAGCTCCAATTGCCACACATGCTCAGAATTTCGCAGTCTTTGTTCTTTTTAAAGTGATGTATTTACCAATAAGATAATATTTAAAATTGGAGTTCATATGCCAAATATCACAATGTAAACCTTGGGCAAGAGTTATCTTACCTTTCCCCAACACTGATGCTGCTGTTTGTCCAGCTGCATTTATTCTGTGATGTTGTATTTAACAGCAACCCTGTAAATGGCCACTAAAATGCATTTGTAGGAATGATTGGCTTGGATTTTAGCTCTGATTGAGCTCCATAGTACATGTTGAGAATGAATTGCTGGTTGTCTTCCACTGAATCTATGATAATGCTTTTCCTATTCTGTGGCACTGTCTGCACAAACCAGGATACCTTCTGTGAGAAAAGTATTTCCCTGTTTTGGAAAGCAGATCTATTGCAAATGTTTTGGCGTGGGCTGCTCACATTCTTAACTACAGTGGCTGAAAAAGAGAGACTACCCCTTTTTGTGATCCCAAGCTAAAGTGTTAACTAAACCAGCATGATAGTCATCTTCTGTCCTCTCCAGTTAACTGCTTGTCATTTCTTTGTTTGTCTTATGGTGTCTTCATTAAAATAACAGAAATATAGCATGGGGGAAAAAGGGCAAGCAACCTCAACAGTCTTATAGCCATCTGACCATGGAAAAATTCTCAGCTGCAAATACAGAAAGGTAGAAATAGCCTCATTGGATCAGAACAGCAGTTAATCTAGCTCAGTGTCTAGTTTCCAAAAGTGTCAGTGTCTCGTGCCTTTGAGACAAAAAGTTTTTGGAAGGCAATTACAAAATAGCTTTCACACAACTTTACTCCCAGACACCTTGTAGGAATTTCTTTAAAATTCCTCTGTAAATTCTACTTCTTAAAAGGAAATTTTATTTGTAGGCACATATATAAATGTAAGTACATGTTAGGATGAAAGCTATCATAAGGATGATTAGTTCTACAAATCCAGAGTATACTACTAGAAAAACCAAATTTTTAATTTCAATAAATATAGACCCTAATAATCTGTAAGTCTATTTCCTCTTTGAAAAAAGACTATTGTATATCTGTCAGACTAGGTAGAAGATTATTGGGTTCTCAATACAGTAAAATACTGATAAACTGAATAGATATATTTATTAAAAATTGATAATATCTCATTAAAGAGCATGAGCTGTTATTTTAGATACTCATCTGAGGTTCAGGAGAGTTTCTAGTTCTTTGCACTGCTACAGACTTTCTTTTAGACCATGAATAAATCTATCAAGTTTTAGTCTCTCATTTGTAAAATTAGAAAAATAGTCTTGCTCCATGAGAGTATAGAGAAAAAACACACTTAGAATATTCACTTTTTGCTTCAGTACTAAAAGAGTAGTTGAAGGCCCACGTGGTCCTTCGGGACACCTCATGTTTCTTACTTCCCCAGGTCATCATTACTCATCATATGATTCTCCACATTTTAGTGGAATAGAGCAGAGCTTTCAAGAGAGAGAGTCTGGATCTGTTACTCTCTAAGGAGAAGGTACATGGAAGGTACATGGAGGCTCCACCTCCACATTTCAGCTTGCCTGCTACATGTACATGTTTGGGAATCTTTAGCATTTGATTCCCAGAAGTAAAGTAGGATGAGAAAGTATTCCAATGTTCAGTACATACAGTTCAGATTTAGCATACTCGTTTATTGGAAACTCTCTGAAGATTCTTCAGGCTATTTTTAGGATCCAATAGCACACGTAAGCTTGGCTCGCAAATGATTTTTGCCTTCTGTTACTCAAATTATTGTAATTCTTGTTGGTGTGTGGGAGGGAAGGACTCTATTTCCATAATTTCACTCTGCCTTTAGCACCATATCATGCAGCATATTTTGATGAGAAGAAAACATTTCATAATTTCCACTGGGTAATATACTGTGTAATTGGGAAGACTTATTGTATATTGTATAAATAAGTCTTGTTCGAAATACAGGTCCAACATTTAATGAAATGTTTGGGAGTTGCACTGTTCTCTCACAGCAGTCATTGACTGAGGCCCTTCTATCAAAAGCCATTTCAGTGGGGACTAAAAACAACTGCAGACAAAAAAAATCCCCCACAATAGTGTTAAATCTCTCCAGATAGCTCAGAACTATTATCCATTGCTGTCAGTTATTGCAGCAGCCTGTGTAGACAGAGATACAAACAACTCATAATATTCTGAGCCAAATCCTTTCATGTTGTGAAGGTATTGACTTTACTGAGCCTGCCCGAGGGATGTATTTGGCTCAAAAGTAAAGTTACTTCTGCATTTAGTTAGCAAAAAAGGTTTTGATTGTAAAGGCCAGAAATCCAATGGTCTGTTCCTTAAAATGCAACTATTGCCAGTCAGAGGCACATCTGATCTTGAGCTTTGGTTTTTGGTAGCCAAATGGGAATTACTCCTATTGACTGGGAAGAGAAATAGTTCCTGGAAGCAGAACCATGAAGAAGTGTTATGTGCCTTTGAACTCATTTTTCCCTTTACTCTCTTGCCTTTTCCTTTGTTTTATTCTGTGGAAGTATTTTTACTGTATTTCTCTCTCTCTTTTTAACCTTCACAACTCCCCTGCCATCGCCACTCAACGTTATCCAATATTGTACACGTGGGGAAAAAGCTTTTGTGAAATCCTGACCTCAGAGTGACTTTGAGTCAAGTGACTTTTTTTTTTTGCCTTGTTCAGTGCAGCCACAGCTATTGGAGCAGAAAAGTTTGGGTCAGATTAATTGTAACAACAGAGGCTTAGCACTGCTTCAGCCTGACCCCAACTGCCTGCCTTTTGGTCTTGGCTGTAATTTCTCATCCAGCATTTGGTACCACTGGAGATAAACAATGCTGTATTTTGTTTCCAGGCCCTGTGTTCTTTAACATTGTTGCATGATGATGGCTCTTGGTAAATTAACACTTCCCATACGTGCACAGTCTCTAACCCATGCTCCTGCACCTTGTTTCATCCTGGCTTTCCTCTAGCTGGCATTGCAGTGACCTCACAGCTTGGTTACCATAAAGACAGTGTTTGGTTTCTCATTGCTTCAGAGTGGTGAGCATCAACCTCATTGGGGGATTTCTGTTCAAGGCAGGCTCTTCCCTACCAACTGCAGGAACATCTTAGTCAGACAGACACATCTGAGGGGCATTTCAGGTCAACTTCTGGGTTTCAAAATCTGGCTTTATATTTCAGGGTTACATTTTAGTTAGAGGTTTTAAAAAATTGTAGAGATCACCTATGCCCAAGCCTTTGCTGATTTAAACTGGATTGGTTTTTATAACTTTATCAGAACTGAACTAAGGAAAGAATATGTGACTGTGCATATATATGTAAATGTGTAAGTACATAAACACATTAGTGATAATAATGTGGAAAATATTAAGAATAGCCTTCCAAACATAATGTAAGTTAATGATTGGAGCCAAGCAAATCCACATGAAGAAATGCATGTATTCCTTTTTTGTTTTCAAAGAATGCTTCAGAAAGGAGATTTAGTAGGGTAAATGAGGACATTTACTTTGTTGTTTGTAATTTTACATCCCACTTAAGAAAAGTTCTCATTTGGCATATTTCTGCTTTAAACCTGTTGAAATTTCAGCACAATTCCTTTAGTAGAAAGAGATGCAATCACCCATTAAATTGCTAAACAGTGAGACTATCTCAATTACTTAACTAACTGGATTTCAAACTTAGGTGTTTAAGGCTAATGGATTCTATTCTTTATGAAAATACTTGTGTCTTAATTTCTTACAGATAAACAATTGCTTGCATTTAATCTGATCAGTTCTTTTCTAAGTGCATATGTGTGTTTACAGAATAACAGCCCCATTCTCTGTCAGTGCAACTGAGGCTGACTTAATCCTCACCTCAACGAAGGAATGATTTCCAGATGAAGGAATTGTTTCTAAGCCAATTTACGTTGAAAAAAATAGTATTTGCATAGGGCAGAGAATTTTTAAGTGATGCCAGGCACAAGAAATCCTTTTTTTATAAGTCTTTGTTAAACTTTTAACTGCTTATCACTTCAAAATACCAGGTCTGTGAGGACTGCCCAACTCTGATTATTTTTACTGCTTGGATTTGACATCTAAGTATGTTCTGCTAGAATATTATTGAATTATCTTTTAAAAGGGAACTTATTAAAGTCAAAACTATTCCTGACATTATATACACACATACAATGTCTAATTTGTAACTGTTAATTTTCCTTTTACTTTATTGTTGAAACAAAGTTTTTTGCAACTGATAAGAAGCAGACAGCAAACTTCTATATCTGGTGGTTTCACCTGGAAAGCTGAAGAGGTTTCTCACAACTATATTTATGAGCAACCACTCTAGGATGCTTTTTGCAACCAAACATTTCTCCTCAACCCATGTTCTTTTTCCCGGGTTGTTTTGGGTGGGTTTGGTTTGGGTTTTTTTTTGCCACCACTGGCAGTTGCATTTATTTCATACTGTATCCCCTCCTTTCACAGAGACAAGGAAAACGTTGCAGCAGCATCAGAAAACAGGTAATGCTTGCTGTGTTTGATTTATTCCCTGTTAAGAGTGTATCTCCACTTTCTCCATATTGTTCTTATCTCAAAACCTTGAAATTTGAACAGTGTTTGAGCAGATGATGAAAGTAGAGGTTTCAGCTAAGTGGGTTCATTAGGCATTTCTTTCTAATGCACTGTGATATGGGACAGGTGGGCATTGTGTTTCTCAGAACTTATAAACCTGAAAAATAAGAAGTTTTTAATCAAATATTCTTGAAATGGAGTACTGTCAGTTTGTGATGGAAGTTTTAAGAACAATTTCCATTTTAAACTTTGTCTAGACTGTTCAAAATGTTTTTGAAATCTAAATACGATTATTAACGTTTGGTATTTTAAGAACATTTATATGTCAGATTTTGATTGATCCTCAATGGGTTATGAGGCTCTAAACAGTCCCTCAGTAATTTCTTTCATATCAAGTTGTTTTCTCCCAAAGGATTTCAGAACATTTTGCAGTTAAGTATAGAAATATTTTCTATTAGTTAATTTATTAAACCTCCAAGTACTGATACACAGGTATTTCTTGAGTGAATCTGACCAATTGTTTCATGGAGCAAAGAAAGGCCTCTTACTGTTTTGTGAAAAGGATTTTATCCTACTGCTTTTCTCTTTCTTGTTGATTCCTGCCTCAGTGAAATGCAACCACTTTTTATTTTTGTTTTTTTTTTAAGACTGCTTATGTTTGAACCAAGGTTGCATAGAGTTAATATCTGAGCATTATTTGTTAATAATGACACAAGCGATGGCAACTGGCACTTGAACAGTTGGGAAAATTGATTTTTATCTTTAAATTAACGGTTAAAAAAAAGAAGGAATAAACCCCTTGTTTCCCGAATATAAATTAAATTGTAAAGAACAAGCAACGCATGTTAGAATTTCACCAGCAGTTTCATTTGTGTAAAACCATCTATAGGACTGTGTAGCTGCTTCACTGAAATCTCCTTTTCTTTTAACTTTATTTTATTTTGCCAGGAACAATTTCTGGTATATGACTGGTGTTATTGTCCTACTATGTTGCCTTAATCTTGTGTGATCTGTCACACCACAGCCTTTCTCCACCTCCATTACCATCACAGCTCTGCTTATTTTCATATTCATAGCAATATGATTTCCAGATTTAACACAAGGTACCTTTTTTCATTTGTCAAGCCTTTCCTGGTCTTAAGCAGTAATTAACCAATGAACTATCAAGATTAGTCATTACTTCATCTGCACTATCACTATGATCTCCAGCTCCATCTGTGGCTGGAATTCTGTCTCTTCCTCAAAGCCCTGCTGTTACCTCGGCAATGCCTCATTTACAAACGCCCTTGTAATCTCTGTTGCCCAGGCCTACAGGTACCGCGCATGCGCCTCAGTATGTGACCTCGAGTATTTGGCATCCTCCTAAATCATCCACCAGGGATGCCAACACTGCCAATGCTCAGCCAGTGGCCTCCAAGGGGTCTGTGAGGCTTGGAGAGGGTACAAGCCAGAGGGAGGCCAGTTTTGGCCAGAAAACCCCTCTTGCTTCATCCAGTAACCAAAGGTACACTGTGACGTGTAACTGCATAACTGACCCGGTTTGGAGCTTTGCAATGGTTTGGTAATAACAACCTCTAACTCCTTCAGATGGAAATGCCCCTTGCCTCAAAGGCAGATGGCCAAGTTCTTCCAAATGCAGCAACTTCTGGTTCGTGTGGGTGGTACATTTTCCGTGGCTCTCGTAAGGCTCACACCTACAACACAGAGACAAGGCATTAAGCATCTTCAGCAGAGAAACAGCAGCTGATATTTCTGTATTTTCAGTGGATTCTACAAACATTCCTACATTCAAATGTAAAACCCTTTCATGTTACAGCTTTCTCTAAACACTTTCTCCAGCACTTTTTTTCTACAAATAACAGATTTTTTTTCATATCCATTTTAATTTTTATTCTCTATAATTTTTATTATTTACAAGTGATCTGTTGGAGGATTAGAAACACAAAACCCTTCATGCATTACATAAAGGAGACTAAGTGCTGTTTCAATAGTCCACTCATTATTATTTGGACAGAAAGTCTCAGAACTTAGGACTTCACCAAGAGAAAACAGTATAATCTACACTTTTATTTTAAATCTTAGAATGCATTTGTTGCTGTGTTCTCATGGTGGTTAACCATTATTATCCTCTTAACCTCTACTGATCTGTGTTCCTTTTCATGGTTGAAAATCAGCTGAGAAGAGATGTGTGTTTGTTTTCATCCACCTAACTTACTTTTATGTTTGTTACTGCAAATATGAAGATGTTTGATTTTTTCAGTTTCTTTTAAAATACAGAGTACTGTAAAGATTTAAAGTCTACAAAATTACTGTATTTACAAACCAACCAACCAAACATGTCATAATGAAGCTGTTGCAATAGATGATCTAGCTTATAAAGCAGCACTCACATTTATTAGTTCTTAAACTTCTGCACTTGAAAAAGTGCACTGAAGTGAAACATCAGACTGAAAATCTAGAAAGGAGGAGAAAAAAACCTCAGTTAGAATAATGTATTTGACTATATAAATAAAATCATGTAAAATTTATAGTTGTTAAACTAAAACCAGTCAAGTTAGTCTTGAGCTCTTTCTTTAAAACTGTTTCGAGAATGTTACCAACTGCATATAGTTTATGTAACCAAACCACTCTGATTTTTATGGTTGTATCCACTTCAGTTATATTTATTCCAATTCCTTGTTCTGATAATTAATATATTCTACCATGAAGAAAGGTAAGTAAGCATCTAACATTTTAACCACATAAAAATAAACATTACAAACAGTATGCAAGATAGAATTTGTTTGTATTTCTTTTAAGCTTTAAAAGGTAGTCTAGTATATTTGCATTTATTTTATTTATATGGGTTCGTTCTGTTTACGACTGTCTCCACACAGGTCCATGTCCACACATATAAAGGGTTTTTTTCACTTTCTTTTCAATATTTATCACTGAGTATGTATTTTGATTAACATTTTGGAGATTGTTACAATTAAGTAAGTTCACTGTTTTCTTCTCTTCAAGGTATGAAGTCTTGAATCTTTTGAAATCTGTAGCAAATTCCCTTTCATATCAGTGCAAATAGACAAAATAGGTGAAATCCTAGTTTGTGTTTGTTTTTAAGAGATACATTAAGTTCCATTTTTATGTGCAGCATAGTTTCAGTCCTTTCCTGCTTGCCAAATTAAAGATATGTAAGATGGAAACTGTGACTCCACAGCTTTTAATGGGGTAGTTCTGATACCCACTGTGGCACAGGAAAAAATTCACAGTATTGAAATTCAGAAACAGATGAGCTGTGATGGATAATATACAGCTACTCTGCTACACAGGCTTTGTAACTGATGGTCTACTAGCTAATTGGAAGAATTTACATCATAAAATGCATCCGGATGGAACAACTCATCTGAATCTGAAATGCATATTATGATGGAAGAACTTCTGCAAAACTATTGCAAAACTTGGTTTTTAAGGATTTGAAACCCAGAATTGCAAACTGCATGGTTATTTTCAGGAACTTACTGTTTATATAATTGTAGATAAAGTGCCATAAGAGAAAATACCAATTTCCTGCTTTGTTGTGGGCTGCATTCAGCTTTGAGGTTTGTGGGTATAACAACCAGCTTCTGTATCAGCTTAATCAAACAAAATATTCAGCTGAATTAAGACACCATCATCTAGACTACTGAACTATAGAAGAAGAGGTGAAGGACAGGGGAAATGTGACAGTCCCTTGGAGAACAAGAGGTATCACAAATTTAGAAGGAACAAGCACTCATACTAGGTCTGGAGGAGTATAATTTGTCAAATCAGTGCTTCTGAGAGAAGCAAAAGAAAATATGAGATAATTTGCCCAATGGATGGTAAATCTGCTTAGGAAGAAAAACTGAGAGAGAGAATATTGGAGAGCTAAGGTTGGCTGAAAGAACAGCTGTGGAACTGTGAGGTCTCTTTTGTTATCTGATACTTGCTGTGCTCAGGAAGGAGTATTTTGGGCATTCTTTGTACCTTGAGCAAGAGAATCACTGAATTCCATCATTCTGATAAGGAGTAATTTGTAAGAATGCAGATATGTGACAATGTACTTATGGCATAGGCCTAAAGAACTAGATATGTATCCATTGTGTTTCTAGGCCACTGCTCATGGACAAGACAACTATGGACAGTGATGCCCTAATTTAAAAAAAAAACCCTGCTAACTGTGCCCCATTTGTCTCTCTGTAAGAGATGAGTAATTCTTCTCAAATTTGAGAGAGGTGATCGAAGACATTAGTAGTTTAGTAGGTTACTTAAATGGCCACAGGATTATTATCATTCATTTCAGTATATTTGGTGAAATTTATCCATCCTCAAATACTTTCTGACAGGTTCTTCACAGCCATTTCAGTCCTGGGTGCCACATTTCCTACCACTGGGTAGGAAATTTCAGCCTGGGGTAAATTTCAGCCAAGCAGGACCACCACCACATTGCAGTCTGACCTGCACAATGGAAAAGGCTGAACAAATGTCTTTTTTTTCTTTGCATAAGTGTGCTTTTCCCTCAGTAACCCAGCCTGCTACTATGTTTGCAGCTGCAGGTTCAAACATAGTAGGTTTTATGCTCTACGTGTAAACGCGCGCCTTCTCAAGATGCTTCTTGTTTTATTTAATTTAACTCTAATTAGTACCCCTGTTGAGCATGCCCCGGTGGCTCCCAGTCCTGCTGCTCCTGCACCACACGCTTCAGCACCTCAGCCTGCTACTGCTGCTCAAAACACAGCCAGCCCGATGACAGCACCAGCCACCACCTCAGTAGTGCAAGAGTCCTTCTCATCCTCCTTCCAAAGGTAATGCTCCATTGCTTTATACCCCTGTGGCTTTGGAAAAGCTGCATACACATTCTTAACTTAAGAATGTAGTATGAAAAGCTGTAACCTGGTTTATATGCTTTTATATATCTTGGGGAGGGTTGTTTGTTTGTTTGTTTGTTTTATTTTGGGGTATGTTGTTCATGTTTGCATAGAATTTGCAAAATAAAACTGCCCTAAAAATGTAACTTCATTTTCAGAGTCTAGGCTTAAAATCAGAATTGATTTTACACCACTTGTAATAAACCCAAAACAATTCCTCATAATAGTTGCAGTGAATAAAGATTCTTTTAATAGTGTTTCTGCAGTAGGACAAGAAATGGAAAATCAGAAAATGTCATTTACTCACATGATTGAGCTTTCTGTGTCATAGCAGATATCAGTAAAACATGGTGGACTCTTGATGATTGACTTGCTCTGTAAGTTAAATCAATTTATTTCTATTAGATTTATCTAATAATTTTTTTTCTTTAAATTTTATCTAATAATTTTTTTCTTTTTTTCTAATGATAATTAGCCTTAGAGCTGAAGTAAATTTCAAGGAGATGCATTCCTAACACTTGTAGCACAGTGAGAGTTACAGTTGTATATTAAAACCTGTCAGACAGCTTGTGAGGAAATGTGTGGGATTTATACAGCTGTCACTTACATTACAGTAATTTTGGAGATAGTAAGAGTGAATTTTTTTGATACATAATATTCTTTTATCTTTGGGTTTTGCTGCATGAATATTCTGAAAACATGTATATCTTAGCATGCTTTAAAAATTGAAGGAAAACACCCTTCCAGTAATATAAACCCCTTTAAATAATTGAAACCTCAGAGATATCATATTTTAGGTTTGTATAAATGGAATTGGAAATGTTCTCTTGGCTCTAGTTCTTGATTAATTTTTGCTAGTTGACTTGCATTATGTATATATACCAACTAATTAGTCAGTTTTTACCTAGCCAGGACCGACCAGAATGCAGTGGTTTTATTCCAGTGCAAGAAAATCAATCAGTCAGACAACAAAGGAGATTTAAATAAGGTATTATGCTCTAATTCAGAACTGGCCTGTGAGGCACTTCCACATGAGGTAATGATAAGGTTTAAGTAACTTTTATCCCTCAGTTGAAACTGTAGCATGAAGAAAATGTATTACCTAGTATCTGCTTCAAAAAAAAAAAAACCTCTACTAAACTAATAATTCCAATGACTTCTGTTTTAAATAGCACAATTTTCTGTCTGGGACTGCTAGCATAGTAAAATTTTTATCTTGTATTCAGACTCAAACATCTTCAGATCTTTCAGATAAAAGCATGTATTGTTGACAAAAGTCCTGTCCTGTAATATTGTCTTTCTGAGTTATTGATAGAGTCTGGTTTTAAATTTTTTCCATAATGTGTGCATTTTGTCTTGTGTTCTGTAGGAATGTGCTTGGTTGTGCTATTCTGTAAGTCTGCAGATGTATGCTACAGAAAACCTGTTCCTGGTAACGATGCAGCAGTCTTCTGTATCTGAATCCTGCCACAGCCTGGTTCTGATGTCATGATTTGTGTCCCTGTTAAATCATTTTGTTCATGCTTTCATGCTTTTATGTGTCTTCTGCAGAGTTCTTGCAGCCCCCAGCTCTCTTTCCCAGCCTAAGCCTTTCCATGGGCCCAAGAACATGTCATTAGCAGCTTCCACTATTTCATCTGCTATCTCATCTCAGTCTAGGTATATCTGTAAAGCTCTCTTCTTTTAACCTAATTTGTTTTGATTTTGGATTATGCTCTCTAATGTGAGGTTTTCAGTTTCTGAAGGGATTGACTTGGCAGAGAAAAAGCACGATGTGTTTAACTAAGTTTTAGGTGTAAGATATGTGACTACAAGGTCCTCTTGGAACAGAGGTGTTTCAGTTGGTTGGTTTGTGCTGCTTTTGCTGTCCTGGAATGAAAATATTTTTCTAGAGACACTGGGTGAGAATGATGGACCTTTTTTTTCTGGTGAAAATGCAGGATCACAGGAATCTTCTATCACTAGAAAGAGAGTGCTGCTGTACTGCCTCACTTCCAAGCCTTTTCACTGCTTTCATAACAGCTAACAGCTAACAGAGGAAAAAGCAGTAGATTTTAAGTAGTAGATTTTAAGACTCATTTGAACACAGTCTTCAGAAATAATGAAAAACTGAATCAGCAATACATTTGAGATTGCAATTATCCATGTGTGTCTTACCTTAATATAAAAAAATAGCTAGGAATCACCCAAAGGTGATGTTTGAAGACAAAGTGCACAAGTCTGAAGGCTTCACACCAATTATAATGGTCTTTTCAAGAGAATCACAGAACAGCTAAGTGCTTGGCATAGGTAGTATTTAATAGCAGTTTGGTTGCAAAAATTATATAGCTAGAGAGCAAAACATCAGGAGAATTTTCAGTTTTAGGATGTAAACATGTCTGTTCACAGCCATGGGACTTACATAGGGGAAGTAATTCCAGTATGGAGCTGATAAAATGCAAGAAATAAAATTAACTGCTGATGAGTGGAAGTACACCAACTGTAACTTTAGTTTCAAGCCTCTTGTACTCAGGTAAGGTTCCTTGCTTTCTAAGCAATAATAACTGTGCATATTTGAGCTTGAAGAAACACTGGCATGCAACACCTATAATTTCTTCTGAGCTACAGAAAAGACTTGATTTTAGGGCTTCTCTCAGCTGAAAACTGAAATACCTGCATCAGTCAGAAGATGAAATTAAATGGAAGCTTTGGTGACTACTCTGACCACACAGAGCACATCTATTAATGTTTCACCAGTCTGCATCTTAGGACCCATCTAAATCTGTCATAAGACCTGTGTTTTCATTCATGTCTTGGAAACAATGGAATCATGGAATAGATTGGGCTGGGAGGGATCTTAACGATCATCTAATTCCATGGGCAGGGACAAGTTAAGCAATAATTATGCATAATTTACATATAAACAGCTAATAAATTAGTAAAAAGATAGCCAGTACTTGCTGACACTATTTGCATGTCTGTTGTAGAGCGAATGTAATAGAATTTTTTGATTAAGTTTATTTCCATTTCCCTTAAATTTCATATCCATTTAACAGGAGAAGGGAAGCAGTGTAAGGGCTTGAAACCATACAAATTCATTTGTAATTATGTACCAATATGGACTGATCGGTGTGAAACAAAATTTTAATGAGTAATGAGGCTAAAAAGATGACCTTGAGCTACTGAGACATTGGAATTGAAAGTAAATTAGTAAATTAGATTGGCATGGACCATTGCTGCTCTTCCTGCCCCTGTGAAAGCATGTGAGTTGTCTGGGGAGGCTGTGTCTCCAATCTTGAAGGGTTTTAAGACATCACTGGCTAAAACACAGAGCAACCTGGTCTGACCTCAGAGCTGGCCTTGCTTTCAAGAAGTTAGATCAGATTCTTCCTGAGGCCTCTTCTAACCCCAAAGATTCTGTGTATCAGTGAAAAACAGCTGTCCATTTCAGAAAGCAACATTTAATCAGACTCCTAAAACCTCTTGCTGGCACCTGGCAATTATTTCAGTCACAGATAAAAGATCTACAGCACATCAACTTTATAGACTGCTGCTTTGTCAGTGGATGACACAAGTGTGATGCTGTCATCTGCTTCCTGCTGTTACCAACAGGAAAATGTTACTGTTTTGGCTTCAGCAAGTCTTGGGACATAAGGGCAAATCAGAGACTTGTAGGACTCTGGTTTGGTTCCCTGATAATCAAGTACAAGAAGCAAACTCGGTTTGGTTGGTTGGTTTTGGATGGCTGTCTTGCAGTTGGAATAGGTTCTTTATCTTGGTACACTACTTCCATGTTTGTTTTAAAAGTTGTGTATTATACCTAGTATATTCAAATATAAGGGACTAAAACTGGCTTCTAAATTAATTTATAATTCAGATTTTTGAGCATCTGGTAGTTTTCATTTAGAAATCAAGCAATGCTTTAGCATGCCAAAATACAGACTTAAAAATCCAGTTTCAGCTTGACATATACCAGAGGAGTATTGAGCATTTATTATAACTTTATTTCAAAATAAAATATGGATGACCTTAGCTACAATACTGTTTTACAGGATGGGGATATTCTTGGGTAGATGATGCTGAGATTTTACCACCATTATTCCAGTGTTTGGGTTTTTGTTTTTTTTCCTTTTAGATGCTTTAAAAAGATCCACCAAGAAACACAGGAAGATTTCTTGATGAATATCCTTAACTATTTAAATCTGATTTTAAACTTTGGTAGATCCAGTTCTATAGTGACTTAGCTTTTGTAAGCATATGCATAACACTTAACATGAGTAAAATCTTTATAATGTTCCTAAAGAGGAGTGTCTGAAGTAAATCACTAATCTTTAACTGACTGTGTTTCTCTTTTACACCTGCAGTGAAATGTGACTTACTATTATCTGTTCCACTTACAGCCTTACTTAAAAGAAGCAAGCACAGCAGGAGAGTTTGAAATGAGCTTGAAGCTCTTTAGGAGATGGGTTATTCCATCCAGGGAGTTAAAGCAGGGCACCCCATGAGACAGAACTCTGGAAATATACAACCGGGAGAAACAATGGAAAGAGTTACAATTATGGTTCTAAAAGTCAAATGTAGCTTTTGATCCTGAGATTTTAATCAAAGCACTGAGTTTATGGTAAAGGGAAGAAAAACTCTTCTCCAGAAGTTAGGAAAATAACTGCCATAAAGCAGACTCCTGGCAATTCTAGGAAATGTGCTCCTGTGGGATGGGATTGATGACAGGTAGCCCCGCACTGCCCTGCAGGCAGGAGCTCTGTCCATTCTGAATCCTCTTGTTTCTCAAATCATATCTTGTGCAAGCTTTCAAGTACTTCCTGTATTTGCATAAATGACTCATTTATGTTCTGATATTACACTGTTTCTCCAAGAAAAAAAAATCTGCCTGTTTACCTAAGACTGTAGCAGCAGAAATGTTCTGCAAGGCAGAAGTTGAACATGGTTGATGTTTGTGCTTCAATTATGCCAGCCTGTCCTTTCTGGGGGGGGGTGTCCAAGCTGCCTCTAAGCTGGGGCACTTCCCTGATCTTTGCCTTTTGGTTCATTCAAGATTTGCTTGCAATTTAAACTTAGGACACTTCATAATAATCCCTCATATTTATTTTTTTGTGATAATAAAAATAATTGGACTTTCACAATCAAATAACAAGATCAGATGAGAGTGACTTATGGAGCAATATATTCAGCTCATTGATTTACATTAACACTCTTCAAGATTCACTGTGATTCCCAGCTTAAGAAAGAAAACAAAATGTAATGCAATACTCATCTTATATGATTATAAATATGTACATGTTGTTTACTTTAGCACTTTAGAGCACTTCTTATTCATAGGAAATTCATGGTAGGGCAAGATACCCAATCTTTTGTGTTTATTTTTTTCAAACACCACTTTTGTCTCATTTTAGTTTCAACCGGCATTCTTCCACCTCCATCAGCTACCAGTCAAAGCAGAGGTATAAAAATGTTTTGTGCAGCTATTCTACCTTAAAAGCACTTAACAAACCAGTGTATTGCTACTAGTGGGCATCTAGTGAAGCGTTAACATAAAAATGATCTGCTTAGAAATATTTACTCTTTCTTTTTCTGACAACTAATAGTTTTCAGAGCCAGTATTTAATTTGCTGCCTGTCACACGCCATTGACTGCTACAGATAAATTCAATAAGGTTGCTTTTACTGCTTTTCGAGATGCCAGTGCTTCTTGATCCATTAAAGCATCTTTGATCCTTACAACATCTTTTTATTCTTTCTTAATTTCCTTCTTTCTTTCAAGTTTCTTTCTTTTTGGTTCTTTTAATCACATGCTATTTCCTTTTCTTCAGCAGAAATTCTGATAAATCTTTAACTTCACTAAACCCTTAATGATGTAGAGTAACACTTTATTTCTCTTTGACAAGCCTTCTTATCTTCCTTACTGTATTTAATATGCATTATACACATGTAAAAGGGTTCAATACTTCTTTGAATTTTGCTATGATTTTGGTACTATGAATGTGGGCAGAGGGGGGGTTGTTGGGGGTTTTTTTCAGTTTCATTTCCCTGAACACAAGGAGATCTGTGGTATGTTTTACTGTGCTGTTACATTTGGGAAACACTTGAATTGCAAATAACCATTTTTCTTCATGACAGTCTAAGTATTACTAATCTGGTTCAGAACTTTTTTATTTATTTTGTTCATTAAGAGATTCAAATGAGTGTTTCTAATCATTGGACCTGTGCACCTGGGAGCAGACTTTCCTGACTGGATAACATTTTCAGATTTAGGCTGTATGACATGTCATTTCAGAATCTTTTAACCCACATTTTAATTATTGGGCACTGAGCTGTCTAGTTTACCCTGAAAAGCAGATTTTAAAGCAAGGACGAGTCCTTAGATGGTGTGTTTAGCTGATGACATTTGGAAAGCTGTGGGTGAAGCCAGTGTGCCCACAGTGTCCCTGTGCCTGTGCTATGCACAATGCCTTCTTAGGCACCACACAGGATCTGTCATCAGGAAATAGATGGTAAGAATGGAAAACAGAAAGTTTTACATTGCTTAGAACAGCTTTGGCAGTTACAAAATCACAGCACGGTTCACAACAAAATTTACAGTGAATACAAACCCACTAAAATAGTTTATTTTGGAGAGTCCTGTTCACTCATGGTATAGTGGACCCAAATCCAGCCCTAAGCCTTAGCCTAGGTACAGAACTAATTAGCTATAGCCATTGTAGCAATAGCTAAGTTTCTAGGTCTTGCTAAACAGACAGAATAAATTAGCCCGAGGCAGCAATGCTGTGCAGACTAGATCTATAGTAGAAGCACTGTCAGAGCAGCAAAAAGCTACATTGTGAGGGCAGGTTTTTTTGTTCAAAGTTAAAATTTGAAAAGTTTCCATTGCTCAGAAGGTTTCTTACCTGTACTGGAAGAAATCTGCTGGTTTGCCATGTAAGGTTAACGTGTTTTCTCCAGATGGCATGTGTTTCCACTGCTAAAGAAAGTCAAGTCAAGATGGACCAATAGTCTGGCAAAGCTGGAGGCTTCTTTTCATATGCTGACAAATATTTTCCTATAGATCAACCCACTATGGAAATAACTCCTAAACTGTCAGCAGAAATAGATAGGGATCTGGTTCATAGAGAGAATGAAACTGGAGGGAAAAAGAAAGCAAACTATGTTTTCAGGGTGAGTAAGAACGATGCTCTGTAGTGAATAGGTTTTTCTTACTGCACACATCTTGTTATTTGTTGCTTCCCTTCCTTGCACTTCTTTTTTCTCTCTTACTTTCTTTGACTGTGATGCTCTTTTAGCAGTCTGTGAAGCACAGCCACTACAGACAGAATCACCCCAAGTAACTGGAAGATAGAAGAGACATATTTTTTAATATTTTACTGTAATAAACTGAGAGTCACCATCTAAGGCATAAAATAGAGAAGAATTGTTTCTTACTGATGTTTGGAATCCTGAGCAAATGTTTTTACTCTAGAAATGCAAGAAAGTGCATCATAATATCGTATGTTTTTTTCTGTAGGGTGAATCTGAACTTTAAGAAAATTAATGTAAATTTTGGTGTCTGTCTAAATAGGGAAAAGAGTTAGTTTCAGAAAAAATTTTAAAGGTCACTTCAATATTTTTGAAGAGAGTATAACAGTATATAAACACTAATTAGCATCAGTAGCAGCAGTAATTGTACTGAGCAAGTATATTTTTAAGTCCAGATATATCTCATTGATTTATCTTAGACAAGGTCAGGCCTTTTTGTTTGCAGATGAACAGAAAAAACAAACTTTGTATGCAGCTTTCTCAAGTCTGATCCCTTGTTAAACTGAGAGTTTCAAATTTGTCATGTTCCCTCAGCAAGTTATTTTCTGTGACTACACCAGCAAACTTGCCATTACTTAAAATCCTTATTTGACTAATTTTTCTTTCCAAAGAATTGTCCAAGCCTTCCTTAGCAATGATAAAGACTGATGAATCTCACAGCAATCTCTCTGTAGTTCTCACAGACAGTTCCTCTTGGAGTGCTCTGGATGCTGCCAGACCAGTAACTTTTGCTGTTTATAAAGTTGTTCACACCTACATTTTGCTTTTAGAAACACAACCCAGTCGTATACACCAATGCCAGTTTCTGGGAGCTACAGTGAAAGCCCTGCTCCGTCTGCTGCTTCAAAAATGAGAGTTGTTACTACTGCCAGCATAAAGCCCTCTGTCTACCAGCCAGGTAAGGAGCTTTCAAAGTACTGAAAAGATACAGAAAAAAAAATGTTCCCACATTTCTTTTAGAAAAAGAAAATGTAGAAAGCACACATTTGTACACAGACATATCAGAAAATATTTATGCATGTGAAACTAAATGTTGCTAGTTTTGCTTCACATTATCTGAAGATTGTGTATTATGTTGTATTTGCTTCAGAGTTAAAATGTGGAACAAACAGAGGGAAAAATAAAAGCAAGGGAAAAGTCTATTAAGAATGTGTAGCCTGATTTTTCAGAAGAAATACATTTGAAAAATAACACAGTGTATCCAGTTAGGAGCCCAGTGACACTACAGAATTGATAAAATAGCTAAAGAATGCACAGTTCAGGAAGGAGGTAAAATAAGTGGAGTAGGATATATTTGCAACAAAGGTAAGACCATATATTGAACTTCTCAAACTCAGCCTTATATTTGAAATAAAGAATGAGGTATTAAAGCACTTCACAATGCTATTCCATTTCCCAGAGATCTATTAAATGAAGGAATATATTTAGTTATTCATTCATTTGGAAAATACAATCCTTGATATTACTTAAATTCCCTTTGTATTAATGTGTTACAAGTGGACTGAACTTCTAAAACCATTGATGACCAAAATGTGGACCTTCAAACTGAATTAATTAAATGAGGCAGCAATATAAGTCTCAGGCAGTTCTGCTTCAAATTAACGTTTTTCTGATCTTAGCAAGAGAATTTAAAAGTTGATTTATATCTTTACAGTCAAATAAATATGAAAAGGCCAAGAATTCTAACAGTCTTAAACTCTGCCTCTTCTGTAATGTTCTATTTCTGGATCTACCGAAATAAAACAAATGTAGGAATTTTAGTTAGACATAAAGCAGACAGACAAATCAATTGATCTTTATATTTGAGACATAAAGGTAGAAAAAGTCAAGTCAGAACTCTCAAGAGCTATTTAAGGGTCTCAAAGTAAATAAACCTTCAGCTTCTCCTCATTTGCTTTTGGTTAAGTGCATAAGTGTATTCCATGTTCTCACTCAAAGCAAATGCTATTATTTTTGACTTGAAAAGATGACGACAGTGAATTTATTTCAGTAATGCAGAAGAGAGTAAACTGTGGCAAGTCAAAATATCTCCTAAATACACTGACTGATGTTAAGCCCTGTGCTCATTTGGGAAAGTATAAACTCCAGTTCAATATACAAACCTGCTCAAAAATACATCTGCAGCTATTTCCAATTATTGGCTGGATCTGGTAAAATCCAAGCTGGCTGTTGAATTCCACTCAGAATAAGAGGAAAGCTTTTTGTTTTCTCCTGGGTTGGGCATATTTTTGCACTTCCTTACATTGCTGGTTTTCCTTTGCAGTTCCTTACCTTGCTGCTTTTGAGCCTCATTGCCTCTCAGTAAAGATTTAAATAGTTGGCAGAGAAAGAAAATGGCCTCCTGTACCGTTTAGGAGTTTGAAATCTGCAATAAGGGATTCTGAAATACCTTCATAATTGAACCCTAAAGTGACTCAGGTACAAGAGAGATTCCAGACAGAGATTTTAGTGAAGATGTTTGGTTCTTGTTTTGGTACCTTTTTTAAGTGTTATATATTTGATGTAGTAGCACTTCAGAGTGGTTTTGGAACATGAGCTGGCCTCAGAGATACCTGCAGTCCTGAGCAAATGGGAAATTGCCACTTGGGAAGAAATGGAGGAAATGGCATTTCCTGTCACAGATGGGAAAATCAATATACTTAGGAAAAAAACACCAAGACAGTTAGAAAACTTCCTCGCCCAACTTTGTCATTGACTGGCTTCCCTTGGAAGTGTGGGGCAGCAGCTTCCAGATTAAAACACCAATTCACAGGCTCATATATCCAATGCAGAGACACCTGAATCAGTCACTGAGAGGATTTACAAGGCTATTTTACTCTGTCAGACTGAAAAAAAAGAAAAAATAAAACCAACCCAAACAAACTGAAACAAGTCTCAAAATGAAACTGCACTGTTGAGTATCTGGCTCAGATGGGATTTAACAGGCAGTCTACACTTTCCCTAGCCTAATTCAGGTGGGAAATTTTCTGCTGCTGAAGATCTTTAGTCTTTTCCAGTAGAAAAAGTTGTGAACTCTGAAATCTTGTCCCTCATTTTTCTAACCCGTTTCTTAAAGGAGCATAGACTTCTCTTCTGAACAGGGCCCACTAGATGGCAGAACATGCCTGGCTATTCCTTCCCCTTGGGCTTTCCCAGACCAGGATAGCCTTTCACGTGTCCCAAGCAACTCCAGCTCCAGTTCTGTACCACGAAGTAACATGATCCCTAAATGTAAGAAAGCAGAGCTTTCCTTTAAAATCCCTGAGTCCAACTAGGCCTGCTTGTGTAGGCAGAGTTGGTCAAGCGTAAAGGCCTGATCTGCTCTTTTAGGAATCAGTAGAGAGATTCCCACAGTTCTTAATGAACTTTATATTGAATCCTAAGCATCTTCAATACTAAAACAGCAGCTTCCACACCATTATTTCATTTTTAGTTCCCCTGAGTAAGAATAGTGTCTCACTATAAAACATCATCTGCTTTGTCTGTCATCTACTCTGTATTGTAACAGTGTAGGGGAAAACTGTGGGCTTCAAGGATGTGGCCACTAAGTGTAGGACAAACCATATCAGTTGTCGTTATTAATTTAATTTGTTACTGAAAATAATGAAGAATAACACTTATATCATCTACTAACAAAGGAAAAAAAAAGGAAAAAAGATTCTCACAGTGCAAGCCAGTGTGTGACCAAAGCATTTGAGACTCTATAAATCTTTGCTTTACTAAATGAGTCTTTGGAAATGTGCCTTTTTGTCTGGAGAGAAAATAGCCATAGACCATAAATGAAGAGCTGAGAGGGAGAATTCCAACTTCCCCAGAAGCAAGGAATTGGCTTGTTCCTATTGCTATTAAGAGAGACCTCTATTCTCTCAGGATAACAATAATCCCATTCATTCTTTCCTATTCTAAGAGAATGTGAGGGCTGAGAGAAACAAGGTGATACAGGCTATGTTACTGAGTTATTTGAAATACTCATTTTTTAACAGTTAATGATCAACTCATACAATACTGGTATTTTGAGAATATATTCTCTGATACACTGAATCTTAGTACTTTTTTTTCAGCAGCAAACAGCCCCTTTTATCTGCTGCATGTTTGTTGGAAAACTTTTTGAAATACATAAACATTGAAGGTGAATGTGTATGGCAGTAGCTACCAAGACAAAAGAATTGTTCATATAAGCTTAGGGATGTAGTTCTAAGAATATAAGATAATTCCCTTTTAATAACAATTGCTACAATCTCAAAATTAGTGAAATCTATCTAATATATTGCAATGATACTATTTTGAAGCAATAGTAATTGCAGCTTTTTCACAAGGGGAAAATGTATTGAAATAAATCAAGCCTGTAAAATTAAATTATAACAGCTGAAAAGAGAACTCAGAGCAGATGCAAACACCCAGTATTTGTCATTTTGCAGTAATTCCTCTGGTACTTCTTTTAGTAACTGGAAAAATCCTATTTTGTTGTTTTATTTTACTTTTCTTTATTCTTTATTTTACTGCAGCAAATAGAAAAGAGTGAAAAGAAATAGAAAGTATAGAGAATGTAGTGAAGTGAGCTAGGAGTCACCTTACTTAATTAGCCTCATAGGTGGGAGCCTTTCGAACTCCAATTAGAGTTGAAATATTAAGTTCTGATTTTGCCTATCTTAATACCATAATACATAAATAGCAAGAGCCTCAGGATCTAAAGAGATTGCATATAAACTCTTTTCTGAGATCTTTAAACACTGTTTACCATTTCCAAGTTAAAAAAAAAAAGAAGAAGAAGCCTCAAGCTAAGGTGGGATACAGTTTTATGAAGCAGAAACATTGCTGATGCTGTACCATAAGAAATTTTTATCAAGAAAATACACTAGACTCAACTCTGACCTCAATAAAAAGATCCCAGGGTGATCACAGTGGGTTGATATATATGCAATTTAAACCCTTGCAAACTGACAATAATCAGTGTAAGTTGTTATGTGGCAGGGTGTGGGCTAAGGGACGGATGTTAAGTTGAACATAACCTGCTCACCACTTAATTATTCAGGAAGATCCATGTTACATTCAGAACCCTCTTGGCTGAAATACCTTTCTACCTGCAAGCCCCTTAAACCTGTACATGTTGTATTGGTCATGATTTTCATGGTGCTGGGATCTACTGTGCAGAATGTTTGCCTAGACTGCTGCAGAACTGGAGTCTCTTCCCAAATCTGTGCTCTCTCCTTTGGGCAAACACTTCAGCTCTCCAAGCTTCTTTTCAATCATTCTCTTTGTTTTCCTTGCACTTGTTTTAGTGCTCCTGTACTTGGCAAAGTGAGGCTGTTTCTTGGGCAGAACTTCAGTCCTACATAATGCAAGATCTGACGTTTTGAAAAGAGCAGGGCAATGGGAAAACTTGTCAGTTTGTGCAGGCCCTTGCTCCTGCTTATTTTAATGTGATAAAGCTCCACCCAAGATTAGAGCCTGGTGCACACAAACACAGAAAGACTGCACTGAAGGTTTTATGTGCTAGTCAAAGGGTGGAAGAGAGAAAGGATAATATTCTGTTTTACACACAGGAACTGAGGCACAGACACACTTTGCTTTGCTCAAAGTTATACAGGAAGTTTGTGGCAGAGCCAAGAACTGAACTGAGATCAGTCATAACCACAAGTCTGGCCTTCTTCTAAGTGCTGTTGGCTTTATCTTGCTGGTCATGTGAGCAGAATTGGCTCCTTCAATGTTACTTCCAGTGCTCTCTGTCTCTTGAGTTCCCTGTGGGAGCCTGTTTTTCTTCAAAAACTTAGGAAAAAACCTACAAATTACAGATAACAGTGACATATGTAGAAAATGCTGTATTCTAATTAATATATTGAGATCAAAAGTTAAGCATAACTTATTGAAATTCTGGGGAATTCCATCTAAAACTTTACTATATGATCTGGTTTTCCTATTTTTAACCTGTCTTAAACAGAATATATGTCAGTCTTTGAAATTATCACAGAATTATCATATCCATTCTTGCTAGAAAAGGAAGAGAGGATCTTGTCAATGTAAAATAAAATAAAATAAAATATGTAAAAGCCAATAGGCAATGATTTCTGTAATGCATGTGGATTAAAAGTCAGTGATTGTGCTGATACCCCTGGCTTCAGCCCAGAATAAATGAGCAACAATGGGACAGGCCATAATTGAGTATCATCTGAAGCTTTTATTTTTATGTGTGTTGTGAAGTACCCTTTGATAAGTGTTGCTGTACTGTAGAAGAAAAAGACTTTAAAATCCTTCTTGGTTTCTTTTGGGATACTTAAAACAGCGCCAGCACCAGTTCATTCCTACACCCCTGCCAGCACGGAGCCTGCGAGTCGCCCTCCCTGGGTAACAGATGACTCCTTTTCCCAGAAATTTGCACCTGGAAAGTCCACCACCACTGTCACAAAGCACATCCTACCAAGGAGTGTTCCTCCTGCCTCGATTTCTGCTTACCCATCTCCAGTTTCAACTTCTTCCCAGCCCCCTGCATTAGCCCGGGGAACAGTTCAGAGGGCGGAGCGTTTTCCAGCCAGCAGCCGAACTCCTCTCTGCGGGCACTGTAACAACATCATTCGGTAAGGTCATGAGCCTTTGAAGAGGGACGAAGCAGAAAAAAACGCATCAGAGAGACTGGTTATTGTACATTAATATACAGTTCCAGAGCCTAAGACTCTGTTAAATTACCCAGCAGGGATGTCTGTTGTCTGCTTCATTAATTTAACATTTCCAGAGATGATTTTGTTGTTTTGTGGTTCACTTTTTATCACTGCAAAGTTATACATGCTAATTGTTTGCCTCTTGGATGCTGCAGCAAATCCCTGCTTGATTTTAAACAGGTTTCTGATCCTAAGGCAACCCTTTCAAGGAGGTTTGTGCAACTTCACTGGGAGAGTTGGGGGGCTGGGGGCAGAGAAGGGGCATTTTGGAGAGAAACGGAACGAGGCATCGTTTTGGAACAGCAGCCAAATGTAATTGTTGCTTTTGTGTCTGGAGAAAGATAATGCCTACACTCTATTACCAGTGATTCATAGCATGCCTCTCCCAATTCATTCTGTTGGACCAGTGCCTGCTGTTAGCCTCTGCACTGCTATCCAACTTTAAGTAATCCATGTTTAATGACAGTCTTCCCCACTAAAAGGAGCTGGTTTGGTGATGTGGAACTGCTGATTATTGTCCTTTATATATTCTGGAATGGAAACATTCCAGTAATAATCACTATATCTAACTACAATCACCAGAGTCAATCACCAAAATGAATTGAATGTGTCTTCCACATAATTAAACAGCAAGTTGTCACCTGATAGTCTGACATTTCTAGAACACACCGCATACAGTACTCTCAGATGGAAAGAAAGCAGGAGACTTGAGGAGTTTTTGTGAGGTGTGGGTGTATAAGGCTGGAAATTTGCCTGTTATTTCATGCTTTCAAAAGGTAGCATTATCTTCTGTGCCTGTGGCCTTTTCCTCTTGTCTTTGCATATGCTTACAAAAACCACTTATAGCTTTGCAAATATGAAAACAATTGATTTTCCCAACAGTTGTCTGTAAATGCAGTGTATGATACCAAACAATAATGAAATGTTTTAACCAGTTAGCAGTGTGTTTTGAATAATGGTCTTTTTCAAGACCACTTCTATTATTTTAATATGTGCCTCATGTTCAAGTAGCTTCTTACACGTGTACAAAGTGTCTGACAAAGTGGGTTTGCCATCAGGGTCATTCAAGCTTTTTCTACAATACAAATAAGATAATTATGATTGTTTCCAGAGGTCCTTTCCTGGTAGCCATGGGTCGCTCTTGGCACCCAGAAGAATTCAATTGTGCTTACTGCAAGACATCCTTGGCTGATATGTGCTTTGTGGAGGAGCAGAATAGTGTGTACTGTGAGCGCTGCTATGAACAGTTCTTTGCACCAACCTGTGCCAGATGCCACACTAAGATTATGGGGGTAAGAGAACAAGATTAACACTTTCTGCAACTGCATGGATCCCTGAAATAGTGAAATAGTTTAGACTGTAAGCAGTGAATGTAGATGTTTTATTATTTTGTCCTTTTAAGACTTATTTCCCAGCTTGTTGATTATTTCAGAATGAGAAAGATATTATTTTATAATAGTTTTTACCCATCTGAAGTCGATATTTCCATATCTTACTGAGCTCATAGACTGAATATGTAATCCAGGTACCATCTCACTGAGTGTAAAATAACTAACACTTTATGCATAGTTTTTTGCTATCTGATACATGCTATGTTACTTTTTTCTCTCTCTTCCTTACATTTGTAATTAGAGACTTGAACTGGGTATTTATTTCTTACAGAGGACTTAGCCAGAATTTCAGTGGAGAAGTCAGTGATGTTGGGAGGAGGCACATTGCTCTTGCTGCACCTCACTGTTAGTTAGCAGCACAGCTGCTGAGGAATTCTGCAGTCTTATACTTGAGAAAATACAGAATAAATACAAAGATCTGAATTCCACAAAGCCAAAAATACATGCCACTTTTGTCTTAAAGGACTCGTGTACAAGGAAATGTACAATTTGATTTGCTCTCCACATACCTTAGATGGTGGTGAGTTGGAATACCATCAGTAATTTTAGCAGTGTATTTATGCATGCAGTTGTAGTGAATGTATGACATGATCCCCAAATGAGGAAGCAAGGAGTCCCACACTAGTTTTTCACTGCTTAGCTGTCACCTTTTGACATCTGTCTAAACGTTGGCATTACAGATGCTCTTCTCTGCAACTGCCAATTAGGGGTGGCAGCATCAGACATCGACGGTGAAGCTCTGGCTCCAACCAAGTCTCGTTTGCTGCTGTGGCAGAAGGAGTAATTTATAGCAGAGTGCTGACTTAACTTACCTAATGAATGCTGGCACAAATCAGTTTCCCATTATGGATTTTCATCAGGAAAATAGCAAAGATGCCAGCTGCCTCTATTTATATTAATAAGATTTCTCAAGCTATTTTTGCTTCTTACCTCACTGAGGTTCATAAATGGATCCAAACCTATTTATCAGCGATAGTTGTTTTGCAAACAGTAACAGAAGTTAATGAATCTCAAATGGTGATTCTCTAATGAGATATATGGCAAATCTAAATTAGACTATTTTGTCTATTTGCTGGATTGGAAGCATGGAAGAGGACTTCATTTTGTCATAATCAATGGACATTAAAAACAATCTTTAAAAGAGAATCAGAGTCTATGTGTATAATTGGAAGCAACATAAAATAGGATCTAGATTCTCAGCTGGTATAAATCAATGCTGTTTCACTGAAGTTAACGAAGTTAATTCACACCAGTTATGCAGCTGGCCCTTTGAAATCTGGACTGTTTGACAGACATACACTGTCAAACGTCATCCTGGGTACATGTAAGATTGACAAATTAGCAGGTAACTGTGCAGCAGAACCAGTCCAGCAGCTTTTGGACTTGGAAGACTTCTGTGTGACAAAAGACTGCATCAGTAATAGAGATTTCTCCATACTGGACAGAAGTAAGAAGCTGATAAAATCTAGATGTACTCAGTTTAGGAGAACATCAGTTGCACAGAATTAGGGGTTTTTCTGATAAACACATGGCGTAGGAACAGACATGCAGACTCATTTTAACTAATCACATAAGTTAACAGAACCTTTCCTTTTTTTCTTTTAGATGTTCACATTAGTTTGTGAATCATTCTTGTAAGAAGCGTAAAGAAATTACTATATAATCTAGATTATTTTGAAACCACAGATTTACACCACTTATTCTTGGTCTTAGAAAATTACTCTTTAAAATTTATTTAACAAATCATACTCTTGCATTGAAGAATTCATATTGGTTGTGTCAAAACAAAGGAGAAAATAATCAGAAACTGCACAGAATCTCTCCTGCAACAGCCACTGGGCTCTTGATACAAACTGCTGGCTGAACCATGTTGTTTCCTTTTGGCAAATACATTATCCTAGAAAGCTTGCAGTCCTATTTCCTCTTTCTTTCCAAAAGGAGCCCAATTTCTATCATAATTCTTTCTTTTGAGGAAGGGAATTGGCTGTTATAGAAGGGAAGAATTTAGAGCATCTCTGCCTTGTGTTTGTTCTCCAGGAGGAAGTTGCAGGGCTGGCTATTCTGCTGGAGATTTTGGGTTGTTTGTTTGTTTGTTTTACAGGAAGTGATGCATGCCCTAAGACAGACTTGGCACACAAGTTGCTTTGTCTGTGCTGCTTGTAAGAAGCCTTTTGGGAATAGCCTGTTCCACATGGAGGATGGGGAACCTTACTGTGAGAAAGGTATGGCAAGCTAGACAGTTCTGCACAGTAATTGTGTGCTTCATGTTCATGGAAGCAATGTAAGAATAATGCAGCTGATGAACAAAATAATATCCAGCATGGATTTTGTTTCCAATCTCCACATACATAAGTCTCTATATTTTTTTTCCAGTTTATATGAGAGAATGGCAGAGTGCTTGTCTTTGCCTCAATGTCCACAATGCTTTCTCTCACTTTTCTCCCTTATGTCTTATGATACTTTGTACTTCTTTTCCTACACATTTTCCCCTGTTCCACTCTCCTCCTTGGTAGAGTCACCAGAAATGAAAAAAAATTAGTCTTCTAGGGCTGCCCAAAATCCCTCTGAGTTACTGGACCTATGGCCTCTGATGCTGCTGCCTCACCCTAGAATTGTTCAACCAACACTTATGAGAAGAGAGCTCTGCACAGATGTGCAACACATGGTAGTGCAGATTTTGCTTCCTGGCTACTGCAACAAACAAACTGCTTCTTGCCAACTAAGAAAGGAAGAGGCAATGTTTTCCCAAAATGGTACTTGCCATGCAAATGAATTGCCTGACATAGTTAGGGAGGAGGTTAAGGTTTAAGTGGTATTCCCTCTGTATTTCCCTTGTGCATTCAGTGAGCTCCTGGCCTACTTCTCTCTGGAGATTCCTCCCTTATGATTGTACAATTCAAATTTTACAAGTCAGAGTAGCTCTTAGTGAAGAGCAAAAACCATACAACATGACTGACTGGCTACCCTACCCTTTAAAATTGGAGATTTTATCAGAACATCAAATGACTCTCAGGAATTCCATATACCTTTGGAATTTCCATAATATTTTTCAATTTCAAGCCTTTCCAAATCACACTTGATAAAGATGTATTAATTAGCCAGTATGGGGTTTCCATAGGGCTCTCTCTTTATGCAAAAAAGAACATTAATCCAGGCATGGAAACTTGTAACATTCCCTTGTCATTAGAGTCTTTTGTACAACCATATTTGTCCCATGAATATATTCCACATATATTAAAGCTAATTTGAAAGTAATGGGAGAAACATAACTTCAAATTCCATGGATTTATTGTTTGTCTTCTACATTTGTGATGATAAATGTCATAGTGATGGGGGTTTCTGGACTGAGCTTGTATTTAAATAATGAAAGAAAAAAAGCAAATTTCAGTAGGAGTGTTACAGTAGATGTAGTAGGAAACTGAGCAAAAACAATCAAAACATTCATTGTCTGGAAACATTCTATTTTTCTTGGACTTAATATAATTATATTAAGAGTTTGTTCTAAGTTTGCTTTTTGTTTTATTTTAGATTATATTGCTTTGTTCAGCACAAAATGTCATGGCTGTGATTATCCTGTTGAAGCTGGAGATAAATTCATTGAAGCTCTTGGGCACACTTGGCATGACACCTGCTTCATTTGTGCTGTAAGTTCTACTTCAAATACTATCTCATTCCTTTATACTCCTAAATTGTGTAGTAACGTCAGAAAACCTGAAAGCAGGAATAACTAACATATGCTTAAGAATGCAGAGAGATGAAATTTCATTTTTCACTTGGAGTTGGAGAAGGATGGGAATAATTTTTCTTCTCGTCCATAACTTTCACTAGAATTATGAAATTTGATCATCATAAGTGAGTGTTTTCTAATAAAACATCCAGTTTTAGATAGTAAATAGAGCATTACAAACCATTATTGCTGTTATTCTTTCCAGTGTTTGCCAAATAAAGATAGAGCAAGACTGAAAATAAATTAACACCATACTGAACAGTGTAACCATAATCTTACTCACAAAGCAGTGAAGTTTGTATTTCCATGCTGAATGCTTGTTGAAACTTGCAAAAAGAAGCCTGTTTAGAGAGCATGAATAGTAATTAGCATAGATGTTGGTCAAACTCATCAATCTGTGGTGTGCACGTAGCTCGAGAGTGTGGCCATATTCCCACACTTTGCACACAAAGCAGAAAAATCCATATGATAATCAGTACTTTCATCTGGTTCTAATACCCCTGAGCAGCTCTGCAACATATTATTCCTAAAGTAATAATATCTAGGATCTCTAATTAGCTAAAAATAGTATGTTGGCCTCACCAAACCAACAGTGACAATTTCTAATGTTTGTTTAAGTCTAAAATTTAGGTAGAATAGTTGAAAGTAGAGAAATGTAATAAATATCTGAAGCTAAACTAGCCTTGCAAAAAAGTGTCTTGTGAAAACTGAAGTCTTACGGAAATTCTGTCATAGAAAGGAACACTAAGAGAATTTCCTTCATAAGCTAACAGCTCTTAATCACTTCTAAATATTGATCACTTACAAAGACACTTTCTCTGAATATTTCATGTTCTTTTTTGCTTGTTCATTTGCCTTAGCTACCCATTTTTTTGTGGAAGTGGTAGTTTTATTACATGTTGTTAATATGCAATTCTCTCAGCAGGGGTGTTTTTAAGGACCTAACTTTATTTCTTTCAGTGGGTCAAATCAAGTGCAAATCAATACATGACTCCTAAAGGCTACCAAAGAAATGCATGGGCAGAAGAGCAATACAGTTGGAATCGATAGTCACATCTTTCTCTCTTTTCTTTTTCCTTGATTATTCCTGATTGCATTTATTATTAATTCTAGGTATGCCATGTGAATTTGGAAGGTCAGCCATTCTACTCCAAGAAGGACAAGCCACTGTGCAAGAAGCATGCCCATGCCATCAATGTTTAAAAGAAGAGCTGGTAGTCAGTAATGCTGGGGTAAAACAGATGACTAACTGGGCAATCATAAAGTTGATAACCATGGCTAGCATTTCTCTTGGTAAAAGCTAGGAAGTTGGTACTTCTGAAGTTTAACTTTATCTTCCTTCATAAATGCAGAATGTACTTTTTGCAAAGTTCATACAAAAACTACTGAATGAACAGTAAAAACCAAATGAACTGATGAACTAGTCCATTATTAGAGCAACAGTTGGGGGAAATATCGAAATTAACAAAAACCCTTAATATAAAAAGTAATTTGCAAATATAGTTTAAAGTTAACTACCCACAGCAGTTTTACTGCTTAGACCACACACTGGTGTTTAAAAACAACTGGAAAAATACTTCTGAACTAAGTCATTTTCTTTCACAGCAAGAATGAGTAAGTGCCATATGTAGAGTCATCTGTAGAACCAAAGGCCGTAACTTTCAAAGGGAAATAAATAGATTAGGGTTTCCTCTATGAAAAGTGAGTGCTAGTCCATTATGTTGTGGTGCTACCTCATAGCATCAGATATTTTAGATTCTTTCCAAATAACAAGTCTGCCTTGAATCCATATGTAGCTGGGAAGCCTAGGTGACAATCCATAACAGTCTGAAAATAAAATGGTTGGGTCAGCCTTGCTAGTGCACCTGGCTTCTATGTGCACAGATAATTCACTTTCAAATCATAATGGAAAAGGACAACTGGCTTTCTCTGAATTGCTCTTACATTGAATGGAAGAGTTGGCTGGAAAGGACAACTTTTAATTCAAAACCAGTTTTCCTTTCCTCATTTGGAAAAAAAAGAGATTCAAACTTGCTTTGGTTTCTAATTTGGTTTCTAATTCCCAGAGGGAGGTAGGAACCTCCAGCTGGACCTTCACACTAGTGAACCCAGAAGAAACACATCCATCTAGCACAGCTAGGTTGTGGGAGATAGCTTGCAAAAATTCACTACTCTATCCTACATAATTAGGAAAAAGGCTTTCTTTTTCCTATAGTGAATGAATGTTGATTAAAAATTCATAAGGCACCAGGCACATACTCTTTATTCCTTTCCTTAGTTTAAATGCAACACATCATGAATTGTAGCATTATTTATCACTGTGAAACAGTAGCCATGTTCTAACAATTAGGATAACCATGCAATCATGTTTTCTAATAACCATACAGGCATCTTTCCTAATACTTTGAGAACAACTTTCAAATTGTTTAAACAGTTATTTATAAAATGTTTTTTCAAATAAGCAATACTTGTCGTACTGATAATACTTTTGAATTTTTGAATATCAGCGACTTTTATATTGGAGACAGCAGTTGTCTGATGGAGTTAAGATGGAAAGTCTGATCACCATTCAAGCTTTATTACTCATTTAAGTGAGAATTACGATGTGTGTGTTGACAGCTTGCAGTACTGACAGTTTTGAATTTGTACTTCTGAGGCTGAGGATGCTTTCTGTGCGCCACATGCTGGTGCCGTCTGCACCTATTTTACCTTGTGTTCTGAGTAGCAAAAAATTACATAACATTATCTGTCTTGTCCCTCCTATGGGTAATGCCCATTTCATGGTAATTGGTGTATCTTTTAAGGGATGAAAAAGAATCCAAAGCTTGGGGGAGGAATAAATGAAATTTGGAGTTCTAATATAAGAGTTAAATTAGCTGCAGGCAGTCTGCATCTTGGACAAAAATAACAACCTGAACTGCCTGTGGCAGTTTTGACATGTATGACCTGTATTTATTCAGTAGGTATCTTAGTTTTCACTGATCTTAGCAGTGATCTGATCTGAGTTGCTACAGGGTCAGATTTTTGTATGCATGAGTTATTCTAAAACACTAGCACATTATATGCAAAGCCTTTTTTTTCTCTATAAGCAAGCAAATTTTCTGTTTTCAGTTGGTGCTGGGCTGGTGTGAATATGGTCCCATAGATTACAAAATCTAAGGATCTGACTAATAATATTCTCCAGAGGAATAAATGGTAATTATGGAAGTTAAGTATTTTTTCCACTCTTATTTGACTTCATTTACTACATATTCACAATAGCGAGAAAATTCTACAATTCCTTTTCATTTTTCAGTACCATTCAACAAAACACTGTTTATTATTAACTGTTATTTGAGAGAATTCACATCAGCATACTTATACTGAGACTGCATTGAAGATATTCTTTAGGCAGATTTTTGTCAGTGTTGGCCACTGACTGGGACTCATCTCTGACTGCAACATCAGAATAGGGAGTCAGGCTCCATGGGAAGGGCTTGTGATGGATGCCTCAGGAGAATTTCATGAGGTCTTTCACCTCTGATCTGCATGTGTTTATATGTCTGTGCCTCATTTTCCCCTCCACCTTGCCCCTCAACGTCCCTATGAAGTTTCCTCTTCACTGGCAGCATGAAGGATAAATCATTTTGGGATCTGCCCAGAGATGTTGGGCTGCAGCTTAGGGAGTAGAGTCTGTGAAAAGCTGCTGGCAGGCAGCATGGCTGGGGCTGAACTTCCTCAAGGTCCCTGGGCAGCCCAGACTGGCAGCTGAAGTGGCCCAGGGCAGCCTGGAGTTACTGGCATGGGGTGGGGTGTGAGCAGTGTGGGGCTCTGCAGGCCTCTGGTTGAGTGGAAAAAGATGAGGCACTGAGGGGAATGGAAGTCCTTCCTGAGGTTGGGGCTGGAGCAGAGAATAGCCAGGTAAGGCCAGTTCCACCAAGCTGGTGTGCCAGAGAGATGGGATGGGAGAGGGGCTTGGGGCAGGGGCAGCCAGGATGACTTGCTACGGTCAGGGAGAGGGCTTGAAGTAAGAAATTAGGGTACAAGTAGCTGCCAGAGGCCCAGAGAGAGGGTTTGAACACATACAGAAGGGCTGAGCAAGGATCCAATCTGGTAAATATGAAGTCTGGACTGCAGGAAAGGGAATGCAAGCAGAGCTGAGCTGCTTTGCAGGGTGGTAACAGTGAAAATGCAGCAGCACAGACTTCAGTGGGAGCTGTACTGGCTTGAGAGAGTCCTGAAAATTTCCTTGGGCAGAGAACCTGCACTGTAGCACATGCCCTGACTCCAGCTGGTGTCTGAGCAAGTGAGATTAAAGCTAGTTTACATATCACTATATGAGGTACAGCGATATCTCTGAATGAAGAACAGAGATACCCTGAGGATTATCATGTAATAAAAATTTCCTGTTATGACTTGTGCTGCTTCATAATGTGGTCCAAAAATAGGGAATCCACGTACCTGCCCTTGATATCTATATTAAGATATAATTTTTGCACATATCTGAACCAGAAATTTGTGAATAATGTAGCATTTTAACTTTCACAGGGGTAGAATACCACATAACTGCTGATACTCTTCTGCTATATGTCACCTTTGTGATATGGAGAGGGTAAAATGCATATGTATAATAATATATATCTCTAAAATTCAAAATGCGGCCTTCTAACTATCACTGAAAATAATGTTGTACAAAAATATGCAAGATGAGTAGCGTGTACTTGATTATGTTTTATGTCTTGTTACAGATGCCTGGGATAAGTCCTAAGCTCTTCTGAATATTTCTTTTCATTCTAATTAATGTGAGGTTTTACCCAATAAAACAAAGATACTGTACCTCTGAATGATCAATTAAAAAGATCAGTCTTTTATCTAACTAAAAGGTGTTCAATAACTTTTCAGTCAAAGTATTCAAAAGCTATTTCAATGCTTTTCTCTCTTTTGGTGTTCTTTTTGCAGAACAGAGCAAATTAAATGTTTCCAAAGAAGGCTATTTTTATTATCTGGGAAAAATAACCCAGTCTTAGGACTTTTTTTCATTAGTTTTTACTATATTGGATTCACACATCACACAATTCTAAAATCAATTCAAAACAAGGAAAAATATTTTTCAATTGGTCCTTCAGTGGTCAGTACTTTGGGTGAAATGTTTTGCTAAAGGTTACTTGTATTTATGTTTAATAATGTGAATGTCCACAGCACTGAACACATTCATTAGTGTCTAATGCTGGGCACACTAATGTTTGTTTGCAATACTCGTCTCCTGGTAGTGGATATTAATTTGTTTAGTATTTATAAACATCAGAATTTGAAACTGAGTGATTTATTGCCTGCAGTGATCATATATTAGAAGTCTAGGTTTTATAATATTTTGACATGTTGACTTGATGCCACAAGTGCCCTTGCTTTTAGATAAGATATTTTTTCCTAAGTTCCTAGTTATTTCAGAACAGAATGTCGTGTGGTTTATGAGATGTGAGTAATTACCTTGCATGGATTATCTGTGCCAACATGAATAAAACAGTCTAGTAATAAAAGCAATGTGCAAATACAGTTGAAGCTTTATGATTTGGGTATATTTATTAATAAGGCATGTGAACAGCTGACAGCTTTCAGCCATGTTATATCAGTAAGAAAGCATACACAAGCTTGTACTCTCTACTTCAGACCTGAAAATAAAAATTAAAAGCATTGGTTTCAACTTTATTGTATATCAGTCTTGAATATTTTATTGCCCAAATACTGCTGTTTTAAACAAATATTAGTATCCTTAAAAGATGCAGTCTGCTAACAGTACATGTTGTAACTTAGCAAGACCTGTATAGTCCCAGACCTTATTGTGTCAACAAATACTGTTTACAGTAACTTTTGAGTGCGTAAATTCTGTCTCCAGTTACATCTGCAAACAAAGTTCAGGTAGGTTTTCTTCCATTGCTTAGCAAAAGTTATTTAAAATACACAAAATGTTTTAAACATCTTCATTGAGCTGTAGTGCCAAGAAATATGTACAGATGAAAGGATGATTTCATCTAAAAGTGTGCTTTTTAAAAACAGCCATTTTGTGCATTCCTGTTGCACACCCCTCAGGAATGCAGGCATTTGGAAGATACAACTAAGTATATTAAACATAATTAAGAAGTTAATGATAAATGAACAGAACTGGATTTAGATGCCATTATGAAGTACAGCATCAGGAATCACAACTTGGAGCACTTTTGATTTTATTTTACAGCCCTAATTTCTGTTTACAATGTGCATAAAGAAATGCAATTGAAAAGAATGCCCAGAATGTACCCGCAGGATTTTGTCAGATCAAAATTGGTGTTTTTCAGATTGTCTCTTCTGACCTTTAACCTTTGCCCAAGACTGTGCTTCCTAAACTGTGCACTGTGATCCCTGGAGAGTTCACTTGTTGGAACTGAAAGCAATAGAGGCACAAGCACAGCACCATGCCAGTTGACAGGGTGGAAAAAGGGAATAGAGCAAAGTCCATTCGGAAAGGACTTGGTGCAAAATGCTCGACAAGTGTGGCATTAAGGGATTCTTAACAGAGATTTTTAAAGAAAGATTATTGCTCTGAAGAAGATGGTGATTTCAAAAGTATAGGCTTTGGCATGGTTTCCCCCTCCCACCCCAATCATGCATCTTGAATTCAGCCAGTTTCTGTTGATTAAGAGAGGAAGGAATGTGTGAATAAGATTGCTGAAACCATTATTGAATACACAATGAAATGCTTTGTTCTCCCAGGCAAATCAGAGTTATGGATGAGATTCAGACTATATTCAGGCATAAATTCTGTGTTGTGTGCCTATGAAAAATGCCCTTGGATAGCTGTTAAAATACAGTTCCTCCTCCTGTTAGGAAGATTACATCAAAAGAAAACAGTAACAAATGTGTGTTGTACTAATAAGGATTGTCAGGCTGAGTCACAAGAATTTTCTCTAAAATAAAGACAAGAAGGAATTCTTTTTGAGCAAAGCTAAACTTTTGAACAAAACATTTTTCCTTTAAAAGTTTCCAGATTTTTAATTAGTATGCATAAAGTATCATTAATAAATCTGCCTCTACTACCAAAGTATTTTCTAATCTTACTACTTTAGAAATAAGATTTTTTCATTAATGACAAAGATGTTATGGAAATTCTTTTGCTTCTGCTTAGTTTTGCTATGCATAGTGTTACTGAAAAAGAGTTGAGATTTGTTTTTTCTTTTAATTAGAAGATATAGATAAGAAAACAACCTTGAATTGAATGAAGGTGATGGTTCTTCCAGTACTTGTTGAATGAATGATCCTTGCTACACTAAAACCAGAAAACTTGCTGTTCTAGATTGTTTTATTCTCATGGTGTATTAAAGAGGATGCTTTTGATTTTTAAGAAGTTTAATAAATATCTATAGCCATAATTAAAGATCTCATTTCAAAACAAAAGAGTGATTTACAGTGCTTAAATTATTTTAAGATCTAATCACATGTAGACTGGAAAATAATGTTGGGATCGAGGTTTAGTTTCATTTAAAGAAATTTTCATGTCGACTAATGCGAGCATTCCTATATGCATGTATGGGACATGTATGTGGATTAAAACACTCAGAACTGAGATTCTGAACACATGCAGGTATGAACACATGGATGTGTTTCATACCTGCACTATTTGAGCCTAAATTGTTGTCATATACTCCATTTACTATATATGGTTTAAGAATAATGCATGAACCTGAGTGCACCTCGAGACCTGGGTTTTACCTGTTAGGTACTTGTACTTTATGAAGTAACAGCTCCACAATTCTGAGAGCATAGGAAATGTGGGAGCAGAAAAAAGGGCACACTTTCTAAAAATCTACCTTCATATATAAAATAGGAATTCAGGAATGAACTTTTTATTTCTGCATTATAAGCAAAACCAGGTTATTATTCTTTCACAACCAAATATTCCTCTATTGTCCCCTGCATATTGCTTGACAGATTTTCTTTTTCTTCCTGCAAATTCTTCCCTGTCCTGATCCCAAGTATATTGTAAATTTCCCTGTGATTAATGCACATGCAGAAGCCTGACCAGAGTTCCTGTTCCTTACACAAGCCTGTAAACTGTGGGGTAAAAGGTGACAGAGTGGGCTGTGCTGCTCATGTGAGTGTATTCAGCCCACTGCATCCTGCAAATACCAGACTTCCTGAGATTTATTGTGGATACACAATATAGATGACACTAATTGAAAGCTTCTGCTTTATTGCATGTACATTACACGGCATCTACTTCTGGCCAAAGAGTCCTTGCAAGAAATCCAAAGTGCTAGCCAGGGATTCTGGTTCTAGCTGTGGCCTCAAATAGAGCATACCTGAATCTAATCTGTGTGGTTTTAAAATAATGACAGAGCACAGGTTTCCTTTGAGATTGTATTCCCAGTGCCAGCTGCTGCAGCAAAGGAACAACAAGGGCTGTTTTGTGGATGGTGATTTTCTGCCATTTGTATTCTGTAAAGCAGTTTCTGAAATGAGAGCTCTTCTGAGCTGCCATTCTTCTGTTACTGCATCATGACACCAGTCTGAATTCAAACTTGCAAAGGTTTCAGTTCATTTGGCAAAATTTACCTATTCTCACATTGAAGGACTCCATGTTTTCCACATGTAACTTATTCAGCTCTGTGTTAGACATCCTATAATGGACTGGAAACAGTGTGGTGGTGAAAGGTGACAGACTGTCAGACTTCTAGGATAGGAGGCACATCCTCAGAGATTAAATTCTCAGGGGCAAATACGTAACCCATTACCCACCTTTTATAGCCTTACATGGCTGGTGGTTGCTGGAGACTTCATTGACTTCCTAAGCAGTCACAGAAGCTGCTCTCTGTTCAGGAGCTCTCTAAAAAGAAAGAGTTAGTGTTATTAAAAAGTAGATATTAAAGTTTGGGGGTAGTGTATATCCTTAGGGTCCTTATTTGCCTATTTAGTACAACCTCAAACAGTTCTTGCTCTTATGCAATTCTCACCAAAAAAAAAAAAATAAAGAATGCATAACAGAGGGCTGTTACTACTCCTCCCTAACTCTGGGTAAGAATCCTCATTCCCCTCCAGCTTAGGGAAATTCACTGGCACAGAAAGGTATAAATTACATCTCTGTGTGCCAGCTTCAGAGAACCTGGCCACAAATACTTCAGTTGAGATAATTTTGTTCATTTCTTTAAAGGACAGTGAGAAAGATTGTGAATTCTCTGATCTTGTAACTTTAAAAAATATTAATAGGATAATCTTTAAGTGAAAAGATAGTCAAGTAAATATTTATTTGAGACCTTCATTATTAAGTGCAACTACTTAAAAGTGAACAATTACTGTCAGAGAGGGCATATGCGAAAGTAGTAAAATGAGATAAAAATGTAGGGGAGTGAAAATCCAAAGAAAAAGTAGCTTTTAGCATAATAATTAACCACCCAATCTGCCCTTCCTTTATTCCTTGCAGGGTAATTCATTGTAAGTGAATTAATGGTGAAACATTCAGTAATAGGCCTTGGTAAGGAAATAGGAGCAGTGTATCAGGATATCCTTTTTCCGCCCCAGAGTACCAATACTTTCAATTTTATATACAACGGAAGTAATTAATTGTAACACAAAGAAGCACAGCTGTGTTTCCTGATGGTCACACATGCAATAGCTGCTATTGTTTAGCATTCTCAGTATGTACAATGGAAACTGTTCCACTGCTTGGAACGTTTTATATTCTCAGCGATTTAATTTCCATTAGTAGCTTTTAAATCCATAGTGGATTTTTAATATGCTATTATCTTAGATCCAATCCTGCATCCCTAATCAGGTAATTTTTTGCTGATGCCAGTGAGAGTTTAAACTGTATTAGGTGTAGCTGCCAAATGAGGAGATTTGCAGACACAGGCCAGTTTCTTATTGGAGGCAAAGTGAGTTATAACTATTTTTGAGGATTTGCTGTTAGCTGTAGGAGTTTAACTTGTTCAGGTTCCAGTTTCGTTTAATATTCAAGTATCTTACAGACTAAGAGAGGAAAGCTTCATTGCTATGCCTTTAATTTTATTATATATTTTATATATTTTAGCTGAAATACAGGTATATCCTTTTATTATTTTGTAGACCTATATTGGTTTCACTAGAATATGAAAAGAGAGGTGAATGAGACTATTTTGCTGCATTTGCTCTTATTTAACAACAATTTATTCATGTTTAAAGACACATTTAGACTGAGAAAAAATAAGGAAGCAATGAAATTATTTCATTAATTTCTTCTGTATAGGATTCAGATCTGTTTCATTTTAACAAGCTCAGTCTCATAAATGTCCATCTTTGTAAATCTCTACAGCACCCACTCCTACAGCTGCCAGAAAACACATCCACTTGGATCCATGCCTCCTGAGGACAAAGCTGATATACACACCAAGACAAAAAATGTCTGTATTGATAAGAATTTGCCTTGTGTAACAGCAGGTTTTAAAAACATTTCTGCTTTCAACGTTGCTCCAGTTTCAGGACAAAGCCTGAGCATCAGGCTTAGCAGAGGAACTGTTAATACAGTGTGGGGTTGGATCTAAGGATTATTCAAACTTGTAAAAGAAACAAATACTTCTTGTATGAAAAGGTGGAGGAACACAAACAATTAGCATCTCTCTGAGTATAATGAAAACTTCCTTGTAGATCATTTAGCACTATTGACTGATAATTCAGAACACAAATTTTAAAATCAGGACTACAATCTAACTCTAAATGCTTAAATCTTCTCTGAGCAAATGAAGACTTTTGGGATTTTATGTGCATGCATCTAAGGGAAAACATATTAGTAATTCTCCAAACAAACTGATTGGGAGTGAGGCACCCTGGTGAAGCTTCTGCTGAGCCTACAAATATTTTCTTTTTCTGTGATAAGACTTTTAATGCTCCAGCTTTATAAAAAACAAAGTAATTTGTATTTAAAAGGAGAGTTATCTCAGGGTTTATTACAACCTGGTGAGAAGAGTGCAACAGGGGTTTTGTAAATGGGAATCCATGAAAACACAATCATACAGCTCAACTAGGCACAGGAAGAAACACCAGAAAAAGCAGTGGGAAGTTTGGTTCTTGACTGGGAAGATGTCTCCCAGAGCAGAGTGCTCCCATTCCTGCAGCCCTTTGCCACGGCACTGGAGTCCTGCACAGCTCAGAGAGGGACCAGCTCCCCCCCTGCAGCAGCTGCTGAGGACAGGTACAGCCATTCTGTCCTTCCTCCATGGCCACCTGCACAAGGCTGAGGAAGATTCCCCTGCAGAAGCCCATGTTACCCCAAACACACCAAAGGCTTGAGTTGTGGGAACCCTTCTCCTGCTCCCTTGTGCCATGCTCTGCACATTGAGCTCCTATTCCTTGGATTGTTGCCACAGTCCTCTCCAGTGCTCCCCAGTTCCACACCATGCTGCTTAGACTCTGGTTGGACAGGGCTTGCCTCTTTACTACCAGCGCTCCACTAACAAAAATTTTTTAAAAAACACCTTTCTTCACAGATTTGATTCTGCCTGATTGAATTAATTTTGCTTACATTTAAAGAACTTAATAAAATCCATGACTTTTGTAAGTAACAAACAGCTGAATAAATTTATAATCAAAAGAATATGCTTTCAAGTAAAATAATACTGAAAAAGAGACAAAGCCAAATTCATGTCATATTAAGTGAAATAATTGTGTCCCTGGCTGAAGGGCAATATTCTTTTAATATGCAACATGGAATATTTATTTTTGTAACAGTAACAGAGAAATACTCATCTAATTGCAAACAGTTCTCAAAAATATATTTGGACCACAGATTTAAGACATCTGAATTCCAGAGACTGAAGGGAAGAAGGATCTACAAAGATCAAGTCTTATCACATGGCTGACCTTCTCCCTATATATACCTCTTTGTCCTTTTGATATTCAAGTTTGTAGTTCCCTAGTGATTCCAAGAACTAATAAGAAATTCCTGGAGAGGAAATAACAATGAAAGCAGCTGGAAGACTAACCAATTCTTTTTTTTTTTTTTTTAAATCCTTCTTTCTCACATATCAA
>VZRX01003310.1:36686-50815 GCA_013398075.1 Notiomystis cincta | reverse complement strand
CTCCCTCCCTCCCTCCTGCCCTCCCTTCCCGGTGTTGTAATCCCGGGCCCGGTGCCGAGCGGCCCCAGCCGGAGCCAGCGGCAGCGCCCGTCGTCGTGGGAAGGGTACGAGGAATAAGGTGCTTCGCCTTCCTTTTGTGAGAGCCTCGAACAAAGCTAGACGCCTGCTTTTCAAATCGGTTTTTGTCGTTCTGCGACGTCAAACAGCAAAAGTCTGAAGAAATAATAACCCCAAGTAATAACTCCAAATAATCGCCCTTACCTTAGTAGTGAAAGACTGTGCTGTTGAGGCCTGATTATATACGCGGTTTTCATAATTGATTACAAAATCTATTGAACAGGGTTCAAAAGCATGAATGGCTTTTTACCACCTTTCAATCAACCACTCTCTGATGTTGTTTTGGTAAAATTAAGAGTGAATTCGGCAGCAGGGACTGGTAGTAAGTTGTGGTATTTCCTTTCAGCAGTTGCCTGTTACTTTGTGTCAAGTTGTATGACAATTTTTCCCAGTATAAATTGATCGTCCTCAGAATTTAGGTATTTTGTTCTCTGCCTAGAGGAATTTTCTTTGACTTCTTTTATCAAGTTAACACGCAAGGGATTGTTAAGGCCTGTTACCTGCAGGGATAGAGAAGCTGCTTTTGCAGATGAGGAAGACTCTCCTGAATTGAAAGGCTTGTTTGATTTGTAGTAGAGCCTAGTCCTGGAATAAAAAAGTTAACATAAGAGCAGTTTATCGTCAGATAATTTAACCAGTGTATAGCTAGAAATACTCCATGTTGTGGCATTTGTAGCAGCCTGGATAAAACTCTTGCTGACAACGTATTTGTCTTTTGGTCTTGTACTTTTGTTCTTTTGTAGCTTTTTCTTAGGTTATGCACCACATTTTGTTTGGGGATGAGTTTGTGGGGCTGTGTACTTTATGTGTATTTATATACACACACAACCTGGTAGGCTTTGAGTTCTGGTTTGAAATTTTATGAAGGGTCTTCTCATGCACCTGCAAGATTCAGCTGCCAGCCCTTAGTATGTCCTGCTGGCTGATTGCTTCCAAGGACAGAGTATATGAGGCTGGATCTGAATTATTTTCTTCCCTTAATTGTGAAGTAATTTAGTTTTGAAAGGAACCTCTGGGTGTTATCTGTTTGAGCCATTGTTCAAGTTAGAGCAGAAAGCTCTTGGTAAACTGCAAGCCTGAAATAGCATGTTCCTTGGAATTCACTGATTAAATACATGGTTTAAAAAGCATAGAGCTAGAGCACAGACTTTCTTAAAGCCAGTGTGTGGGACCCTAAATGCTAATGCTCTGCAAGATCCTCACAGTGAAAATTGTGTGGTTTGTTATGCAAATTAAAAATACTGAATATGGTGAAGTGTGTAAATGATATGTGAGCTTTTTCTGGATACCAGGTCTGACCTACAGAGCTGCAGTAACTTCTTTGGTAAATTGCTGGAAAACACAATGAAAGAGACCAATCAGTATGTGACAGAGAAACTGTTACAAGTGTTTGTTTGTCTTGTTTATTTCTAGTATCAGTTGAAAATCTGTCCTTTCTATCTGGATACTTGGGAAAGCATCAGGTATTTCTTGGTTCCTCAGTAACAGGGCATATTTTCAGTGCCTGGGATTTCTTCGGCTATATTAATGTCACCTGTAAATAAATGTTAGAAGGAACTCAGTAATTTAAAAGTACATCACATCAGACTCATGTGTGGGGACAGAGGGAGTACTTGGAGCCTTGTTTCCTTTGCTGATATTCCCAAAATGCAGGACTTGGGGGCAGGCATGGAGTGTGCCTGATAAGGAACTATTCCTTTCACTGCTACTTTAGTGGTTCCACTTTTTCTCTTCTCTGCAAAGCCCTCTGCAGTTGTCCCACCACACTCGTGCTGATGGTCCCCAGCTGCGGTGGCCTCTTGTGTGCCTTCCAGGAGGGTTGGGGCTTTAAGGGGAAACGTGATTTCTTTCTGCTTTGTTTTCTTGCAATCCCTTAAAAGTTGCTGTGAAAGCTGTTGAGGGTTTACTACTCTGGCAGCAAGTAGTTACTCTTTACAATGTTTTAAACTGACAACGAATGTAAAACTTGACCTGCTGTATTGTGTCCTTTAAGAATAATGTGGAGACTATACTAGGTGATCCTTGGAACTGGGTAAAAGGTTGAAACAGTCACCTCATTTTCTTTTGTACAGAAAATGTAATTTTAGCAATCTTACTGAGAAGATGTATTGAATAGCTGTTGGTTATGACCCCGTTGTTTCAGCTGTAACAAACAGTGTGAGAAATATGGTCATTCTGTTTCAGATTTATAATCCAAAGAGGTTTTTCTTGCCATTTTTCTAGAGGGTGTCTTGTAGTTGCCATCCCATTTAATTTGAATTCTCTGTGTTACAGTTAGGTTTAGTTCTGTTTAATGATGGTCTGGTTAGCAGAATTCAAAACAAGTGTTAGGGTAAGAAAATAAACTCTGGTTCATGATAGTGATAATATTCATGGGTTGTATAAGCAGGAGGAAAGGAAAAGCCACAGCAAAGGTTTATTGAAGGTCAGGTGTGTCAGCAGCTCTGAGTTTCTGCAGTGACACCTGTAGTTACAGTGAAAGTGATTGCCCTGGTGGAGCTGTCCCTGCCATCACCACCGTGTCACCCGTGAATCTTCACTGGGGAGGGGGAAGTGCTCTGAGTGCCATCAGAGTGTGAACTTTGACTGTTTTAAAATATTTTGATTAGACAAAAATCTGTGTAGTAACAATTCACAGGATGTGTACATGCAGCTGAATGCTCTCATGCTCATTTTTTCCCTAAAATACAGAGGAAAATGTAGTGCATTTTAATGTAATTTGAATATGTGATGAGTTGCTGTGCATTAAAAGGGGAAAAAAATCAGTATTATTAACTCAGCTCTGCAGTATCATAGCTTAATTTGCATCATATAATAGCAGCACTGCTTTTTATAAAAATTTGATATCACTTAAATTTTTGCAGTGCAGTTTCAGTCAAGTTTATTAGTTTAAAATGTGGAAGCAACTAGCAATTCTTTGTATCTGTATTCCGACAGTTCACCATCTTATGGAGAAAACTGTCAGTTTTGCCATGCTTTGGTTGATAAAATACAAGCAGATGTAGCAGGGACAAGTTAGAGAAATATCAAAGTCTCACAAGATACATACCATGATGCAGATCTGGTTTGTGGAAGTGATTTCCTTTTCACTGCTGCAGCTGCTGAAATGATTTAAATTTGCTTTTCTTTTCTTGTTTAAAAAAAAAATCCCACCTAGAACCATTTGTAGGCCTTTACACTTCATCTGTGAGAGCCTGATCCCAAATTTAACTGGAAATCAGTGGGCAGAGCTCAAATGACTTTGGAGGACTGAAGTCTTCAGAGATTTCAGTTATGCAGAGAATCAATACTCTGCTCATGAGCTTTGTGCAAATGAGCACATTGTGTGCTCAGAGTCAGAATGTCAGGGGTATGGAAGTAGTGAATAAGCTCAGATAAAATTTTCTAAATTAAGCATTCTTCTTCCTATCCTGTGTTCAGTTGGAAATTCACAGTGCAGTGGTCAGGCAGAGGAACTGTTCCATATGTTTTTGCAAGGGTATAGAGGGCCTGGAAAGTAAGTGTAAACAGAGGGGTTGGGAGAAATTGTTCAGCAGGAATAAAGGATACTGAAAATATGAAAACTTTATCATCCCCTTGTCCCTTTATATTGGGGAATAAAAGAACCTGGGGAGTAGTATGAGAACAAGAGGGATTTATCAGAAGAAAACAGTGAACCTCAGTGACTGGAAATGTGAGTGAGGAGACCACAAAGCTGGGCCAAATGTGCTCTTCCTGATTGCATGTCCTTCTTTGTGGAAGAGAAAATCATCTTTGACAAAATGCCTTGGAGAAGATGTTAGAAACCTTGCTCTTTCCCTCTCGGTGTTGTGCGAGGAACAGGCCTGCAGTTGTCAGACACTGCCTGGGACAGCTGAGAGTTAATTACAGTTTAATTACAGCACAGGCCTGGGACGGGGCACAGCGATGAGCTGTGCTAATGAGGGGCGGCCCTTCTTCTCACTGCCTGTTCTGGGCACTGAGTCTCTCTTCTGTTCAGGTTAATGAAGGCATTTTAGCAGTAATGAAAAATTCAGGAGTGGGACCAAATGTTAAGCAGAAATGTCCCTGATGATAGAAGATATGGGAAGTTTTGCTTTAAAGGGTTTTTTTTTTTAAACTTGGTTTGAATGTCTCCTCTCTTGGAGACAAAGCAAACAAAGCATAAAAATGTGGGGGTTTTGTTCTAAAGTATAGATGTATTTTTATAATTTTATCTTACCTATTTGCTAGTTCATAATAATTTTACTTTTTGTTTATATGTGTGAAAATATCCTATAGAAAGTTTCCTGTAGAGTATTCTGATGTCTATGCCATTCATTAGAATTGAAGACTATGGCCTTCCCCACCCAGTCAAATTATTATTCTGAGCCTAAAATTAAATCAAAAATTGGATAGGTTTTATGGCCAATCTGTCACATTTGCTAAGCTGAATCAGTGGTCCTACCAGGGATAATTCATCTTTAAAACTTCTAGTGTGGACTGAAGTTTAAGACAGACAATATTCTAGGCCCTGGCCCTCTACTTGGCATAGATGAATGGAAATCTTTCTAAACAGTGCTATCTTGATACATATTTTTACAATATTTTACCAGTTTTGCATTAATAAATTCTTTACTGAATTGATTTGACAACCACTGATACTGGCTTACACTATGTATTTGTATGTTTTGTCAAGCTCTTTTAGTACATGGTGAGTTAAATTTTTTTTTTTATGCTTACAATTATAATTAATTATAACTCTAAAAAGAATGAAAACCTGGAATGTTGTTTTACTCAGAAGTTTATGGCAGAGGGCTCTGGCAAAGTGTAGAAACATTCCCATATAGCTGATATTCTTCAGTTTCCTGCTCTTAAAATTTCATGGAAGGAATGCAGTTAGAGGCTCGCCAGTTTGCATTAGAGCAGGAACTGCAAAATCAAACCCAACCCAGACAGGACAGTTTTTATTCAAACCCAAGCCTCTGTTGAACTGTCTGTTTTTGTTCTGCCCCTGGCCCTGTTTCACTCCCCCACCTCTCTTTAAATTCACAAGTTTTTAAATGTAGAGATGTTTCTAATTTAGAAAATTATTTTGGTGTAATGAACTAAAACAGAGAAGAGTGGACTAAGCTGAGGGAGGTCAAAAACCAGATGGAAATAGAAAATCTGAAAACATGGAGTAAAGAAAAAAATCCCCCTTGAAATAATGGAATCTAAATGCTGAAATTATACATCTGCTCAGCAGCTGTGCATTCCTTAGCCAGAGGTTCCGTTGCAGAAATGGCATTACTCAAGTTTTTCTCAAAGCTTCAAATGCTACTTTATAATATTTACATCTCTCTAATACTGTCAGTAATAGTCTTAGGAGCCTGGAGGATAGAGGTGGAGGAAGAGCTGATGTAGGAATTTCCTTCTTTGTCTTTAAGCATCTGTAGCATGAATAGTCTTTTGCTGCAATGAAATTCTGTGAATTTCTTGCTTGATTGTTCTTTATAAATATCTTTTAATTTCCGCTGACTTAATTTCAGAGGAGGAGTTGGTTACAGAAAAAATAACCAAGTAAAACTATAGGAAAGGAGGGTGCACTAGTGGGAAAAGAATGTTGCAAATGCCTCAAGTGTTTTGCTCCCAACAGTGGCCAGCAGTATTGCTCCAGAGGAACGAGTGAGACAGTCTAGCAGACAACTGTGGAAGCTTCCCAATAACCTCCCAATAACCAGGAGCTAGCTGAGACTGTAAGGCACATTAAATCCATTTCTGTATATATCCATAGCACATGAAGCAATTGGAGTTAGAAAAGGTCTCTCTAAGCTAGTAAGCAGATCATAAAAATGTGATTTTACATTTTGTGTTCTTTTTTTCCTTTGTACTTTTTGACAGTGTTGTTCACCAGAGTTACCTGTTAGTACTGAGATGTACATATGGTAGAGCTGCTCTTTGAGAAAGCATTGGTTTAAGTGCTGATGTAAAGGGTGATTTAGTTAATGTAAGACCTTAAGATGGTTTTTTTGCTTTGTAAAAAGGGACTCTTGCTTCAAAGAATTTTTACCAAACTTTAAAACTTTGAGGTTATGTAAGAGAAATATCAGAGTTTTCAGCAATTTTGAATCTTGATTTCAAACTGGTTCTGCTTTTGGAAGAAGTAATTGTTTACTAGAAGGTATTTTTTACTGCGTTTACTTGGAACAACTGAAGGTAAAATAAATCTCCTTTAGGTTACTTTCATTGAGAAGAGAAGCTCTGGGTGTGCTGTAAATACAGATCCCAGGGTTTTCTGAGCATTTGAAAGAGCAGGAGTGGAGCTTTGGGTTCAGGGAGTGTGGGCAGAGGAGCAGTGGCATGGTGAGAAAGGCTTGCTGGGTTTGAGCTCTGGAGAGAAGCCCAGAGCTCTCTTCTAACAGGGTTTCTTACCTGGGATAGGAGTGACAGAACTCTTAATCTCCTTGCTCTCTATATAACTGCAAAGCACCTCTTCCCCTCTCTATCCATCCAGACTTTGTTACTCCACTGTCACTGTTGATTTTTCTCCCCAGCATCTGTAACTTCCTCATAGTGTGAAATGAGGCTTCAGGCTATTTAAGTGTAGCCAGTATGAAGTTTCTAAAACTTAACCTAAATTGATTGTTGTATTTGGGCTTGACTATTTTCCATATGTTGTGGAAAAGGTGAGGCACAAACAGGAGAAATTGGAGGTCTGTGTGCAGTTGCATCTTGTTTTGATCCGAGATGGGGTGGGACAGCTGACATGGCTGGAGTGCTGCAGGGGCTCTCCTGGAAGGACAGGCTGAGATGGTGAGGGATGCACGGTGTTGTGGGCATTTTTGTTGTGAGACTGCCATGGGGATTCCTGAAGCTTTTCCTTTTGGGTGAATGAGGAGTCAGTTGAGAGGTGTGAGTCAGGCCTAGCAGCAGGTCAGCATGGGTGATGTTGGTAGGTGGCCAGTAGTAATTTCCCTCAGGAGGCCATCTCAGGGGAGCAGTGGATATTGTTTACCTTGAATTCCTTAGGGTAGTGGCAGTGTCACTTGTAACATCCTCATCAACAAAGTGATGGAAGTGCTGGACAAATGGACAGTGAGATAGACTGAAAATTGGATGAGGCTCAATGAGTTGTGATCGGCAGCATGAAGTCCAGCTGGAGACCAATTACCAACAGTATGACCCAGGGGCCAAGCTGGATTTCAAGTACACTGCAACCAAGTGAACATTGATGGATGATGGGACAGAGCACACCCTCAGAAGTCTGAGGCAGTACAGAACTGAGAGGAGTGTTTGGTGGGCCAGGTGGTTGTGCAGCCCCTCACAGGGACCTGGGTGGACTGGAGAAGTGAGCTGAGAGGAACCTTATGAAGCTCCACAAAGGGAAGTGCAAAGCCCTGCACGTGCAGAGGTGCCTCCTGGGTTGTTCAAGGGATGAGTGTTGTGAGCAGGCTCAGGGAGATGATGATACCTTTCAGCTCAGCACTGGTGAGACACATCTGGAAGGCCCTGGCTGGTTCTGGGCTCCCAGGAAGAACTGTGCAGGTACCCCTGTGGCAGAGAGGTGGTAACAGCCTCACTGGAAACAAGTGAGGAAGGCTGTTTTATTCTGTGTGTTTGGAAATAGTGTGGAAAGGAGAGTGGATGGTGAGGTGATGAAATCTGTAGCTGATACAGGTACTGTAAACTGGCTTGAGCAGTATTGAATGCCTGAATGATAAAATACTGGATGAGGTATGGTAAGTGCAATGTAATTTAATTCAAACAGAGGCAAAAACAGTAATAGGCTCTAAATGAGGTATTAACACTTGGAGGGATCTTTGTTTTGAAGCTCCTGCTTTAGGTTGAACCTATCTGTGAATGGTGTGGAACTGTTTTATCCTCTCTTTTTTGTGTTTGCACTGTCACTCTTGTACTTCTGGCCACGTAAAAGGTTGGAGTTGTTTGCTAATATAACTGAAAACTAACTGCATAAACCCCCCCCAGGTTTTCAGTATTTCCAGCTCACTGTGGTACCTTATGAGGGCCAGCAATTCCCTTCTTACAGTCAGTACAGTCTTAAATGAATTTAAGCCAATTTTGAAGCAGCATTCTATACAGTAAGTTTTTTAAAGATGTGATTATACAGCTGTACATGTTCATTATATATGGACATGCAGGTTACGTCCTTCTGGTAACACAATTTCAACAGTCCCATTAAAATGAGAAGGTAATTTTTTTTGTTCTGGTTTGATTTTTCCTTCTTTCAGCAGTACAAATAGGATGCAGTACTAAATAGACTTGGGGCTCTTCAGTTAGGGAAAGGGAAACAGTGGAGAGAGACATGGTGATGGTAATCTATCAAACCTTAAATGAAATTAAGAAACTGATGAATAGTGTTTCACCACTGTTTTTTTTTTCTCCACAGTGTAAGGGAATTACAGGTTTACATGGATGGTAAAATGGGGCGTTTCTTTCCTTACAGCAAATATTTCAGTTGAAAAGCCACTGCCAGAATACGTGGCTGGGGATGAAAGTGCTGTGAAGGTTTGCATTCACACGGATTTGTTGACAGATGTGTGCACTGATGGCAATAGCACAGTCACTTGTGCCTGGTTGTAGGTCGGGAACTCCACGGGTTTCTGGATGAAGCCAGGGAGGACTCTGTCCTGCCTTCGTTGTGACCAGTCTGATAGAGGTGCTGTCACAGGCAGAGTGTTGGGCCAGACATCTGCCACAGAGCAGGCGGCGAACTCGGAGCCCTTTTATCACACCCACACACAGCCAGGCACCTCAGCTCCTCTGCTGTTGCACTCAGTAGTGTCTGTAACGCCTACAGCTTTTTTTTTATGTTGCACTGGCACCCATCTGCCTCCGTTGACACGTTGGTTAGGTTTGCTTTAACGAAACTGCCATCAAACGTGAAGTAACATGTTTTTTTGTATCTGCCTTATCTGAAACATTTCTGTTCAGGTACTTTATTTTGCTTAGTGTAGGAAGATTGATAATATGATTTCCTAAGGACTGGAGCAGTGTAGCCAGGTAGACTTCCATTGATGTCTGCTGGATGAATAATTAACTGCCAGATGGAGAGGGCAGTTCTGTGCTGCAGATAAGCAGCCTAAGCAGCCGGGTACACTCGAAGGGCCAGTTCTACTCCTTGTTCATGCCACACTGGTGCGTCCTTCCCTCTTCCTTTGCAGCAGCACTGGCTGGCACTGCTCTGATGCTGTAGGAATCTAAACTGGCTGAGAGCCCATTACCCTTTTTTGCCTTCTTTTTAAAATTTTTTTCAGTAGGCTTCGCTTCTCGCCAGTCTAGCTGCGGTTGCGGGGGCAGACCGAGTGTCACTGTTGGCATAGAGAACAAGAGTGCCCCTTCCAGGCCCAGTTTAGTTGTAGCATGTTGTGCTTGTGGGTAAGGCTGCTGTTTGGGAATGTTACCCAGTTTGGAATGCCTTTTGTTTTTTTTTTCTTTTTTTTTTAATTATCTTGCATGTTGGTGATCCCATGTAACTTCTTAGTGTATATTGACTATATCCCCACTCCACAAAGCAAAACCAGATTGGTCAGAATCTTTACTTTCCCATCTCCACATTGCTCTTCGCTCTTCCGCAGCTGAGTCCTTTGTTTTGTAGTTCTGTTAAATTTTTCTGTCTCTGATGTAGTCTGTAAAGTTTTGGAGTTTGGCAGATTCCCAATACCTAAAACTTCAAAGATAACCTTCATGTATCAGCAGACTTGAAAATTAGATGTCTAGTCAGATTATGGAATGGATGTCACACTGTTTCTGTTTCAAAGGTCTTGAGCTGTGTGAATGTCCCCAGAGGTGAAGGATGTTATAATCAGAAGTGTTCAGTAAACTTGTTCTGCCTGATAAGAGAGAGGTCAATATGCACATACTGTCCAGCTAGCAAGATGTTGTTTGGCACCAGAGGATGTGGGAGGGAAGGGAGAGAGACACCTGTGGTTAGAGGAATATGTGTGTGAGTGGGGAAACGGATATATTGCTGAGGGACAGGGAGAGTGAAATCATACAGGATATATAGTGAGCTGGAGCAATTACACTGGGAGAAGGTAGAGACCAAAATAGAAAAATCTGTAGAAAACTGGGCCTTCCTATGTCTGTTGCTCATAATGCAATTTGTTTGATGTGCGATGACTTCTTTTTTTCTCTGAATGAAGAGAAAAATTTGAGATGAAAGAATAATTAGAGTTTTAAGAACTAGAAATACCATAGTTGTGTGTTTGGCATCACTGCCAAGGCAGAATAGATCAGTTCAACCAAGTTTTTTCTTCTGTTCTCCTCATTAACCCAAGCTTTGTTAGAACAGGGAGAAAGCACAATAAAATCTTTAATACAGCAGGCTCAGATATAACAACAGGTGTGCTATTCCCAAATCCAAGGATTTTTACAAAGTTGGTCAAAAGGAGCATGAAGTGACATAGCATTTAGAAAGTGAAATGTGGATGCTCTTTTCTGCATGACACTAAGCTGGCTCATGGCTATGACTGGGGAAATATATTTGAGAATTAAATAGTCTCTAAAAATGTATTTTTTCCAAAGAACTCCTGTAGTTGAAGCAGAAGATTAGGTTTTTGACAGTGAACATAATGGAATTAAATGCCACTGTAACAGTACAGTTGGTATGAGAGAATAATCTAAAAATACAGTGTTGAAATGTCTGACAAGCTCATAGGAGTACTGATGCAGCCACATGTTTATACATTAGTGTGTCTGCAGTCCACACTCTTCCACCTATGGAACCCATTACATTGTAATAAAAACCAGATTCTGTTTAAACTGCTTGTTGCAAATTCACTTGTTTTTTGAAAATGCTGGATTTGACAAATGCTATTCTTCTGCATTGAGTTTTCTCTTCAGCAGGATGTAGTATCATCCAGAATTTGTGTTTTTGGAAGGTGCACTAGGAATTATTTTAGTCTCGTGCAAAGAAATTTGCCAATACTATTGAGTTTTTAAGTTCAGTTTAGAATGCAAGTTTCTAAAAGTATACTTCAAAAATAACTTTATTGAAACCATTAATTAGGATACATATTTCAGAAGATTCTCTGCTCCCGGAAGCAGTGAGTGGCACAGCTTCCTTTTGTGAGGCACACAGTGTTCACTCACAGCTCGGTGGGACTGCTTGTCCATGGTGTGTTAAAGATCAGTGAATAAAGTGGCACTTGCTAGAGCAGCTAGTAATCCTCACAGTCACGTTTTTCATAAGAAATCAAGTGTGTTCAAAAGGACATTTTGTTTAGAATGACACCTCTCAGGCTCTGTGTTACTCAGGCACCCAAGAGAAGTACAAACAGAAGTTAAAGGACATTTTCCACTTCCAAAATGCTCCTTAACAGTACTTTCTTTAATCTTTGTATCTCCTCTTCATCACCATTTCTCACCATGGATGCATGTTTCTGTGATATGTGGTCTGTAGTTTTCAAAGATGGTGACTGTGGAAATATTAAAAGTGTTAAAAAGCAGGTTTATTTCCTGACACTGCTTTTCATTTGTTAAAATTAATTTGCAATGGCAGTGTGAGTTTGGATTTTTGGTTGGTTTTGTTTTGGTTTTTCTCCTTGGTTCCCTCTCCCTCACACAGTCACTGCTTGTAATCTTCTCTGCCATTAAACTTGTGCTGAAGTACTTGAAGGTATTTGTGAATGTCCTTGTAAAACATCACAGTGGTGTTTTCTATCTGCTCCTTTGGAAAAGAGAACCCTTGGTAAAATATGTATACATCTTGTTATTTTTAGCACAGTGGGTTTAACCCCTGTTGAAACCTTCAGGATTACTTTGTAGTTTTAGCACTGGCTTAATTTTCTTTATATGTAGTTGTTGTGTGAAATATCCCAATAATAGGTCTTGAGACCAAAACACGACCTTTGGGAGTGATGGGGAAAGTTTATGTTAAAAAAGACACAACAAAGTAAAACTACAGGGAGGATGCTAAGGGTGGAACTGTAGTATTGGCCTTCTGAAAGAGAATCAACACTAATAACTTCTTGCAGGGCATTTAATAGCTGTCAGGTAATCATGTTATGGTGTTTTGAGCTTCAGTTCTAATGTGTAAACATACTTGCTCTTCCACTGCTAACCAACAATTTGAATAAATTTTATTCCAATGAGTAAGCATTATTAAATATATTTTAAAAGAAGAATAGCTGTTTATTTGTTATATGTATGACATTTTATGTTACCTTAGGTTAATAGAGAAATTCAGGTTAAAATAGAAAATACTTCTAATTTTGATTCTCTGATAGAAATTACAAATTGGAAATAAAATTCTATAGAATGCTAACAGATAGGAGAGGTTATTTTGGGGAAGAATTTAAAAGTCTGAGTTTTATATAACCTGAGAGACAAAATGCTATCATGGATGACAAACAGAAGCAAAACTACTGTATTTTGCCTTCTGTAAAAAGACATCTTGCAACTATAAGTCTGTTTGCAGTAAACAAAAAAAATTGTTTAAAGTGCTCATATTCTGTAACAAAGGCATCTGAGTAGGGTTTTTGTTCTCATACATAACAAAAAAATAATCAGTTCTATGCTTGCTTTGCCTAGAGTTACAGAGGTAGCCAGTTGTTAGTGCTTCTGATTCTTGATCTGCAATAACATTTATTGGTAGTGGGGGTTGTTTATAGGTGTATTAATATATCGATAAGGGTGATTATTTTCATCATCCTGCCTACTCTTTTTTTTTTTTCAGATTTAAAGTCATAATGGTATTTGACATTCCTCACTAGATTCTAGGGTTTTACCATGAAAACAGTCCTTTAGTTCAACATCTCTTAACATTTTGAATTCTTTCCCATTTTGCTGTTGTGAACCAATACAGGGGAAGTTCTATGAGTGAAGGAATCCTTTGTAAAGGTCATTGAGCTCTGAATTTCTGGGTTTGACTTAAAATCCAGGCCTAAAACTTTGTAGCAGCAAAGAGTTTCTGGCAGCTTATTGCTGGTGAGATTTTTCTTTTCCTTGTACAGAGGGACTGTACCTATCTGCTGTACAAAGGTCTCTTCTTGGTAGAGTTGCAGAATTGTCATCCTTAGCAGTGCTCTGCAGTGTCAGAATTAGTTAAGCCAAGGAAAGTACAAAGCACCTCCCGTGGGACCAGAGAGTCAGTGTGAGTTCCTGGTTCCACACTGATACCAAAATACTGGCACCCTCCCGAGATACGTGGAGGGCTTTTTTCTCAGTTCCTGATAGAACAACATTTGCTAGTGTGCTTAGTGAGTAAAATTGCTATTGCTAGAAAAGTGTTTTTTCAGGTTATTCTGCTTCTCTTCTGACATCTGCTGTCATTGGAATGATTTGTTTTCCCAAGTCTCTGCTATCTGGTAGTGTAATAGCATCTTCATAATTTCAGTGTGTTCAGAATGGTAAAATTCTTGTCTATTTTGTTTACAGCAAAATACTTGTTCCAAATTGCAACAGCCTTTTTTTCCATGGTACAAAACTACCCACTTTTAGAGAAAATAGATGGAGGCAGTTTATCTGTAAGATCATCTCACACTTCCTTTGAGGGGTAACTTACTAATTTCTGTGCTTGTATGTAATTGACCTGAAACTTAAGACATTGTAGTGTTGTTGTATACTAAATAAATTATGTGCCCATAGTTTGAAAAACTTCGTGAACTCATAACAAAATTGTCCCTTTCATTTGAGAAAGGGACAGTTCGCATCATTCGAGAAATCCGTCTCGTTGGATCTACACGCACTGGTTTTGAGATGCGAGGCCTTTGCAATGGACGAGCTGTTATTACCAGTTCCTTGCTTCTGAGTAAGACGGGATCGTGTTGTAAGGGTGGTTTGGAGTCAGGGCCGAGGTGGTCCGAAGGAGGGAGACCTGCGTGGCGGGGCAGCGGCGCTTCCTGGAGCGGGGCTCTGGTTCCCCTTGCTGCAGCAGCGAGGGGCCGCGGCGCTCCGTGTCCGCGGGGAAACGGCGGGCACCGAGAAAAGGCTTTTCCTGCCTGTTTCAGGAGAGGCCGACGCAGGCCGGTTCCCGGGGAGGCCGTGCCGGGATGCCATTTTGAGGTTAAATGTGTGCGAGGGCGGCGGTGCGGGAGGAGGGGCGGCGCGGG
>VZRX01003310.1:0-35846 GCA_013398075.1 Notiomystis cincta | reverse complement strand
CCGCGCGGGGCCCGCGCCCGCCGCCCCTCACAGGCACCGCCGGGCCCGGGGGCGAGGCTGCGGCCGCACTTCGGGGCTGTGCCTTGGCTCCGAGTAAGCAGAAGAACTTATTAGGAAAGAACTTGGTTTTGAACTATTTTTAGAGATCAGAAATCCTTGTGGCGCTGTTTAATGTCGCTTAGCTGTAGCAGTGGTTATAAGGACTTTCTGGAAGCAGACTGTTGTGCTTCAAATATTTCCTTGAGAGCTAGAAGGTTAATTATCTGGTGCGTTTATTGCCGTCTCATTTTTCGAGTTGTTACCTGTATTTACAGTATTATGTAAATTCTACGTAAATATTTGCTTTTTTTCGTGGAGATGTGGATTTTTGTATTTTGCTTGTTTTCCCCCCTCTCTTCCCATGGATACAAAATAGCGATTTTAAGTAATGTGTTTTAACGATCGTGTAATTTCCATTTATGTTTGCACTGCAGCAGTACTCAGTTGTTCCTTGGCAGAACAATGGTTGGGTACTTAGTGCACACTTCTTAAAGCTTTCACCATTAAAAAAAACCAAACCAATCTGTAGGAGAATATCATTAAGGCTTTTTATAATAGAACTGTGTATTTGAAGTTTCAAGTTGACTTCGGAACAGAATGTTTTGTTGTAGTTGTTACAGCAACATCAGCTGGTACCTACTGTTCCTGGAGGGTCATTAGCATGTCTTGTGTACTTCTTTGGGGCTGCATAAATCTTTTCAGGTAAAAGAAACCAAGGAGGAAATCTCCTTTGGAACTCTGAGCATGTTGTGTGGTGCTGTTTGGGGTGTTGTGTTCTTCTCCCCACTTTTAATTCAGGTTTTAAATCATTCTGCCAATCAGGTGTCCATAACTGTTGAATTTTTTTTTTCTTCTACCTTCAGTATATTATCAGAAACGTGAGATAAATAACGACTTTAGATTTAGTTCAAGATCTAAGTAGAGCTTTGTCCGTGGGAAGGCTCGGCAAGGGCATGAGATACCACATTCATCAGAGTTTAAATGATGAATACTATGTATTAAATGCTGTGAAATGTACAAAGCAAATCAGCTGCAAAAATATCTTCTCTGGCAACTGGTTAGAGTCGTATTATTTGTAAAATAACTTGAAGCTGTTAGATCATGGGATTTTTCTTCATGGCATGTAATCTCTTTGTAGCTAAAGAAGTAAAATGATCCTGGTTGTGGTTTGCAGTGCAGCTCTCTTGTCAAAGGAATTCCTTTTATTCCCCTCCCTCCTCCCACAAATAAAAGCCATCACATGCTGAAATGGGGAGTCCTCTGCAGTTGTTTTAGTTAGAATGAAACACTCGAGGACAGTATCTTGTTCTGATGAAAATTCTTTCTGAGAGTTGCTGCTGCTGCATCCCTGAGCTCCCCAAAACTGAAGGGATCCAACTGATTCTTTCTGTTTCACTGCGGGGAGTCTTTTGTATCTCTGCCAGCAGAAGTGTCTCTGGTACAGCTTGGAGAATTTTTCTTCGCCTCAGCCTGAACATGTGAAATCTAGTTGTGTCTGGTTAAAATCTGTACATAAACTCATGGGTAAGATTGAGTTTACCCTAAAATCAACAAAATCTGGTGATAATAGCGAAAATTAAACATGGAATCTTGTTTTTCATTAAGACTATATAGTAAAAATAAATTACCTGATCACCTCACATATGCCAAATTCTTCTCAGTGTTTTCTCAACTTACTGCTCCTTGTGCTGTAATTTAAAATGTGTGTATTGTTGGTTTAAAAAAAAAAGTTGATTCACACAAAGCAGTATGCAGTGGATGCAGCTGCTGTTGTGAATATATAAAGGTAATTGATGTAAAAAAACACCGCACATTTTTGTTTCTGTTCCAGTCTGTACCTCAGTAAGGGGTTTCAGTGTAGTTCAAATAGTTTCATCATTTTCATACTGAGATCAGTGTGTATACTGACTAGAAATGAGAAAAGAGCTATAAATGCACATACAATGTATTTCAGTTAGGTACTTATGCAAGTTTGGAAACTGCCAGTAGTCTGTGATGGTGAAGCCCCTGTGCTGAGATCCAGGCCAAATTAATAAATGCACAGCTCTGGGTAAAAGTTTATCACCAACACCCAATTTCTTGCCTTGGCTGAAAAAGAGCACAGCTGCTGGAGTCACTGTAAGTTAGCAACTCATGTATCTTGAGTTATGCTGCTTCCGCCCACACATGCTTACCTTGCAGAATGTTTGCATAGATCTTCATAAAAACACTTCCCTTAATCTGCTGTGGCAAGCAACAAAATTATTTTGGCACTCAATTAACCTGGTATTGGAGCTGAGAGCCTAGAGAATGGAGGATATGCTCTGTGTCTGCTGTTGGTTTTGCTGTGAAGCTGTTATTTGTTCACCTGTCTGATAGGGCAGTGAGATAATGGGTGGGTCTGTGCCTTTCACCTTTATTATGTTCCATGTAGCAGGTTAAGTCATTTCAATGTCCTGATCTCTGAAATCCAACTTATCAAAAACCAGGACAAACAAAAATCCCTCAATCAACGACCTAAAACCCATCATATCAGTTATTTGAAGAACTTCATGCTTAGGCTACATGAGGTACTAGCTCTGGTCTGCTACTGTGGGGGACAGCAGTGGGATCAAGCCCAAGCCTTTTGGGTTTGGCTCAGTGTTCTGTTGGATTGGAACACAAATCACAGCTGGCAGGCTGCAGGCTTGGTTTTCCTGGTCTGGGTTCCCCAGTACGAGAGGGAGACTCCTGCAATGGTATGGCCTGCAGGAGAGGGGCTGCCAAGCACCAGGTGTGTTTGCTCAGCCTGCAAAAGGCTGAGGAGTGATGTTTGTTGTCTTCAGAGAAGGTGGAGCTAGAGTCTTCCCAGGAGTGCATGTTGAAAGGATAGTAAATTAGTAGTTGCAAGTCACTGCAAGGTAATTTCTTACTGGATTAAAAAAAAAATAATTAGAATGGTGAGGTACTTGGGACATGTTGCTGTGAGAGGCTGCAGAACTGCCTTTCTTTGACACGTGCAGGATATTCCATGTCAAAGTCCCGAGGAGCTTAACTGACCATTGAATTTGGTTTTGTATGGGGCACAGGGTTGGACTGAGCAACTTCTGGAGGTCTCTTCCAACCTGTGAGAGTTGATGGTTCTGTCTGGCAGCAGCCTGGGGCTGTGGGGCTGACAGTTCATATGAAGAGGTCACGGTGATTTTCTCCAGAGCTCTTAGAGATCCTATTGCACCTGGTTTCTAACCCAGCCTAAGAGGGTCAGAGTTAGCAAATGGAGGATTGGAGTGAAAATTGTTTAACCTTGTGTAGCACCAGCCGTGTTGGTTTATCTGGCTTCAGTGGTTACATTTTCATTTGTATTGTGTATCGGGGTGAAAATGAAAACTGGAACTTCAGTGTGTAATCATCCTTCAGTGTCACAGGAGGGAAGAACTCAGCTAATAGATGTGGCACTGAGTGCTGGCCCTTTTTTTAGGTCAGATTTGTGGGCTTTTTCTAGTAGATCTGTCTTTAGAAGCAGACTTAACAATTTAATTTTTTTATTCACTTCTAAAATTAGTTACTTGTAACTAAGGTTTGTTTATTTCAGATGGCCTGCATTCTAGCTTTCTGAAGATGTAGTTGGGGAATTAAAAACTATGTAGACTGTTTTTTCTGTTTATCCCTCATTTGTGGTAGTCTTCCATTCCCTGATTTAAATCTGACTTTATACAGAGAGCTGAGCCAATAGAGCTGCCAAATAGTTTAGTGCTACAGGCTATCTGAAGATCTCAATCTGAATATTTTGTCAGTGGGAGCTATTGGGTGGCTGCCTGGCATTTTATTTTTTAATTTTTTTTTAGTCTGACAACTTTATTGTCTAAATAGATTTGTGCTCCTATTTTATTTTAAATCTTAGGATTTGTATTAGCAGAAAAAACTGTATATAGTCTTGTACTACAGGAGTTACTATTTAAGTTTTTTTTAAATTATGGGTGTTTGTGACCTGGGAAAGATAACATAATGCAATGGATGTTAAATGCTGTTTGTTTTGAAGTGCATATTTGAAACAATGGAAAGACTTTAAAAAATGTTGAAGTTCTCAAGTGTTTTTTTGTCAGTGTTAGATTTGGCAGTGGTTTGCAAACATGACAAATAATTTGCCAGGAAAGGAATAACTCTTGATGTACTTCTCACGAGTCCCCTGATTTTTCTGCAAATGTTAAAATCCTATTGTAGGGCTTAGAATGAGGGAGTTTATTTCAAAGTGAACTGTAGATAGTTTTCTTCCTTCCTTTTTGCAAGACTGAATATGAAATGGTTATAGGTAGAACTGTTGCCTGTAAGGAACTATTTTTATTTAGTTATAATTGAAAATTGACAGTATTTTTTTTTCAGCATAAATTTATGCATGTCAAGTTTTCAAACTCAAGAGAGGACAATGGTATCATTTCTTTTATAGCATGTAATAAACTGCGACGGGTTTTGTATCAGTGTTCTGGCCATCTGCAAGTCTTGTACAAGCAAATAATTATGTTATTTTTCCAACTGGATTTTTCTTGGCAGCGTTATCAAATGTGAATGTTACCACTCAACTCCACAGAATTCCTTTTGTGTTAATTTTTTTAAAACAAATTGTTAAATAAACCATGCTGGAACTTGGTAGAGGACAAGAAGCCTTAAGGCAAATTACTAAACTAGAGAAAATTCCCCAAATACTAAAGGCAAGAATCTTTTTCCCTGGTTCTTTGTATTTTTTTTCAGGTATTAACTGTGTAGTGACATTAAGATCTCTTAGCCTGTCTTCTTTTTGCTACTTCTTTCAATTTTGATTGCTTGAAAATGACAGTTCCTATGCTATAGTTTCTAGATATAGTTTTATATATAAATGTATATATACACACACTTTATATACCATCGTTTTCTATATATAGTTTCTATACATAAATTTATGAAGATGGTTCCTAAGGCCTAGCAGCAGCTTGGAAATCATGTTTACTTGTAAGATGGTGACTGTAGGTTAAGCCCAAACCTGGAACATTCATGGACTCACAGAATGGTTTGTGTTGGAAGGGTCCTCCAAAGCATCTTGGCCGAACCCCTGTAGTGAACAGGGACGTGTCCAAGTGGATCAGGCTTCTCAGAGCCCTGTGCATCGTGACCTGGAATGTTTCCAGGAATGAGGCATCCACCACCTCTCTGGGCCACCTGTGCCGATGTTTCACCATCCTCATGGTAAACAAATCCTCCTTGTATCTAGTCTGAATCTACCACATAGTTTGAAACCATTATCCCTTGCCCAGTCACAAAGGCCCTGCAAAAACATTTGTTCCCATGTTGCTTTATTTGTTTACCTGGTGTATTGGCAGCAGTTCTGCAATTATTACTTCTTTTCTGAGGCCTATTTTCCCCCTCCAAACATCATTAGAAGGTGGAAATACAAGCATTTAGCGTCTTTTTTGGCTTTTGTTTAAAACTGCACATTTCATGTTTTCCTTTTTGTTACTGTTTTTAATTAGGATTTATTGCAACATCAACGAGAAATAGAATGTATCTGTGAACTGGAAAGCTTTCTCAAATATGACTGTAGTTTCATCAAAGACTCAAGAAAATATCAAGGGAATACAACTGTGGTTTTTTCACTAGGTATTTTGTTGTTGTGTTGTCTGTTGCATTAAGTCAGGCTTCAAAAAGCAGTCCATTTCCTTGGAATGTTGGGCTTTCTTCCATGTCTTTTTCTTTGATTTTGTGTATGTCAGTAGGTTTGATCAATTTAAATATCATTATTGTCAGAAAACAGCGGTGTTCTTGCAGAGAGTCAGCTAAAGAAAAAAGTGAAAATGGTTCCTCCACTGATGGATTCTTTGTAACAGCTCTATTGGAAAAGTTTCTCATGTAAAAGTGGCTTTTTTGATATTTTTTATTAGCATCCGAGGAAGCCTTTTTAAGGAGGGTAAGATAAATGTAATTAAGATAAGATTATGTTATAAGAAACTTCTAGTTAAAGTTGTTGTGCACTGTTTCTCAGTACTGCAGTAGCAGAAATCTAGCACTTCCTAGGTCTCCATAAACTATTTTAGTTTCACTTGCTGACAGTGGCTTGGAAAGCTTTTTATCTGTTTTTCAGTGGTAGCTGTGTATCCTGGTGCTGTATAATTGGTGTTTCACACAATTATTTCTCCTAAAAACATAACAGGAGAACAGTCTAAAGTATTAAATGGGCTTTTCTGTTTGTTTAGTTATATCCTGTCCTGCTTATAATGAAAAATAAGCACTTGCAGCTCATCAAAATACACCAAACTTTAGATATACAATTATAGCCTACACTGTGGAAACTTCTAACATTTGCAGTTGGCTAAAGAGTTTAAAAATTGTAAAAGTCTAAGATTGTTATTTTTTAAAAATTTAGAAAATACTTTTTAAAATAATCCAGGTGCTGGAAAACCTGTAAAAAGTGTACTCTCTCTGTGCAGTAATGGAAGAGTTTTTTGTCATTGCTTCACATGCAGCAGACACTTGGGTCTCTTGTGTGGAGTCAGTGTGCCTGAAGCAGCATGGTGAGGCTGAGCAGCTTTGGGATGAGTCCTTCCTTTGCTGTTTGGGTAGGCTGAGTTCTGGGGTATTTTAACTTCCATCTGGAGATGAGCAGTAACTAAAAAAAGCTACTCCTTCTCTACATCTTTTCCTTACCTGTTTCATTATTCTAAAAAATCTCCCTCCTCTTCATTCCAGCCAAAATATAGAAAAGTGTAAATATTCATAGCTATTTAATTTTTGGAAGACACCTTCCTATATATGTTGCTGATAAACAGTTCTTTGTCATGACCTTTGCAGCTAATGGAGGGTGAATTCTTGTTCTTCCTCCTCTTCTTGATGCACCTTTGGAAGTCTCATCTGTCAACTCAAACAGAAGGGTATTGCTTCATACTGCTCATGTTTTCATTGTATTTGCTGCAACACATTTCGGATCTTTAAAAATCATCTTGATCATGCAGTTTTCAAATAATCAGATGCCTTTTTTTTTTTTTTTTTCCCCCCCCCATGTCCTCCCTCTCCCAGAGTCAGAGATGGGATTCTGAAGCTGCTTTGCAGTTTGTCAGTTCTGGGCTCAGGTTACAAGGAGTGTGATAACAATTACGTATCCAAACTGCTGCTATTTTATAGTATCTAAGAATGTTGCTCTTAAGATAGCTTATAAATATTTCACATCTTTTAACAAAGAGGAACTGTGAACAGCTTTTAGCTTATTTAACAGAAGAAAACACCCCTACAGCCAGCCAAGAAGCCCCCCACCTCTGCCAAATCTGTTTGCTGGACTCTGTGCATAGAACTGATACTGTCATTGTACAAATTACAAAGCATTAGGATCTGTTGACAGAGAGATAAACCTTCCCCGAGGGAGCATGTAGACAAGGAAAGCCTGCAAGCTCCTAATTCATTAGGAGAATTCTTGACTACTTCAATTTTAAAACTTTTTGAGCAGTATTTTGAAGAATATGTGTTGTGTGGTTGCCCCTTCTCCCTCCGTAGTTATCTCAGGAAACACAAAATAACCCAAGGCCATTTGATTCTTCTGCAAGCCTTGGCAGGCATTAGCAGTGTCCAAGGATACTCTTAGGAGTTTTGGGGCTGGGTAATACATATCTCTGTTCCCTGATATCATTGTTTCCTCCCTATTTCTCCACTCCCTTTCCTTGTTTTAGGAAAGGCCAAGACCCATATTGTCTGATCTACACAATGTTTTGGCAGTTTGGCAGCCAAAACTCACTTGATCAGGTGACTGAATTATCATATAATATTCTGGTTTATTAGAGAGAGACATCCTGTATTTTAAAGAACTTCAGATTTCTGGGTCTCACCTCATTTCCAGCCATATATCCTCAAGCAAAGTACGTTACAGCATCTAGAGGTCACCCTTTCCTGTGTTTCCTGCAACTCCAAACTTTTCTCTTTGTTCTTACCCGAGATATTCTTCTTTCTAAATAAGGAGGAGTTAGGTTATGGAGATGCTTACATTACACTAGTGGCAGGCATCTGCTCCAGTGACTGCCAGAATATGATTACATGCTACTTTGATCAAGATTTAGTTACATTGCTTAGATCTTGCAAGTTCTGTTTTTGAGCTGTAAGCTTGTTATTGAGTTGTTGTGTGGTTCTGTTTAGATATACTTAAATATTTGTTCTATTTTAGTTTTGAGAATATACTAATGTTAAAAGGAATGTGAGAGAGTACTGCTTCTATTCAGCAGAACTTCTTTTTAAACATACTCATTTATTTCTGCTTACTTAAGTAACTTTTATTGTTTTATCTTGTGACTCTTTTAGAGACAGCAGAACCAAGTCAGACTTTCCAAACTTCCTTGTGTGCTGGAAAGCTGTTTCCTGACGTGCACTCACATAAACTTGAATAAATCACTTGAAGTAAATGCAGGGACATACCTGGGGTACATACTTTACTTTACAGAATCTTCCACTGTTACAGCAATCCCAAGAAAGTTGTTGGCTCCAGGCTGAGTTGGTGAGGCTGATAGGAAGGCTGTGTGTGTTTCCATGGGGCACTGTGAAAGGTACTCCTATCAACATAGCCTGCAGACTGCTGCAGACTCTATGATTCTGTCTCAATTTTAGTCATTTTCAAAGCTGCTTATAATAAGGTGGAAGGTTGTTTCATCATGCCAAAGATTCAGTGGTTTGTAAGAAAGGGACTACATAAATAAGTTTTTTAATGTTTTTACATTTTAAAAAAATAGGAATACTGGGCTTGTTCCTCCTTGGCTTTTCAAGGCACATAATCTTACAAATTTTGAATCTGCAGCCTGTATGTTTTTCCTGCAGTTGTTTGTTCCAGCAATCGCATTTCACATTTGAACAAGCAGAAGTTGTCATGATAGTTTGTGTATATATATAATCATCTTTTTTCAGTCTTGTTTAATTGTATATTTTATATATAGTAGTTTTAATTTGTGTACCTTGCTGTTAAAAAAAAAAAAAAAACACACAAAAAAACCAAACCACACACACAGAGGCAAAAATGTAAATAACCAATCCATCCTTTATAAAACCTCTCAGGAAAAACTGACTTTTTTTGTTGTTTGCTTTCAGTTTGCTTTTGGGCAGCCTTTCACCTTTATTTACCTGAATAAGGAAGCTGCTGCCCTGAACTGGGATTCTTTTCTATTTCTGGTAAACACTTCTGGAAAGTATCCAATGTTGAAATCTATCAGCACCTGCAAGTGTCTTGCATTCTTGTCAAACAGGGAATGCTGAAGTTTCAGTAAGTCATTAGTGGGCTGAAATTTCTTTCTTCAAGGAGTAAGGTAGCTCAGTAGCTTTGTGGTTCAATGGAAATTATGCTGAAAGGACCTACCTGAAGACTGACACTTCAGTTGCATTGTTGTTCCCTGTTTAAAGGATGGAAGTATTCCAAGGAGTGCTCCTGTCGGTGAAGTCTATAAGTCAGATACAAGTTTTTTTGAGCATATATCCAGATGTGACTGAATTCCTTTTGAGCCCAGAAGATGTTTGTCTGCAGCTGGGCCCTTGTCTTGCAGAGTCTTGGAGCAGTGGTGTGTATAGTCTGTAGTGTATAACAGAATGTGAAAACAAAGAAAGCTATCAGAAAAGATAACCTGGAATCTTATTTGGAAATCTGCTGCCTTCCCCTCAATTTCACAGGATTGACTGCTATTTTATCAATAGTTTTCCACATTGCTTAGGAGGAGGAGGAGGCAGCTGCTCTGTGGGTAAGAAAATTTTGCTGCAGTGTTACCTGTATAATTTTATAAAATAGATTTCATGCATCTGAAGGGTTAAATCAGCTGAGATTCATACAGAGCATTACCACAGCCAATAAAGAATCTACCAGTGTTAAACATTTTGTTGGTTCTCTTATTTATATGTTAACCCTGGTTAATATATAAATGGCTTGACGGTTTAATAGAATCCATATGATTCTCAGTGTGGAGAGCAACAGAGGTTACCTCTCCATTCGAACTACTTTTCTTATTTTTCCTTGACTTAAACAAGAATTTTATTCACTTATTTGAGTAGGAAATGGAATAGCTAAGTTAAGGGAACATAAAAAGATGCTCTGTTTTCCTTTTTCCCCAAAAGAAAAATGGAGCAGCAATTACTTAGGGTAATTAATAATTTAAAGTATATCTGTTAAACTTGTTTTAACTTTTTGTTGAAAGATATACATCACATGGTGTACTAATTGACACATCTGAAATAGCTCTGCTTTCATCTTTTTTCAAAGGTTTTTTTTTAAAGTTTAAGTATTACTGATTAGCCACAAATAGGACAAAGATGGAAAGATAAAAATATCTTCATGTGACTCTGTGCAGTGGAACTTTGTCTACATTGGTTTCAAACTGGTCCTGCATATGGGGAGCTGTGCTTAGTTGGTGTGAACAGTGTGGATGTTGTTTTCAGGTTTGAGTAATTCTGCTTGGGATTGTTCTCTGTTCATGGACTTCAGGGCAAAAGGAAACAACATAAATTCGTAGCTCAGTATGCATAAATGCTCTTACCTGTGCTTTTAGAAGCTTCTCAGAATGGAGAGAATCTACTGCATCAAGGGTGAATCAGTCTGCAATTGATAACTCTTTAAAGTGTATTTCCTGTTTGAATTTAGATGAGATTCAAATGTCAACTGCTGGTTCTTGTGCTTTCGGTAAATAGAAAAAGCTGCTGGAGTCAGAGGGTTTTGTTTTTTGTGGGTTTGGGGTTTTTTTTTGTTGGTTGGGGTTTTTTTTTTTTAAAAGTCATATTAAAGCAACAATGTCAAGTATCTTAAGCTTCTTGCAGCAGAACAAGCTTTCCAGAACTAAAATAAACATGAATTTTTCAAAAACATAACTGAACAATAACTACCACGAATGCTTGCTCTTAATTTTCTGATGGTGTCTCTCAATGTTGATGGAAAAGCTTTCATATTATTTTTCATGCCACTCCGGAACACAGTGGAGTCTAAATTACTTTATCTACATACCAAGAATAAAACAACTTCTCACTTGGTGTGTATTTTCCTATAAAGAATGTATTAAAACTGTGGTCGTGTCTCAGAGGTCTTCTCCAAGAGAGCTTAATTGGCTGAAAATGAAATTGTGCCTCTTTTCTCCCTTTTCACCTTTCTTCCATAGGCTTTGTGCTCATCTCTGTAAAAAGTGCTGTCTTTAGCAAGCACGGCAGCGAACGATCACTTGGAGTCGTCAGGTCCCTCTTGGGAGCACCCTGTTCATCCACAACTGATGGAAATATGCCTTAACTTGCAAAATAGTGTATTGAGATGTGTCTGAAGGGGAGCAGCTGTCATGTTTGTTAGCTCACGTCAGCATTGTCAGAGCAGGTCAGTGTGTGTGCAGAGTACCAGGTGTGTCACAGTTCTCAGCAGGCTTAAGCAAATGGCAGCACACCTCTGACAGCTTCAGAGCTCTGTTGACAAAAACTTCTCCCTGGCTGAAGAAGCCATGGATTTAATTTAGCTCTTCTTTTTCAAGTCTTTTTCTTTCAGCATGCAGCCTGTCTCTTTTAGTGTTTGTTCATAGAACAGCATCGTGGTGTTGCTATACGAAATGAACCTGTTCCCAGGCAGTTAACCAGAAGAGATCTCTATTGTTCTCTGCAAGTGGCCTGTCACCACCTTTTACCACAATGGGGTTTTTATTATGGCTTTGCTAAGGGGGGAAAAAAAGGCAACTTAATTTTTTTTCAAATCCTTGGTGAGGGCACCAGTACTCCTGCACATTTGAAGAAGAGAATTTGAGATGAGATGAATTCTTCACCATTGCTTCCAAATATATAAATTGACAGGAAGTGCAAGAGACCAGATTAGATATTAGATAACTGTACTGCATGTCCAAGAACTCGGTGGTGAGTTTTCCTGCCCTGTGTTTGTGCCCTTCAGGTCTATTCTGGATGTAGTATTTCAGAAATCTGTCATTAGAAATCTTAGGTCAAGTTGAAAGCATTCATAACGTGGTGACTAAAGAACTACAGGCAGTATAACATTCTAGCATTTAGAATGAATAATTGTTAAACTTAACAGCTGAAATGGCTGATGATTTTTGAGCATCTTAGTGTCTACACTGAATTCCCTTTGTGCATTATTTGCTATGTGAGGCAGCATTGCCTGTTCACCTCAGCTGGGGCAGCTGTTGAGGCCATGGTGGCTTGAGTTTAGACTTGCAAATTAAGTGCTGTATCATCATGCAAATGGTAAGGATGGAAATTATTTTATGCTCATGTCTTCTAAAATCCTGATGAGTAAAGAATACTTTAGCAAATACCAACTTGTTTTATTACGTGAGAAATTTCTTCTAATTGTGCTTTAGGCACAGCAGCACTGAGTGGTCAAGGGATGGGATCATCCCTCTCTGCTCTGCACTGGTGTCCTGTGTGCAGGTTTGGGCACCACAATGCAAGAAACATCTAAAACTCTTAGAGAGTGTCCAAAGGAGGTCATGAGGATGGTGAAGTGGCTGAGGTCCCTTGGTCTGTTCAGCCCAGAGAGGAGGAGACTGAGGGGAGACCTCCTTGCAGTTACAGTCATGAGGGGAAGAGGAGGGGCAAGGCATTGATCTCTGCTCTGTGGTGACACTGGTAGAAGCTGAGGGAATGGCCTGGAGTTGTGCCAGGGGAGGTTGAGGCTGGATTTTAGAAAAAAGTCCTTCACCCAGAGCGTGGTTGGGCAGTGGAACAGGGTCCCCAGGGCAATGATCACAGCAGCAAGACTGGCTGAGTTCAAGAAGTATTTGGGCAATGCCCTTTGGGCACATGGTGTGACTCTTGGGGTGGTCCTATGCAGGAGTTGAACTTTAGTGATTCCTGTGGGTCCCTTCTAACTCAGGATATTCCATGATTCTAATTTCCATTGGTTTTGGTTTTTTTCTGAAATAACAATGTTTGAAGAAATTTCAGAGACCCAAGTACGTACCAAAGAGTCCCTAGTAAAAACATCTTACTAAAAGAATTGATTCCATAATTAGAGCTTTCTTGTGTGTAACCACTTTTGCAAAAAAAAATTACTTGTATTTTCTGGGGATAATATTCAGTTGTCTGAATAATGAATTGGTCTTACTGTATCAGGAAAAGTTTACAACACCTGTAAACAGATGAAGGAAAGTTCAGTCTGCTTGAGCTGAGGTACAATCAAAGGCTACCAAGGTAATTTCACATGGTCATCTGGATTAAGCAGTCTTTCACTTTTTGTACAGGAAGCTGGGGATTTTTTTACCACTGAGTTACAAGAAAGAGTAAAACATTTAGTTGTGTATCTTCTCTACCAAAGACTTACAGTTGTTTCTGGAGCTTCAGTTAATTATGGAAAGCCAGACCATTCCTGTAGATAACCATGTGTAACATTGGGCATTAGGAGATTATGGGGTTATGACTTTCTGAAGTTTTGTCCAAAGGAATCTATGAAAATACCCAGATATCTAAATTTTAGATACTACACGTGGTCGAAATGAATTCTGAAGTTGTCTAGAATAATTAGATATATTTTTACATGCCTTTCTTTTTGCTTTGCTATGTCGTGTTGCATAGTCAGTGATTTAAAGAAAGCAGAAGGCTGGATGCAGAGTGGACTCCATAGGTTCCTCCACGAGAGTTATTTGACTCTGGAATGTTAGCATGTAACCCGCGTACTTTTCTGTAGAAAAACGTGGACTTGACAGGTCTGCTCATGGTGAAGGCCTTCAACCTTACTGTGATGGGGGTGCTGTCTGAGGTGTCTCCTGATTTCCTTAAAGAATCTGTCATGCTTCCATGTGTTCAGAGCTGTTGAGCTGATGGCTCTGACTTAGTGCTTTGCTGAAGGCAGGGATCTTGTTGGAAAGGTTTTCTCATTCCCAGCTGTGTTCCTGTGATCTGTGTTTCTTGTCAGAAGTAGCCAGCCTGCAAACTGTGTATAATATGACTTTGTGTGTATTTGGTTTGCATGGCAAGGGTTTTGTCGCAGAGGACTACAGGGGCAACCGCTGTGAGAAGCTGCCAGAAACTTGCTCCATGTCAAATGAACCCAGTGCCATCCAGTTCTAGGATGGACCCACTGCTGGCCAAGCCTCAGCACATCACTGATGGTGGAAGTGCCCCTGGGATAACATGTGTAAGCAAGGGAAGAAGTTACTGTGCAGTATCAACTGCATGTGGAGAGAGGAGTGAGAACATGTCAGAGAAAGAAAAAGAACTCTGTGGACACCAAGGTCAATGGAGAAGGAAGGGTAGGAGGTGCTCCAAGTGCCAGAGCAGATTCCCATGCAGCTCATGGTGAGGCAGCTGTGCCCCTGCAGCCCATGGAGAAGCCCATGCTGGAGCAGATGTATGCCCAGAGGAGGCTGTGACCCCACGGAGAGAGGAGCTCATGCTGGAGCAGGTTTGCTTGCAGCACTTGTGATGCTGTGGAAGGAACCTGTGCCTGAGCAGCCTTCTCCTAAGGGCTGCACCCCATGGAAGGGACCTGCACTGGAGCAATTCATGCAGCCAGTGGGAAGGAGTCGAGCTGGTTAAGCTCATGAGGGAGCTGTTTCCTGGGGGAGGAATCCCATGCTGGAGTAGCAGAAGAGTTTAAGGAGTCCTTCCCTTGAGGAGGAAAGATCAGCTGAGACAATATGTGAGGACCTGATTGCTATCCCCATTCCCTGTCCCCCTGTGCCACTTGGCAGGGAGAAGAGGTGGTCAAGATTTTGGGAGTAAAGTTGAGCCCAAAAAAGAGGGGAGGAATGGACAGAAGGTGTTTATAAGATTGGGCTTCATTTCTCATTATCCTAGTTCAGTTTGATTGGTAATATATTAAACTGATTTCCCAAGTTGGCTCTCTTTTGCCTGTGACATTAATCAGTGAGTGATCTCTCCCTGTCCTTATCTCAACCCACAAGCCTTTTGTTGTATTTCTTCTCCCTGTTTAGCTGAGGAGGGCAGTGACAGTGACTTTGGGCACCTGGCATCCAGTCTGAGTCAACCCACCATATTATTAAAAAATCTAAAATTTAAATTTAAGAAAGTAAGTATCAATCCAACACACAGTGGTATAAGGCAATGTGATAGAACATTTGTGTAGTTTTCAGGTTGTTGGCTCTATAGTATTTTGCTAGTGCACAAAACCATGGGATTTTAAAGTTGTAAGAGAATTTATTCTTTTTTAAATCAAAGGGTTCCTGAAAATGTTCCTCACCATTTGAATTACTGTGTAAAACAGACAGATAGAAGAAATACTTGACCTTTTGCAGCAATCTTAGGGGGAGGGAGAAGAGGATCACCTATCAGAATGTGGTCTAATATGTCCTGCGGGACAGGCAGAAGGTAAGTTTCATTGGCTCTTTTGTCAGGGGAAATTGCACTGTGGGCAGCATTCCCAGGATCAGTATTCTGATAAGAGTGCGCGCCTCGGAGTCTGTGTGCCAAGGGACCGAATGGAATTGTCGCTTCCATCCGCGCGAGCCAGCCTGTGAGCCCAGCTGGCAAATGTGGCCCAGTGACCCTCTGAAGCTTGCTGGGGAGGCTGACTGGGAAATCTGCCTGGTGGTTGAACAGCATGGAGCCGGGGTTTGGGGGGTTTTTGATAGATTTTTTTGCAACACAGGAAGACTTACGAAGTCAGTGGTGTCATAAGCAGCCTTGTACTTTCAGAGATGTCAAACACAGCAGAAGACTGTTAATTGTAGGGCCACTCTGTCATCAGTATCCAGGAGGAGGCTGAGATTGCGGGTGGAGGAGCTTTGGGCTTGGGTACCTCCAAAGTTCGAGCTAAAGCAGTTGAGTTTTATGTTGCTCTTGAAAACCAAGTGTATTTGTTAGAGAAACTGTTTTGGGTACTTGGAGAGCTGTGGGATATGATGAAAGAAGGAGCTGCTCAGCAAAGGCTTTTGCCCAGTTGTTACTTGACAAAGCTTGACAAGTCAGATTCTGACTTTACCTCTCAGCACAGAATGAACTGGTGGCTTTGATTTGTCACCAGTGCTGCAGGCTGATGGGTTTCCTTCTGAGGGTAACTGTTTTTCTTTAACAGCAAGCTGTTGTCAGATTTCTTTGACCTCCAAAGTTTGCTGATTTTTCAGCTTCTACTGGCTCACTGGTGAATAATATTGAAGAAGACTGAGAAGAATTCTGCGGCTTCCCTGGGAGCGCAGAGCCTGCTCTCACAGCACAGCAGCCTGTGGAGTCCTTCAGATGCCTTCAGATGATGTAGCTAGGCATGCCAAAGTAAAATCTGAAGATATCCTCTAAGAAATCAGGAAGCTTAGACTCTTTCTAGAATGGGAAATTACATCTGCCAGGGCAAAGTAAAAACATGGTAGAATTATCTGGCCCTACTGATGAGGCAGAATGAGCCTTCTGCTTGGATTCTCATGGTTCCAGTAACAAATTATTCGTGCCACTGGATGCTGTGGAGAGTATGGTGCATTGTAATTTATGCAGATTTGTGTCGTTCTGGAAAATGCTTTTTTTTCTGCCTGGTACTGCAGTCCCACCTTACTCAGGAATTTATTTGTGCTCTCATACTTCTAGATATGCCCTGAGGCAATGATTTTTAAGGAGCTTGATCGTGTAGACCATTTTGTCTTCTATCACAGCAGACACTGATGATGATGATGAAAAGAAAAATGTGTAACAAGGCCAGGGAGAGTGCTTGCTTAGCTGCTAAACACTGTGTTGGTCCTTCAGATGACACCTGTTCAGTGTGTCTTGTGTCTGTGTGTGCTTGCATGGTTGTAAGGCCTCAGAAGGAAAAGCTCAGGTTGTTCTAGGGCACAGATTCTCCCCTCCTATTAAGAGGACAAATGATGTGAGGAGTCCTCTGATAGCTCTTGAGTAAACAAGAGGAACTGCCTGTTCTGCAAAGAATTTTTTTGCTGTGCTAGGCCTGGTCCATTGACTAAACTTCCAGCTAGTCATGTTCATGAAATTAAAAAGTCAGGAAGAAGAAAGTTGTATGGCTCTGTTAGAGAACTTCTCCCTCAAAAAAGAGGATGACATGGCTTAAAGAAAAACAGTTTTAGATTTCTAGGGTTTTTTTGGAATTGTACGGATTTGTCCTATATTTTCTGTCAGACTGGAAGTGGAAGGTCCATCAAGAGTTGTTTCCATTAGTGGCAGCAACACTCATTCCTGACTGTACCTGCCTACACAACCAGCCAGCCAGGTTAGATGAGTACTGGAATGGCCCAAATCTGTATTATTTCTGTTCTGTGTGATATCTTGTTTCCTTCAAATTGCTTCACAGTAGGATTTCTGAAGTTCTCAGAAATTATTAACGCTTTTTGCTGTCAAGGGTCCATGCAGTAGTCAATAAAAACAACAAAATCCAGGCTTTACAAGAACAACCTGGAGATGCTGGAAAGATCAGTGGTATCCTGAACTAATTTGAGTGTTTTGACCAGCTATAGGAAGACCAAATCCCTGTAATACAGATGTGCAGAACTGTAAGACATGAAATGCTTGAATGTTGTATAATTCCTTGCATTTTTAATATCTTGCAAGAATAACATAATGATTGTAATTAAAACTCAAGGGAAGGTAGGTATAAAATTAATTTTTAAAATTAGCTTTCATGGAGGTATATTTTTACTTACATGATTTTGAACAATTTTGAACTACTTTGCCTCAAAGATCAAATAAATGTACTTGAACCAGGCTCATACCTTCCCTCTTGCTTCTTGGAAGACTTAGTGTCTGGGGACTGGAAAGTGTTTGTTCAGCCATTTTATTTTATTTCACAAATTGGTCTCACTGTATTTGGGAGGGCTGTTTGTTCATGAGATGTTCTTGCTCATACACCTTCACTGTTTGACAGACAAAACCAGCAAGCCCTGAATTTGCCACAGGCAGTTTGATGTTTGCTTTTCCCAGCGTGCTGTGGGGGTTTAGCTCACATGTAAACTTGTTGAAAAGGGTTTCCTTAATAAATTCCTATCTTTGGACATGAACTATGGAGTAAAATTTGGAAATCTGGTATGGCTTCTTTCCCTTTGCAATTCAACTCATATTTCACAGCAGTAGTAGTCCTGTAAAAACAATAGATTACAGCAATTCTGGCTGTATTTTCTAGTGGCAGTCCATGGGATTGTTAACTGAAGCATCTTCCAGGCTGCCATATGGGTCTGCAGTGTATTCTCCTTGTGCATAGGTTCCTAACAAAAAGCCTATTGTCCAGGACTGTAGGTTACCTGAACAGGAATAATTCTGCTGCTGAAACCTCCCCCATCTCTGGTTACCGGAGCTGTCAGCTGGCTGTGAACTCTGACACTGCACAGAGGGATGTTTCTGAGCACCACATGCTTTTCTCCTTTTCCCCTTTGCTCCCACCCCAAGTCTCAGATGCTGAATGGTTTTGCTCTTTTTTTTTCCTGATATAACTGTGGGTCTGATACCATCCAGGCCCATGTTTGTGCCATGATCTGAATTTACAGAAACTCCAAAACAAGTTCTGTTTCGTAAATTGAAATAAAGGTATGCTTACCTGAATGGCCACCCTGCAAAAGTGTCATGTGCATGGCTGGAGGAAGTGAAAGAGCAGGAAGAAGTAACTGGAAGCTGGAGTGAATGGTCAAGTACTTAACCCCGTCTGTACCAATGAGTCCTTGTATGATCATGTACTTAATTGCACTTTAATTAGTTTTAACTCTTATGTTACTTCAAGTTACTTTACAAGCTTATGTTCCTTAGATACACACTGTGTTCAACAAATGGCAGGCTCCTTCAAGAAGAAAAATAATTTAAGATAAAGTAATTCACCTGAAAACTGGTGAGGCAGCTGGGGGAGAGTGGGAATGAACAGAGTGCAGGAAAAGTCAAGTGCCAGGAAAGTTTTTGGCATCAAAAGAAGAGACAGGTGAAAGAATGAGTTGGATGTGGCCCTGGAACTGAAGAAACTGGAACTACTGAGAAGGGAAGCAGTAACTGGAGATAAGTGGTAAGACAAGAGAAAAGGAATCCACAGACTAAGTTTGCTCCTCAAGGCAAGTCAGACTGACTTGAGCTTTGCCACTGCGAGTCCCTGCGGTCTGTCTGTCCTGCTCATAGCTGCTGTTTCCTGCACTCTCTGCTAGCAGGAGAACCACCCCCACTCCTGAATGAGATTTAAATCAATTCAGTTTAGATATTCTCACTGTTCCTTGGGGCCTGCCAGTGGCAGAAAAATCTACAGTTTTCTGGGTTATCTAGGAAGCTAGTGTGTTCATGTAATTCACATTTTTCTTTCCCCCAACTGAGTGCAGATATTTTTCAGTCGATAGTATATGAAGATTTCAAATTTAATCTTGGAACTCAGAACAATTTGTAGTTAAATCTGGATTGAATATGTCACTAGTGACCATCACTATGAGGCTCTGCAGTTTTGAAGTTGTGCCTCTTACAGTTTAGCAAATTCTAATAAAGTGAAGTTATAGTTGTGCAAATAATTATTCACTTGTTTTATTTTGTACTTGATACCACTTCTCTGGAAGATGCCACTAAACATTTTGGAAAACTTAGATATTAATGACTAAGCAGTTTAGATAAATGTATAAAAATAAATATTTAAGTAAATTGATTTTTATAAAATTGAGTATGTTCTCAAGTAGCATTTCATGCTGATGAAGTGGAAGAAATAGTAATGCAGTAAGGTCACTCCCATAATTTAATAATTATTATTAACTTCTGTCCCATATCTGACAGAAGTTTTGTAGTTTTCCTTTTAAAAAGGGGAGAGATGAATCTGAAACTGATACAAAAATTCAGTAAGTCATAAAAGAGTCTGTGTCCACCTTAGCAAGCAGTGTAGTGTAATAAGATCAGATCTGTCAGGTGCTGAAAACCTGGCATCCATGCTATACAGGTGGTGAGAGTTTTATTTCAGGCTGGTCCTGGTCTGATTCCTCTTGGTGGTTGGAGCGTGTACAATGTACACCTGAAGCTCATTCTGTGATCTAATTTTATTCAAAAGAAATCTGGTTCATGTCCTTGATGACTGCTTTGCAATGTAAAGCAAAGCAAGGAAAATAGGGTTGTTTGGGAGATGGACTTCAAAAGTGCAGTCCTGATTTGAATGAAATGCTAATATAGACATACTTAGTCATGCAGATCAGGAAGTTCACCAAAATAAAGTTGTTTAGTAAGAGAGCTTGGATATCTGATACATGGGATTGGAATGAGGGAAAGCAATGAATACTTACAGAATTGAACAGTTACTTCATCATTTTGGGTGTTTGGAAAAATATAAGGAGGGCATGGTTTTAAAAACAAAACAAAACAGAAAACTTAAGCTGCATTGTTTAGAAATGTCTTTACTCTTGTGAAGCAAATTCTTTAAATAATACAAAGTGGACTTCATGTAAATCAGATACTAGATACAGGGAGTTTGGAGGTGGTGTAAAAACAGAAAGCACACCAACTTTTTTTCTGTTGTTCTTTTGGAGTCCACCAGAAGATTAACTTGAGGCCCTTGGTTAGAGAGAGGAGAAGAGATGGATATATTTTACAGATTCTTTACATTAAAAAGCAAAAACAATCTCTACAAACACTTTTGCCTGGGTAGAATGTTTCAGTTTTACCATGGAAGAAATAAGTCAAGTGTCAGCTTGTCTGCTCAGAGGAGACAGTTGTCTTTAAGAATTGGTGCTATCTGATATTCTGGATGGTTTCGGGTTACCATTTAGCACAAATTTATTATTTATTACCAAGACTATTAAACCTCTGTGTGTGAGGAGCAGTGCTTATAAATGGATGTGGAGACAGAAGTATTCTGACCTTCTTGTAATGATAAAGGTCTTTATGGTGCTTAGGAAGGAAAAGAGAAGGAGAGTGAATGCAAAACTCTCTCTCTCTGCTGGAAATCATGCACATGGTTTCTCTGCACGCATCCTGTTGGCCTCAGTATGCAAAAATCATTGCATCTCTACACTGTACAAGTGGTTGGATGTTTTTTAACAGCATAGCTAGAATGGTGGGGTTTAAGTCTTTGTATGAATTTCAAGGTTATAATCACAGTTGTAAGACTAGGACTTCTAAGTAGTAAAATTCTTGTAGGATCTTTTTAAAAGCTTCAGATGATGGAAACATTCAGAAATTGTGACACTGATAAAATGGGAAAAGTTGGCAATAGGTGACATCTACTCACTGTGGAATCAAACCAACAAAGCTGATAAGCCCATCTTAGCTATCCCAAACATATCTGGACATGCTGGGACTTGACACAAGTCAGGTTTGCTCACAATCCTTAAGAGAGCTGGGTAAGCGCCTGTGCCAGGCTGTCCTCTGATGCTGGGATGTACAGCAGCTCAAAAACACAAACCAAAAATCAAACCCACCCTACTGCCAATACCTTTGTCCAAATTCTTGGCTTGCCTTTCAGTTTCCAGGAGTAATCATGCCTGTGCACAGCTACAATAAACCTGTTGATTCTTTTCTCTGTATATTGCAGTTTCCAGTGTACTGGAACTAACGGTGTGACACCAGTGGATTTTTGCTGTGGACCTGCAGTCTTACAGGTTCTCTGGAGTTTATAATAAAGATTGAATTGTGCATGGTTTGCTTTTTCCATTGGTATCACCAAAAATGTGTCCTTTCTTTGGACATTAGGAAGTTCTTCACAGAAAGGATGATTGGGCTTTGGAATGCACTGCCCATAGAGGTGGTGGAGTCACAGTGTCTGGAGGTGTTTAAGAAAAGACTGGAAATGGCACTCAGTGCCATGGTCTAGTTGACAAGGTGCTGTTAGGTCATAGATTGGACTTTAGATCTCAAAGGTATTTTCCAACCTAGCTGATTCTATGATTTTCTAGTCTGCTGACTTTTTTAAAAGAAAAAAAAAAAAGGCAACTTGATGTCTGGAGGCTTGCAAATCTGGCTGGTATATCCAGGAATTATGAGGAGAGATGAGAGAGGCTTATTTTTGTAGGAAGACTCTCTACAGAGATTTTTAACATGCTTCCTCCATGATACTACCATTCATCTAAGACAAACGTGTGTTTAAACTAAAGGATAAAAATGTTTTTGTAGGTTCATTTTTAATATGAGCAAGTACTGATGACAATAAAATTATTTCATTTTTGTGTGTGTCAGTATTTTATAAATATGCTGCAACTCTGCAGGTATTGGATATGCATGACTCTTTGGAAGTTTCTAGCTGGGAGCAGCTTGTCTTAAGGAGATGGTTTCTGTAATTCCAGATGCAAGTATCTGCAATGTGCAGTTCTCATTCTTGACCATAAACCAGTCAACACAGTTTCTTCAGCTACCTCTCTAATCAAATCTTTTTTGTGTTTTGCAGATCAATAGAAATATGCATTTCCATAATACCACCTTTGAACTAATGAAGTGGAAGTACAGATGAAAACAGTCTGGAGGAAGCTTGAAGTACAATACAGTTTCATTCAGTTTCCTAATTGGGAGGTAAGGTTAATGCATGCAAAGTCTTACTTGAAGTATTTCAGGGATGAAAAGCATATGATAAGCAGTCAACCTTATCTTACAAAAAATTTCTAAGCCACCTTTTTTATGCTAGTGACAGTCTTTAATACCATACTAAAACAGCTGTTTGCTGTAATCTCTGTCCATGTCTCAGTTATGAAAAAAGACAAATCAGTATCACTAGGGAGACATCTGTTGTACAAAGGCACACTGGAAAAGGGTTATGGTATTTGACAAATTTTATTTGGTAGAATCTGTTTAGTCATGCATACTATTAATGCTTTACTGGATTATTAGTATAGTCTATTATTTTGCTGATATGACTGGGTCAAAGCTTTACACAGTGTCAGATGGCAGGGCATCAGCATAAGTAGGTGGGCTGAAAACTCTGGATGCAGTAGTGTTTTAGAAAGAGAAACACAAAACACAGACCCCCAACTTCCTTCAAAAGAAAAGTTACTTTTTCTGCCTTCTAGTGCAATGTCTTCTTAAAGAGATGTAGTATTAGAAGCAGTTGAGGGAGGGAGGTTGTTTTATGCTTTCCCTGTATTTAAACAGTTGATCAGGCAAAATATAAAATGGCAACACCACTCCACCACAAAATTTCTCTATCTTCACACAGTTTGTTCTCTTTTTACTAGGGATTATGGGCTTCTAAGTCAACAAACACACAAATGGCAGAAAGAGGAGAGCTTATCAGAACCAAATAAAAGCAAGTCCTTGTGCGACTTCTTCTTGCTCCTATGTACTGCCTCTTGTTTTCATACCTTTTATACTTGAATTTCAACAGCAAGGGGACAAAGACAAAAAATTTGATCCTGAATGCCAAAAGAGGGAAATGCTATAAATACCAGATGTGAACAGGGTACATTGCCCAGGTGTTGATCAGACATTTTATGTGCTTCCTGCGTGAGAGATCAGCAGTATTGTATTTCATTGCCTGACCCACTTTCAGGTATGTCTTTGAGCCCATTTATGAGTTTGGACACCTACAAAAAGCACTGAAAAGTGAGTGTTTTTGTTTTAAGTATTTGTTATATACAGAAGGTGTCTTGTTTGTGTCTAAAACTGCTGTCTGATAGTTTATTTGTTAGTTCCTTGTTGGTTTACAGAGAGAAATTGGAATTATATTTCTTTGTCTCTTCCATTTTAGAGTTCAATGAAGTGTATCAAATGTCTGACAGTTCTCAAGACACTTTGTTTCATCTTTCTTTAATATAGAATCTCTGTAATACAACCCTTCATTTTGCTAATTCTACTCTATTTTGTGAGACCACGTAAAATTTTCTTAGCTCTTACTTAGTAGGGCAAATAGGTTTGTCTTTTAATTACACCATGAATTTGTGCCTTTCTAGTGCAATGCAACTGGAGAAATTCAGATTAGTATATTACACGTGATCAGCAGGATTATGTGTGTTTAACTCCCCTCTTCAACTGGTGTCCCATATAGTGTTGTCTCTTTATTTAATAGAAAGATTTTGGTTGTATGATTACTTTATTTTCTTTGGGATGTTGAAAACTGGGGTTGGATGACTTCCCAGCAGCACCCATTAAAATGTCAAGTACTCCCTTAGTTTGATTTGCCTACAGCAAGGCAAGAGTTAGAAGGACATTAAAGACCTCTAACATACAACTGCTGAACCAATAACTTTAGTTGACAGTTTAGGAATAACTTCCTACTTTTCAGCCTCTACTGTCCATAGAGTTGTCATCTTTCTGTGTCCTCCAAACCAGTAGTGGTAGGACCATCTTCTATGTGATGGAGCTTGTTCATTCAGTAGCCAGAAACACATACCAGGTGCTTCAGAATGGAGGATGCCAGTGATGAGATGGTATTCCTGCAATGATTTTCTTATTAATCATCAGGACTGCCTAAGATCCTCTCTGTTCTGTTAGGAAATAATTATTTTGTAAGGTTAGGTTAGCTGCCATTGAATTTCCTTGATGGCAAACTATTTGCTAGGAGTTAATTCCATAACAAACAGGCTGAGCCACTTGAGGCTCAAACCACAGATGGGAAATACAGGTCAGTGTGCTCAAAGCATTTTCCAGCAGTGGAGTAACCAGACATCCGTGTCATCTTGTGAATCAGTTGATCAAAACAGGAAGTGCCAGTGGTTCCACTCTGGAGCTGCTCTGTTCTGCAGTGTCCTCCTAACAGGACTTTCCTTGCTCTCATTGCCCTTGGCTTATCCCAGCTTGTTCCAGTAGTCTCACCATCTTGATCTCAGACCACACAAAACAAGAGCCTTCCTATTGCTAGGCCAAGACTGTCAGGCTCAGCAAGGTCAGATTAAGCTGCTGAAAATCCCTTCATTTATGTATTGGCTCTGTTTGCCTCAGGACCTAATGTTGAAAGTGTCATGGGCAACAGATTTCAAGAAAATCTAGACAAATTCCTGTATAGTAAAAGGAAGCTACATTTTGTATTACATTTCTGTATCTGAGGATGGGAATTTTACAGGGTAGGATAGAGAACAATTTAAGGTCTTACAGTGAGAAAAGCATGTATTTGCAGTACAGTCTGAAGATGTTTGTATTGACGGGAACGTATTTTGCAACCAGATTATTGTAACATGGGTATGTAATTAGAAACATACCAGATTGCCTTTTTTGCTTATTTTTCTATTTAGTGTTTAGATTAGGAATGGTAAAATGTGGGTTTCAACTAAACATTAATACAGAGATTAATTTTGTTTTTAAGAATTGTTTTCTTTCCTTTTTTCCCCTTGAGCCAAAACGAAGCAGATAAATGTTTCATTCTTATGGTACTACTCTGAAGCACTCCTAAGTAATCAGTTATGGAGTAGGTTGCTCTAAACTAGGTTGAAAAGTCAGCAATGTCCTTCTCCAGAGATTCCAAGGTTGTGAAGGTACAGTAAGTTTCATGAAATGTTAGGTGAAGTGTTTCTAAAGCATTGCAGTTGATAGAGAATTTAATTAAAATAAATCTAGGGGTCAACTTCAATTATATTTTAAAATACTACACATTAAAATAACAAGAGACTACTTGTTAGCTTACCAAAATCTAAGAGTGATTTGGATAATGGTCATTTTATAATATCCTTAATGTTTATAAAGACCCTGTGATAGAAACATTCTAATATTCTTATTTCTAAACCAGATGTATGTACCATCCTTTAAATAAATTACCTGTGTGCCATAGCCAAATCTATGTAAAGAAAGAATTTTTTTATCATGTCCTTAAAATATGTATGTTTTGCGTTTAGAGCATGGTACAGGACTTTCTGGATCTTGAGTAAAAATCTGAACCTGTTTAGAGTAATGGTAGAGGGGTCAGTAGTCACACCTGTTAGGAGACTTTCCACAGTGAGGATGTGCAGAGGGGTTCCCAAATGGCTACACTTCACCCTGCTTCAAACACATTTTGTTGTTCTAAGATTGGAAATTCCTGTTCTCGTTCAAACATGCTCATTCAAGTTGCTGGTGTTTGAAAAACAATTATTTGTTTCAGTTGGCAGGTAAAGCATATGCAGGATTTTTACAGAAACAGTTCAAACCTAGGCTGTCAGTGGAATGAAAGTGGAGTGATAAGGGGTCTGCCTGTGCAGTGGCGAGTCCCTGAAGTCTTTGAAATGGCAGTGTATGAGAAGAGGGATATTTATACAGGTGTCTTGAAGTTTTGAGTTGTTTTGGAATTTGCAAAGGTACACTTGCAATCTACTCACTTTCCCCTCCCCTCAGTAAATTTTATGTTTGGTGATATCACCAATCTCTGAATTAATGAAAACTTTTTTTCCCCTCCCATTAAAAAAGTCTTTTTATTGGTCTTTAAAATTTTAACAGGCACCCACCAAAGCCACTCTTATCACTCCCTTCTCCATGGGTTCAGATAAGGACCAGGAGAAGTCACTCACTGGTTACCATCACAGGCAAAACAGACTGAATTTGGGAATATTAACTGAATGTCTTACCAACAAAATCAGAGCAGGGTAAGAAGAAGCAAAATCTTAAAAACAGCTTCTTCCCAGCCCTCCCTCCTTCCAGGCCCCTCCCTCCCCTCTCCAGCAGTGCAGGGAAATGGCGAACGGGGCTCGTGGTCAGTTCATGGCTCGTTGTGCTGCTGCTCTGGGAGGAGAGCGGTTTCCCTGCTCCACAGACTGCTGCAGCGCGGGTCACTCTTCCCCAGGGCTCAGTCCTTCAGGCACAGCCTGCTCCAGTGGAGCCTCCCACTGGGTCACACGTCCCAGCAGGGAATCTGCAGTGTGCAGGTCCCTGCCAGGACCCTCTCCAGCACAGGTTTCTCCTGCATTCACAGACTCCTCTCAGGCATCCACCTACTCTGGCGTGGGCTCCTCCATGGACTGCAGGTGGATCTCTGCATCACCGTGGTCCTCCGGGGCTGCAGGGGCACAGCTGCCTCACCATGGTCACACCAGGAGCTGCAGGGGAATCTGCTCTGGCATCTGGAGCACCTCCTGCCCCTCCTCCTGCACTGACCTTGGTGTCTGCAGGGTTGTTTCTCTCACATATTCTCACTCCTCTCTTCCCTGCCCACAGGAACATCTGTGCAATAACTTTTTTTCATTCTTGAATAGGTTTTCTCAGAGGCATTGTTATTATTCTTGATGGACTTGGCCTTGGCCAGCAGCAGGTCCATCCTGGAGCCAGCTGGCATTTGCTAAACATGAGGGAAGCTTCTGGCAGCTTCTCACAGAAGCCATCTCCTGCTACCAAAACCTGGTCTACAGACCCAGTAAATTACTGCAGTCCTTCATCTGCTGGTTTGGTTTCAGTATGGTTCTTAACTCAAATGTGTGAAAAATCTCAAAAAAAGGAAATGAAAAAATGCTTAGGGTATGGTAGAGGATTACAAGATACTAAATAGTGCTTGATAAGGGAAGGTTCAGTAACGATGGCTTTTTTGTCCCCTTTCTCTCTGCCAGCAATAATTCTGTATTCTCTTCAACTAGCAACAAAAATTGCTTCTCTTTATGGAATTTGTGGTTTTCCTGTAACCTCAATTTTTCCTTCACAGATTTAATTTGAATCAGCCTTAATTCCATCCTAGTAGAGGTGATTCATGTAAGCTAAAGAGTATTGAAAGAAAGAAGGTTTTGATGAAGATGTGGAATGAATATGTGGAAGATGTGGAAGGAATAAATCACCCCTAGATGGAATAACAGCCTTGACAGAAGTAACATAAGAAAAGGCAGAACAAGATAGTTTTAAGAATGTGATCTTGAATGACTGGGGAATAATTGAATTGCCAAAGTTAATGTACAGATGACTTAGGAGGAACATGGTTTTACTTCTAAGATTCTTAGTTTAAGGAACTGTTGAGACATCAGAGGAAATACCTTCAAGTTTAAGGATGATGGGAGAGTGGGGGAAACGTATGTAATAAAAAGTAGTGTCCAAGGCATCTCTGTAATAATGAGTATGAGCAGTTGAAATCATACACCATGATGGTCAAAGAGAAAAGTAGGAAACCAAGTGAAATTCGTAGAAGGAATATATCATATAATCTCTGTACCTTTTTAGATTCTTTAGGTCTTAGTCCAGTTGCTTTCTTACAATATGGAGAGAAAAGCAAAGATTGAAGGAAAAAAGTTACAGATTTTATTAGTCAAATGTGAGCATCACTTAATCTAAAACCAAACCAAGCTTCTACCCTACATATTGATGTCCTGCTGTCCTGAGTTCTACTGTGCAACAGTTGTTAAAAATGTTTCATAGTATGTTTAAAATAACCTTTTTGCACTTAGAAAAGAACTGGTGTAGTTGGTTGATTACAAATGGGAGATTTTTAATCTCATGACCAGAAAGCCCTTGTTTACTTTTGAATTTTGTGTGGAAAAAAAAAAATTAACACTATTGCTTTAGCACTTCAGTGCAGGGAAATAGAGGATTATAACTGCTGAAGTAAACATTACCTTTGAACTCTGTTTTTGTCTACCTATTGAAAGATTACCGTGTTTGGATTTGGAAATGTCTTTGAAGGTATATTTGATGAAAGTACATTGTTCAAACCTAAGAGGAGTATTTGTGTGCATGGGCATGCCATGTTGTTTCTGTAGTTATTTAACCAGGCAGATCTACAATGCACTTAGAGTTTAACTTAAGTTTGCATTAAAATCTGTTTTCATCTCAGCAAGACTTGCAGAACACTAACAGGTAGCACTCAGACACATACATTTAGAGTCCTGAACATTTTTCCCAGTACAGTAATACTTTCTTACATATGTCACGTTGAAACTAAACGTTACAGATGAAAAATAGATGCTGAATGCAGCATATAATTAATTTTACATTCTTTGTCCTATGTAAGCACTTTCTTAATGTAGTAATCTAGTTTAGTATATCCACTGTCTCTGAGGTAACTCTGTAGGTGAGCCTGTCATGCTTTACACATAAGCATTTATCACTCTGATACTGAGAATATCTGAACACTTCTATGTAAGATAATGAATGATTCTAGTTTAGGCTATTCTAAACTTGCCACTGAATACTTGCTCACTTCTTTTGCCCTTGCTGTGCAGGTAGTAACCTCCTCATGTTTTGTGCCTGGAGCTTGTAATCTCATAAAAATATCCCAACATGCATTTCTAGGGTCAAGGCTCAGAGATGACAAAAGTTAGTCAACTATTCATTAAAATTCTAAAGAATAAGAGAGGTTGAAATTTTAAGTTGTAAGGGTAATATAACTAACAAAGAACAAATTTAATAGGTAAATGTAATTTTCAAATTACATTTATCTAAAATTTAATTTCTATAGTAAGAACACCTTCCCTCTGCCACAGCAGTCTTTTAGAAGAGCATAAAGGAGCAGCAGCTACTGTTTCATTTGTTTCTCCTCTCCAGATATTAAACTGCCTCTTTGGAAGGCTGATGGAGACCACTCCTTTGAGGATATCTGTGTTCTTAACAGTGATTTGTGGGAACAGCTAGACAGGGAGTTTCTCCTCTCAGCAGAGTACAGGGCCTCTGTGGGCATGGCAAGCAGGTGAGGAAAATGAGGATTAAGGCTTACCTTGCCAAGCAGTGTTTTGTATTAGCAAATCTTCATGATGTTGAACTTGCCAGTCTTGTCTCTGCTGTTTGTATGTGTCGAGCAAATACTGTCAAAGAAAGCTCATCTCTCACCCATTGCAGTGGGGAGTGCTGAATTCCATGATTTAAAAGTGATGTTGCTTGCTTATGAAGTAATATTTACAAGTGTGTTTTTTTCTTGTTCGTGAAACGACGTAGGAATTCACTTGGACAGCTGTTATCTTCTGGGTAGCAGAACAAAAAAATACATCCCTGTTGACAGTTTCAAGTGTTGTGAGGGCAAGCAGTTTGCTTCTTGTGAAATGCTCTTCTGTCAGCCTTTTTTAATACTAGATCACGTGTCACTTGCTCTAAAAGGGACACTGTAGTCCCTTTGATGCCTTTTTGGGGCTACCTAAAAACAGAGGCCAGACAAAACTAAGGGAGTAAAAAGCAGTTATATTTATTGAAGGGTCATCAGGTACCTTTTGGGCAGAAGAAGCCCCCCAGAGCCTACATCCCTAAAAAATGGACAACCAGTCACAGGTTTTCACACTTTTATAAGTTTGGTCCATTTGCATACTGGGGTTTAATCTTCCAATTACAGCTTCAGGTAATGAAGTCATTTAGCCCAAGTTTGCTGCCCCCAAGTCACTTTTTACATTTCTCAGGGCCTGAGACAGTCAGGTGTCCTTGATTCCCAGGCCTAGAGAGGAATTGTTGTGTCTGACAAAAATGGGAAAGCAGTAGCTAACACTCTGTATGGAGTTTCGAGTTAGACAATAAAGAATTGCAGGTTACAAATACAGGAAAAATATAAAAGCTGAAATCCTAAGGCATCACCTTTGTCACATACCAGAGGGAAAGGGTTTGCAGATGTGTAAGCAGGCAGATTCCCCTGTGTAAAGGCATCACCACTCAAAGTTTGGAGGGATTTGTTTGTATTTTTGGCTGAGGGTTGTCTTCATAAGTAATATTTCCTGTCTGTTCTCAGTAATTTAAAACTCCATCTTCCAGGTGTAAATTAAAAGGGAAGGGGATTTAAAATTTCCTTCCTAAATTTATTTCTTTTCAGCTCTGTATGGAAAGCAAATCCATTAATAACCTTCATACTTTCATGTCCACAGTGTGAGTGTGAGGAGTGAGGGCTCCGTGCATTATCAGGTTGACTCTTTTGACCTTGGTAATTACTAATCTATGCAATCGGGCCTTTCTGAGCCTTGTCAGCCTCGCTTGTTTAGCATTTTATTTATTTTATTGGTTCCAACAGGTCCTGAATAGGAAAAGGGGATTTAAAGAGAAAAATAATAAAATAAATAAATCCACCCCTATGTTTATTCTTAAGGGGTGGAGGTCTTCTAGAGGGGAGCTGGCTTGCAGAGGGGGAAGACAGTATTCTTATGCTAATCCAGGCTCTGGATAAGGAGCAAAGCAGCCGTGCAAACAATGGAAGTGGAGCCAGAAAGTCTGCGCTGCAGTCTAGCACGCCTTGAAAAGCATGTCAGGCCGGGCGCCTTGGGCTGCCGGGAGGGGCCGCGGGGGCAGCGCCTCCCGCTCGCTTTATGGGGCTGGCGGCTGGCCAGCACGCTTGGAAAAATCTCACTACCTAGAAAACAAGAGTTAAGGCTGGAAAAGGCGAGGGCAAGAGGGAGAGAAGTAGTTTGCAGTCTTGTTTTTTTCTTCATGTTAAAAAAGCTGACTCCCAAACCCCGTGTTGAGTTGTCTCGGCTTTGTTGCTGCTGTTTTCGCCTTTGTACCAAAAACTGAAATTCAAGTGATGTGTCTTTTAAATAGCAGCGGCATTTTCTAAACGTTCTGCGTGAGAGAGGTAGGCTTTAGCAGCCGGGAAATGAGCTCACACCTCCCTCCTGCGGGCGAAGCGCTGGGGCCGGGCCGCGCTCGGGAGCCGGAGCCGCGGGCTGGCCTGAGGGAGCCGGGAGGTGCCGTGGTTCCCGTCCCGCGCTCCTCTTCTGGGACAAAGCGCTGTCACTGACCCAGGGAAACAGCAGCGGTTTGCCCAGCATCATTTCCTATTGATTAGCGTCACTGACCAGAAGTACAGGCGGTTTTCCTTAGGCATCATGAAATGAAAAATGTGCTCTTTAGGCACCAAACAAAAACCCAGTTTCTGCAGAACTCTTGTGAGTTTCATAATTTGCATAATCACTTTCACTGTGGAGAGATAAAGAAGTTGTGAATTTCTTCTTCTAGGTTGGGCAGAGGTTACAGGTGTAGCAGAATCTAGCCAAGATCATGGGAGCTAAGTAAAATAAATGCTTACCCTGCCAGTTTTTTGATCTGGGGATTTTTTTTTTTACATAGATTAATGAACAGCTCTCCTTATATTATGGAAAAAAAATACTGCAAGGTTATGAAAACATTCATTAATCCATATAGTGCTGAAAGGGATGGTGCACATTAGAAACTCTTTCTATGAAAACATTTGTAATTTTGATGGCACTGGCACACTGATTTTAGGGTCCTTTTTCCACTTCTAAAAAAATGAGCAAATGTATATTCAGGTTTGAGGCTCAGCTTTTTCCTTTCCTCAGCCTAGGCATATTATTTGTATCAAATTATTGAAACTCAGAGCCAATATGTGTGATAAGTCTCATAGGCCGTATAGTATGACCATATTATTTTTAATAGTGACATGTAAAATTTCCAACAATTTTGATGATTTTTTTTTCTCTTGCTGCTTATGTTTGGTGAACAAAAGTAAGTATCTTTCTTGTGAATGAGATCTAAAAGGTTTAAGTTATGATTCTCCCATTTGGATATATTAAATTTAGAGATGGAATGTATTACATGTGGAGACTTTTCTCCTTGTTCACATTGACTGGAATGACAGTAAGGAACTAACAAAAATGATAAATAGATTATAAAAACATATAAGAAGGATAGCTTCTGGGTAGAATAGCAGAAGTTGATGTCATTTATGGTAGAAAGAGCATGGATGCCATTTGCCAAGTGTCTTAAGGGCAGAAACTCTTAAGCCAGCTAATCTCCAAAGTGAAGGAGTTGAGAAAAAAAGGAAATGGGTCAAGGTGAATAAAAATTGTGTAGTGAAATTTTCTCTGAATATGGTCAAATAAGAGAATGCATTGTGCTTGTAACACACTAGGATTAGTCTGAATACCTGATTGCACTGGGAGAACAATTTTGCTGAACTTCATTACAGTTAATTTAAGAAACTTTGTAGCAGTTAGTTAATTGGCGTACCAGAGTAACAGTAAGATGGGCATTCAGGAGTCCAATGAGTGGCGTCCCCAATTACATAATTGTGCTAGGCATGGTAGAAAGCAGCAAGGCTTTAATTTCTTCACAGTTAACAACTTTGTTTATGAAACAGACAAATATATCATAATTTAGTACTTTGGCTTTTAAATTCTGCCATGATGTACACAGGTTTGATATTTCCCAGCAGTGAGAAATACTCCTTTCAGGAGATAGCCGTTTGACTATCCAAAGTGGATTTTAGTGGCTTCTGCCACTGGTCAGAAATAAAAAGGCCTTTTCTTAGACTTTGAGCTCCCCTGATGCAAAAAACCCAGTTATTAAGGTCTTGTGTTTTTTGAATGAACAAATATGTTGCAGTGCATATGTTCTAAACACATGGTTTTATATGTACTACAGAGAGAACTAAGATTTAATTTTTCATTTCAGTCTTTTGAGAAGTATATAATACACAGAGATGTGCTTCGTTACCATTTCAGATTTCACTTCAGTTTGTAGAGGGAGAAGAAACATTTGTATAATTAATGCACTGTATTGGCTTTTAAATCTATGCAATCAGGAATAGTTTTAAATAATTCTTACACAATCCACAGTTCAAGGGAATTATTTCTGTGAGCTTGAACAGATTAGTGCCTAAATAAATAGGGCCTTGCTTGAAGTTGTTTTTGTTGATGGCCTTGCAGCCAGGTGGCTTGCAGGAGCCAGCAGTCTTCTCCATCAGCTGTAGGATTTCTTGACGGATCTTGGTGGTGGATTTACTTTTTTAATTTAACGTGCTTGACAGCATTCAAACATAGGTAGTTCAAGTGCTTCACTGTGATACTTTTCTACAGTTTGTGTAAGCATGCCTTGCAATAGAATAATAGAAACACATTTAAAAAGTAGGCTTATACAAGTATTTGTCAGAATTACTCAGTACACAATCTGAAACTTTCTTCGTGCTAGAGGCTTGGTTAAATTTGACTGTTTAACTTTGGATAAACTAAAGCAAACTATAGTTCTTTTTGTATTAGGAATGATAAAATGTAGTCCCAAGTCAGTCTGTTCCCATCCTGACACCTGTAGCTACATGAGATGGTGGCCCTTGTAAACTAAAGACTAATTACGTTTTTTGATTCTGTTTAGTCTGAAAATCTGCCCTACAACCTTCTAAGCAGTGGTTAGGAATTGTCTTGTAATTTCTGATCTAAGTGAATTTTAATGGCTAATCCATACCTTGTTGTTGAACCAGTAATTTTCTTAAGGTTGAATCGCTGTCTGTCTTTCCTCCTGTTTATTCCTGTTACATTGTCGAAGTGTAGTTATTTACCCATCGACTTTAACTGTCTTAATTGTATATTTTCTTTTCTTTTTATCTCTAATCCTTTTATCTTGAGATAGGATCCTTCTAGATGTATCTTGAATATCAATCATATTGTCTCTGTGCAATTCATGCCTTACTGTTTTCCCAGGGAAATTTCCCTAGGAAATACTGGAGTTGTGTTTGTGTCTTTCTCCCAGCAACATCCCATGGATGTGTCTGATCTTCTTTAATCAATTGGTGTCCTTGGACATAGCTATCTCTCACGTGTGAGCTTCTAGTCTGTGTGAAGCAGAAATTCCTCAGAGTTACCAATTTCATACTGTTGTACTTCATTCCATTTCTGTTACTTCAGTTCTTCACATGATCCAAATCTTCCTGCATAAAAACAACACTCAGCTGAACTGACAATTTATGTTTGTCAGCAAATTTTTTTAAAATTTTGCTTTCTGTGCCTACTTCATTAATGAAAAGGGTGAATATTCTTCAGTCAAGCTGAATCAAGAATCAGGGTCCTCAAATGCCATTTGAACTAGGCTACTAATCTCTGTTCTTGAAACTACTTGTCTGCCCTGTAGTGAATTCTTTACTGTTCTTATAATCCCTCTTTTCTTCATCCAAATGAGTCATTTTCCTTGTGGCACCATATCAGTTTTTTTTATGATCTTACAAGAAAGTTTTTGTTGCACACTGACTTAGACTGACAGTCCAGTTTATCTCTGGCATTCTGTTCCATCTCAAAGTCCTGTTCAAAACTGTACCTGTGATTGAGGTAATTTGCTTGCAGTTACCTAAGTTGCTTCTTGCCCCAGTTACACATCAGAGAACCATTTAATAAGTTTCAGTTTTGTTGTTTTTAAATACATTAACTTGGTGTTACATGTACTGCTGCAAATGGTTTGAAATATCTTGTCTGTTGAAATGGATTGTATGTTCTAATTCTTGTGAAGTGGAAGATGGGCATTTTTTTTCATGTATTTCCCCTTCTACAATACTGTAGTTGTTGCTGGATTCAGCACTAGCATCCTTTATTGGAATTTGGAACAGTGCAACTCACTTGGTTTGGGGATCATGCTGTTAAAAATATTACATATAAAAATAATACATAAAGAACAGTGACCACTGACCTTCATGCTTTCAGACTTGGTTTGGGCCATATTACAGGTCTTGTACACTTCAGCCTCCTACATTTGGAGTCATACAGAACATAAGACTGGACTGCTGTGATAGTGCTGTGAATTCACTGCTGAGTTCCAGTTCAGAAAAAAACTGACAGTTTTTATAATAAAAGCATTTTCTTCAATAAGCTGTTACTAGGAAGGATAATAAAATACAGTGCAGAAAAGTCAGGTGTTACCATTGATGAATAAATTACTTTTTAGGGGATTATAGTTGATTGCTTCTTCGTGGCTACGGTAGAAGAAAGATTGGGAACTTCAAAATCAACTGATTGGCTTATGAGTTTAAATCTCCAGCATCATTCTATTGGCAGAGTAGCATTCCAGGTGTTAATTGGTGCTTTAATATATTTGAAGTGGTTATTTCGTTGTGTCATTCTAAACTATTGTATCAGGCAGGTTTTGGAGAAATTCCAGCTGTTGCTCTTTCAGTTTTGTGCCTTAGCCAAGGCTGCTAGTCTTCCTCTTTAATGGGAGTCTGGAAAGGTATATTTTGTTTTAAAATGAGGACTTATAACAGAAGTTGTTCTCTTTTTTGTAACATGTTTTTCTATATGATTTTGTATATATGTCTGTGGAAAGTGAAATATTACTGGAAGGAAGACTCAGGTACAAAATACTGGTGGAGAGCATTATTTTTTGAATAGGCTTGGACAGCATTTCTGGAAACTATCTTAGATTGTGTCACTGAACAAAAATCACCATGAAATTGGAGTGAGTTGCATTTAAATGGTCTATTTTTTCAGGTTTTTTTCTTGATTTTTTTTTTT
>VZRX01003309.1:0-66616 GCA_013398075.1 Notiomystis cincta | reverse complement strand
TTTTTTTGTTGAGGTGAAGCCAGTATTTGTCTTCATATATGAAATTAATAACATGTATTCTCAGATGTTCAATGCACTTGGCTTAGCTCAAGCCTATACCTTTTATATCCGTGGCTTTTTATAGTAGGTATTCTTCTTATTTGGTCAATTCATGTGCTGGCATTAGCTGACATTTTCTGAAGTCCTGCTTCATACACCTGACCCACACTCCCAGGGAGCAGAGTGAGTTCTCTGTGAGAGCCATGGATTGATCTGCTGGTCCCAGCTCTTGTTCATCACTCCTGGGAAGGTGGTGGTCCAACAGCACCCTGACAGACCCATGGTTTTCAACAGAGCCTGTGCTTGCAGCCCAGTCTGAGTGTGGGGCTCATTCTGCTGCCCATAGTTACTCTTGCAGTCTGACTTTATCCTTGGCTTGTGTTACTGCAGGCTCATGTAGGATGTGCTGTAGTGTCCCACGAGTGCTCTGCAATGGCTTCTGATCCAGCTGCACGTGGAGCTCATGCCCAAAAGTAACTGTCAGACTCACACAAGAGACAGTGGTCCGCACTGCCCTCATTTGAGAGTTAGATTGGAGCCATGGACTGGCCAGGGGCAGATCTGGGGATTCAGGCAAGGAAAACATCTCCAGTCTGGAGTTTTGTAGTTATGAACTAGTTCCTCAGTCAAGCCCTGCTCAAAGGCAGGCAAACACATAAAATAAAGTCAGATAGAAAAAAGGCCCATATAGACTCAAAGAGCAGAAAGCAAAAGAAATACAAAGAGGGGGAGGAAAATACAATGCAATAAAACCAGGGAGATTGAGTAGATTCATTGTAAAGAGAGAGAGGATGAGAAAGCGAAGCTGAAATCTAGAAAATTACTCAGTAGGCTAATAAAGAGCATGTTCTCAGATTTTAATTGTCCTTCAGTTAAACTCTTTTGCTTTTATTCAGAATTAAGACAAGGAAGATGGACTTGTCAGCACATAACAAACTACTTTCTTGGGCTTTTCTCATAGATCTTGCAGATCTAGGGACAATATTTTCTGTATTACTTGTAGGCTATCTCAATAGCATTCAATTCTGAAGTAACCATGTCACAGAATGCAAAAGCTTTAATAACTCCTGTCTCAAAAAGAAGGATTGAAACCTTGGCTTTTCTAAGGTCAATGAAAAAACTCTATTTCACTTCAGTGAGAATTCAGGATTTCATCTCAGACATGAAGGTTGTTCAATATTGAGAGTTCTGTGAACTTCAGGTCATCACCAAAGCCAAATCTTGGGATTCAGGTGTTTTTTTCCCCAGAAACTAATGTAAGTTGGCAGGAGTTTCTCCCATTCCTCATAAAGCAGAGAGGCTGTTCCAGGGGTAGTAAAAAATAAGCTGCAATTCTTCTTTCTTTGAAGAAGAATTTCTCTGTGTGGTGTAGCAGAGGCAGGTTTCACAAAGGTGATTAGAAAACAAGCGTTTGTACACAGGACTTTCAATGAGGACGTTATCTCCTCTAATCCGAGAATTCTCTTTTTCCTGGCTTGGGAGAGCAGCTTTACAGACAAACACAAAGGCAAAAGAGCCATGTGCTCCGAATAACTTACATTCAAATTAGATTGACAACATAATGAAAGCTGAATAATGTTATATTTGGAAGTCATTGATAGAAATCATCCTCAGCTCCTATCTTGAGAGGCTAGTAGGATGAGTGGTTATCTATGCCTCTGCTACTCTGCTTCTTCTTTCACAGTCATTTTCTTTTCTCATCTTGCCTGGCACTCTTCAAAAATAGCCTCTTTAAGATATGAAATTTATCTTTATTCTTCAAAAAAAAAAATCCTCCTAACTTTCTGGATGGACCCTTATAATGCTCCGATAATGTTTTAGAGTTGGTGTACTCAAATCCTCACTGATTTCCAGGATGGGTCTTAAATCACACATTATATACTCTTATCCACCAGTACTCTGCTCTGGATTTACAGTTCCAGTTAAAGTTAGATCTGTGAAGGAAGATGACATCTTGCTGCTCCCTATCTTTTTAAAATACCAAATCGATTTAAGGGTTTAACTTATTGTTATAGTTTATCCTGAACCTTCTGAATCAGTTCATTGAATTTTAGCTGTAGCTATATAAAATTCTACACAGTGAAATTGTTTGGCCATACTGAGAATGTCTATGCCATGATCCATCACTGCCACTAACTGCCAGCAATAGAGAAATCCTCCTTTATTCTCCATTCATTTAAGTGAATCTCTAAAACTACTACTGAACACCAGGAATACATCTTACTAGGTTTTAATTTTTTTCTTCTTCTTTTCAGGAGCACTTAATATTTACCTGAAATGCACTTCATTGATGAGCATCTTCAGTAGCTGTCAAAAAGAGACACTGGAAGATCCAACAAAATACAGACTTGTAAGACTGACTGTGGTAGTGAGCAAGATAATGGAAACATTTATAAGGCAGATTACAATTCATTTAGGAATGTGATTTAGTAAAGGGAAAGCTGCCTGGTTCTGCTAAAAGAAGATCATGTATGACAAATGTATTAGGGTCATTTTGAGGCATTGCTGAATTGATAAAGATGAAATCGTTGACATAATTCATCCAGATTTCAGGGAAGTATTTGTTACAGAGAGATCAATTTACAAGGTCAGAAAGCTGAGTACAGGGGACAACTCTTGAAATGGAATACAAATTGGTTGAGGTGCAGGAAACAGATGGTGTCAGTAAAATGAAACAATTCAGGCCTGAACGTGAGTACCAAATGCCACACGATTCAGGTCCCAAATCGTTTGTTCCACCAGGAGTGTGGACATGGGCAGGTCTTCACTGCTTTGGAATGAAGAGACTTGCAAACTACGCTGGGGTGATGAATTGAAAACAACCATGAAAATGCAAATCATAATGGAGAAACCCATGCAGTAAATGCACTTCTCAAGTCCTCTATGGACAGCAGAAAAACACCTAAAATTCACAGGTGATTAACCACTTCTACCTGCTTTTTAACACCATCTGTGCACCTTGTTAAATACCAAATTGAAACAGATACATTTTCCTGGTGTGTCAGAATCTGCCCAACCACTAAAGCTGAAAAAAATGACACTGTGCTATTAGTGAAACCCATGCACAGTGCAGAATTGGAAGGCTGGAGAGTTCAGAACACGCTCTTCATCAGCAAAATGTCCAAGCAAGCACTTTAATAACAAGGCTTTGACTTCTCAGTGAGTGGATCTTTTTTCCTTGTTTTAGGAATAGACTGAGAAACAGCCTAGAATTGAGTACAAATATGACTGAGAACAGAAAGCACATAGGAGGGTCCTAAAAACTAGCAATCTTCCAATAAAGATGCATTCTCTGTGTACACAGATTAGCTCCAACATGAAATGAGGGGCCACATAACTCAATACACTCTGTTAGAGGATACATTATTGCTTCTTTTAAAGGAGAAAGGCTACACATCTGAAAGTTTTGATGGGAATTAGGCACCTCATAGCATTTAAAATTTCACCATGGAACTCAGCTTCTAGCCCTAAAGTTACTTGAATGGTGTGATGCTTTTGGACCACACCTCCAGTGATGAAAGGATTAATTAATTTTCTTTATTCCACCCTTTAAATGTATGTATTTCTAAAAACAAGGATACTTCTACTTAACGAGAATGATGATTTAAACCTTGAAGTCTGTGACAGAGAAAACTCTGCATGAAGGAATTTTTTTTGGCAAAAACATGTAGAGTTTGATCTATTCAGCTGAGATCTGAGTGTCTTTGTCTCCTTATTTTTGGATACCACACCAAATTACCAGTACACACATACAAAACTACTTCTTGTGCTCTGTTGGCAGGTTTCAGGAATCTCATTTTTAAAATAAAGTAGATGTAAACCAGATGGTTAAAGAAAGTACCACAGATAGGCATGGTATATACAAATTAACTGAAATCCATATTTTCATTTGTTTCAATACGCTCGGCTTAAAGTGTGATTCAGAAGCTGTTTCACAATTTTTATTTGTCCCTACAACTTCCTCTGGAGAACAAGGCAAGGGCCAGGGAGAGACACTTCAGCCTGTGATTTCTGCCCACTGCTGAAAACAAGTCAGAGCCCTCAGCCATTACCTTACCTAGTTTTGTGGAGTTCTTCTTGGTACTGACTGTTTGATGCCTACACCATTATTCAGAGTGAATAAGTAAACATACTATCCACATAAGACCTCTAACTAGGACCAAGAGATTATATTTTAAATTGATTCAGTGACCAACAAGCATGATGAAAAAAAGACTTTCTCAGTGAAAGGAGTTTATTTTAAAAATAAACAGTAACAAATCAAGAACAAAAAGGAAAAATATATGAAATTCAAAGGTAAATCAATCAGTAATCAATAAATTAAATGTATAGATCTACTTTCACTGGAATAATAACTTAATAAGACCATAATTTAATCAGTTAAATGGATAAGCCAAGTGAAATTCTGGAGAAACATTACAATTTTTACATACCTACATCTTGTCCAGAGCAGTTCAAGAGGAAGCAGATACTTACAAAATACTCCTAACCAACTTGGTAGTATTAGGTATAAAAGCAATTATCTGACATTGTACAATTAGAATTCACACATGTGCCGGNGAAAAAAAAGTCTCCAGCCAGGCAAAAGTATGTAAACATTCCGGCTGCAAGGTCAGGCGAGCCGCCGTGAAGAGTCCTCCCGGCTGCAGTCCGAAGGCACAAAAAAACCTTCCAGCAGGCGATGGGGAATACAAGATCATCCCACGACAACACAGGAAAAGAAGCAGCTGGTGCCCCCCATACAAGAAAGCATCAGGGGCAAAGAAAAGAGACAGTCACTCTAGAAAAGCATCTACTCCAATGGCTCTTGTGATAATTAGAAGGTTCTGTTTCTTTACATTTGATTCAAACCTGGAGCATTTTTTACTTAATTACTTCAGTTAAATCTACTGTACTTTTATAACTAAGTATTTATATGAAGAGAGAGAAGTTATATCCTTTCTATTACAGTCTTATCTGGGATGAGAAATAAAGCTTCACCTCTTTGATTCAGCTGCTTTTACTAACTGGACAAGTTTCTAGGGAGATAAGAGAATGCTCACCAAACTTCACTTAAAAAAGGCTGAGGCTGAAGTCCCAAAAGTCTGTGTAATTTGAACATAAACCAGGCAAACTTAGTTCAGTGCCATTGCCATTCTAAAGCATGCAGTCAGGGTTTGATGGGAAATTTCCTCAAGAACCCAGAGAAACTGCACACTAAAGCTGACATATTTTGGGTTTTTTCCAGACAGATATTTTCAAATGAAAAATTATTTTGCTATGATATTCTCAATACGTTCTGTTTCAATTCCATTTTTTGTACTTTGTCAGTGGGCTTTCTTTCTTTATTCTCTCTAAATTGACTAGAAAGAACAGGATCAAGCTGGCTGTACTTTATCTATCCCATCTTGTTCTTTCCCTACAGTCTGCTGAGTATTGACCACATATGTAAAGTGATGGTCTTCGTGCTGGAGAGTCTGGTATGGTCACAGCAATAAACATCTCCACAATGGTCTGACAGTTTTCAGGGATTTGACATACCCCACCAGTTGAAAATTGAACCTATAAGTCTGAAAAATCACTCATATGTCAGATTTGATGGCAGTACTGGGTCACTCTTCAATTTCATAGTAGCAGAAAGTAGCGTGAATTTCCCACCTGGATTTTTAGTACAATGAACTATTTTTTATATTTTCCTAGTGCACTCAGAGGAACATAAAATGCAGTACATGTTTCCTTAGTATCCATCAGTTGTGCCTGTCTGAGTCACTTGACAAAATATTTTCTGTGATTTTATACTCAATTTTTAGTTACATCAATAACAAGAAAATTTTAAGGAAAATAATAATAATGCGGAAGGGCAGTGAGAGACTTTCAAGTCTCTCTTGAGAGACTGTCTTGACAGGAGGAATTTGATGCCTCTGGGAGAACAGAATTCATTTACACTAACTCCATTCAACTGTAATGACAAGCCTTAAAACAGGCTCTGAGATGTTGTACTTGTTTTCTTTATTGCTATCTTTTAATTCCTACTGAGTTTTCCTTATTCTTATGGTGTGGGAAGAGCCACAAATTCTGCTGGTGAGCATAACTTGTTATTAATCCCTACATGGTTATTTGCTATTACCAGGACAGACAACAGTGCCAAATTTTTCCAAAACAGCCTAGATCAAACCAATTAATTTTACAAATGCTTTTAGAGAACTTAGAGCCTTCTTGTCCAAGTTGTGTTTGATGCCACCAGCATCTTGCAGAGCCTCATCCACAGCCTGGTGTTCCTGGGGGACTTCAGTGAAGACCATACTTGGTGTCAGGCTAAGTATGTCCACAAAAGAGAGTGTTTGAACAGAACAGTTCTGTATAAAGGGTGTTTGCTAGCAATATCTAGGGGCTGGTTACCTGCTCTAACACCTGTGCCCACCACCCAATCCATTTTTGAGCATTTCAGCCCTAGGCAATCGAGGAAGAACCCGATCAGCTGTTTCCCAATGAAGATTTTGGTATGTGGAGGCCAGAGATTTCTCTAGACAGAAGTGTGCCTAAGAGTTAGATGCTGCAACATCACAGGGCTTTGGAGAAACCAGGCTTTAAACCAAAATTATTCAAAGCACTTGCGTATGAACTTATGCATAAAATATTACTCCTAGAAAATCTATACAACAGAACACTCTAGTTTAGTCACTCAGAAAATCTCAGAATTAGCACAATTCATTAGTTCATTTCCAAAATAATTTTGTTTTCAAATTTGCAGTCTCTCCTCTGCCCCCTCATCCTACAACTTTCCCCTCAATTCTTTCCATTAGCATCCCACTCACTACCTGCACTCCCTGCTCCTAACTACTGCTTTGCCTTGGCTTTCCCCCTTCTTTGGTCAGACATCCCCATCAAGTTTTATCCTAGAGTTAGTTTGTGCAGTTCATAGCCTGTTCCTGTCTCTTCCCCAAAATTCTCTTTTTTTCCACTCTATAAGAGAGAGATATGCCACTCTAAATTCCAGTACCCAGTTGCACCAACTAACAGTCATAAGGCAGCTTAAAAAAAAGCAAAAAATAAGAAGAAAATAAAGACTGCCTCCAATTTTAATGTTACAGGAAGCACCTAATACACAAAGGAGAGTAATATATTGAAGGTCTGAAGCCACTGAAGAGGAAAAGAGAACCATCATTTTAGTGATCTTTGTTGTTTGCCTAAGATGTGTCCTTCACGGACTTGACTGGCCACAAAAGGATTCAACACAAATTAATAACTGCTAAACTGCTTCTGATCTGCAGATCATATTGTCCTGCTGACAGATCATGCATGGGAAGTAGAAGAGCTGATACAGGATAGTGAAACCAGCAATGAACCTGAGAAAATTGAGAAGGTGCAGCTGGAATATAAATGGACAAAAAGCAGACGCTAAAAAAGAAAAGGAAAAAGTAAAGGAAAGAAAACAAATATGGGAACAGATAAAGCTGAAGGTAATGGTAACCCCAACAAACACAGTATACTTCCTCCAAAACGTGTGCATGAAGTTTTGAGCATGTGGTTATCATCAGATTAGCAAGAACATGAAATAGAATAATGCCAATATAAATTATCAAGAGTAATAAAATGAATGTTTTATCTCTGATAGGTTATATCCTCATTCAGAGGTATTTAAACCCTGATTAAATGGAACCCTGAAACATCCATGGAGAGTCAGATTGAATCATTCTTCAGGAGACAAGCACTACATGTTTTCATTACATTTCAATTATGTAGCCTGTCCAGATCTTAAGGATTTACACTGGGTTTTTACTCATATATTTCCTTAGAGTTGGACATAGATATAATGACGATGTTAATGCAGCAGACAAATGTTGACAAAAAGAGGCGGCAAAATTTGAAGAAATCCATTTGTTGGCTTACCTATGGATACAAACCCAGGCTATTTTCTTTCTTAATTTATGACAAAGACACTGATTTCTGAAAGCTATGTTTTAGAAATGTTGATTAAATCTCCTACAAATGAAAACTGTTGTTTAAATCTCTTACATATGTTTACCTGAGTACTTGCATCAATGAGCAACTTAGATCTGATTCTGAATGTGTAATTTGTCCTGGCCAATAAAAAGTTTTTCAGAAAGTCTGGAGCTTTCTTAATGAAATGTAGAAAATGCTTAGAGAAGTGGAGGGTAATCTGGTGAAAAGACAGATGAAATCAAGATACTAAGGGAAAGATTGATCACAAAGCAGAATTGCAGAGAAGGAAGATGAAACACTAGAAGCAGATAAGTTTATCTAGTGAATGTATAGAGGAAGAAGGCAGAGAAGATAACAGATCTAGAGACAAAGACAATGGGATGGTAGCTGAACAGGAAGGTTGAGAGATGATTTCTTGTCTCAGGCACTCACTGTGTTCTTCTCATACTGGCAAGGCAATGGTGCAAAAGCAGTTACCACAGCAGGTAGGAAAAGAACCAAGACACCCTGTTAGTTTTGCAATTAAACAGCAAACTAGTGCTCCTGAAACCTGAATTTTGTCTCCTGGTTATGTTTAAAACGTCAGTTTTCCTGGGCAAGGCAATCACTACTCTCTTCAGTTTCCCATTTACAATTTCCTATTGATAAGGGCGATAGTATTTCTTTTCTGTCATCTTCTTCTTGACTTGGTTGTCTGAGTCACGACAGGACCTGTATCTCAATCTGCTCCTGCCTAGAGGCTGCCAAAGAAGCCTGGTTCCAACTGGGACTGTTACACAGGGGTTTTGCAGTAACCATGGGTGAGGAAGGCAGAGAGGAACAGAAAAGCCAAAGAAACTGACAAAAGTCTTGATATCAGGAACTAAAAGTGATTACTTAAAAATACGTATTTGGGGTCTTTTATTTTCTTTCTGATCCTATCAAATGTACTCAGGGCACATTTCAGCTTATTTTTTATTTATTCCCTTGAATGTTAGTTTTACTTCAAAAGAAAGTGGTTATTCTCATACAAGAGCTTGGGCTTTCTGAAAAACACCAGCTCTCATCAGCCTTCTGATAAAATCATAAGAGCTGAAAACATTGAGAGTTCTTTTTGTTTTAATAACCTCTCTTTCATGAGTATTTACTTCTCATTTGAATATTTATCATCAATAAAAATTAAAGCCTTATGTTTGTGAGGAGTGCGAGTATATTTGGGATTAAAATGAGTGACATCCCTCAAAAATGAGGGCTTTTGAAGGGTTATCTTTCTTAAAGCAGAGCTCTTTCTGCAAGAGTATTCTGAGTCCAGCATGCTACACAACCAAGAAAACAGAGAAATTCTGTAAATGAGAAGCAGAACTGAGAAAAAGATTCTGTTTAGTTCATCTGCATAATAGTTGTATACCTTTAACTATTAACAACACTAAGAAAATTATTCAGTTTCTAAAATAATAAACAACTCTTTTAAGCAGTGGTTTATAGTTCTTGTTAATTTAAATGTCATTATTTGCTATTTGCCTGTGAAATAAGGTATTGCTTTCAGAAACAGTTTGCTGAGAAGAAAAGAGATGCAGGATTGGGATCTATCACACACATAACTATGTAAAACACAGAAAAATATGAACAGAGGAAAGATAAATGAACCCTCTACAGCATTAAAGTTACAGAATGCCTAGAGATGAGAAACAGCTAATAGAGGAGAAAATGGTTTATAATTTGGAGAAAATGTCTAAGTTTGATATATAATTTGCAGGTGAAATGTATGAGCTTTGCAACTATCCAACAAAAGTTCCATACTAAAGCTAGTTGCTCTCCTGGACCTTGTGGGGTTTTTTTTCTTTTTAATATGGAGATAACCACAGGCATTTATTAAAATTTATAATCTTCCATTCAAAGAGAGTTCCTGCTGGCCTATGTTTCTTTCCATATAAGCCATTAATTAAGCACCTGGAACAGAAATTTTGTCAGTGGCAGGGCCAAGGCATCACCTGCTCAAAGGGATGTGAAGTTGTCAAACGGGGCTCTCTAAGCCATTTTAAAGAACAGAAGGACATTGTGCCTAGAACGCCAAAGCACAAACAAATCTTAACAACGGGTAAATTGTGGTAAGGAACAAGGCATGCATATTTTATCATGTTGTCTTGTGCTGTTTCTGGTATTATTTAAAACAAAGAGTACTTGTGGGTTAAACTGCTCAAATACTGCTGGCAATTACTCTTGGACTCTGCCTGGACAACGGAACACTCACGGTGTCAGGGGTACAACAAAGGTCGCACACGATGTGCCTCATGGCAGACCTGGTCTATGGGGACGTGTACCCCTGGGAGCTGCGGAGGGCACGGCTGGAGCACGGGGGTCAGGAAGGACGAGGAGCGCTCTGCGGGTGCCGTGCTTGAGCTTTAGTGCTGATGGAGGAGCGTCTGTGCCAACGGGGAAATAAAGAAGCCAGATCAAGTCCTGGCTCATTAGGTTATTTGTACCTCCGTGAACTGAGCAACAACGGAGATCTGTGCCCAAAGTGGGCAGTGTTCCACTATCATGTTTTGAGAAAATGGTTGCCTTGTCCTCCCGCTGTGGCTGACATTACACACACAGCACAAGTACACACGTAATTTTGTCACACATATATGTACTGGAGTTTCCCTGATGCCGCTCCCCTCCTCGCCCAGTCCTCACGGAGGTCTGGCTGCCCAAAACCTGGGATGGCAGCAGCGCCAAGCTGTTGTGCAGGAGGCGCACGTAAGGAGAGGAGGACCCATCTCCGGGACACGCACCCCAGACACTCCCGCAGAGCCCTCGGCAGGTGCCGCTCGGGCCCCACCGCNCCCGGCTGCGCTGTGCGGCCACGTCTGCCTGTGGCCTTGCCCTGCTCGGGCTGCCGCCACGGCCCTGCGCGGCCGCGGAGCGCCGGCAACGAGGGCCTGCGCCCCTCTCCGTGTGTCAGCCGCCCTGGCGCTGCAGAGAGCGGGTTGTCGGCGCGGCTGTGGCTGCGGCTGGTGTGAAGCCGCCGAGGATGCCCTGAGCTGCGGGCATGGCTGAGGCCTCGGGCCCGGAGGAGCAGCGCAGCCCAGCTGCGGCACCGGCCCGGGGGACCGGGCTGCCCCGGTGCCCTGTGCCTTGTGTTCTTACTTCACTGGCATCACATAGGAAAGGGTTTTGAGAATCACGGTGACATTTATACTATGGGAGAAAACAGTGTAATAGCATGGTGCCCATGAACCTCAACAGGTGGAGGATTTTCCAATTACATGAATAGAAACTTTACTGTCCACCGTGTCTTCATCAAAATATCCACAGTGTTTACAGGCACACATTTTCACTTAGGATAAGCTACCAACCTCAAACCAACTTGAGATCAGTATCATTTAAAGGGGTTTATTAGCCAAACTCATGAAGTAGGCTGGCATGCTGATTTTTACATTGCATTGCTATAACCATAGTATTTTTATGCTTATAGCTGGCAGACAAAATTTCTGTGCAAATGGCACGGGCCTGGATAAACCTGACTGAGTCTACTGTCCTACAGTATGATGCACATAGGTGAATTCCCCTGTTTTCAGGAGGGTTTTGCCTCTATTATGCTAACTGAGTGTAAGGCTTAAGGCCTTGACCTGTCAAAAAGATGTTTGAGGTAAGGGTGTTGAACCTGTCACTACTCCTGGTGATTTCAATGGAGTTTGAGTGGGCCCAGATCTGTGCTAGTACAGTACATCCAGAATTGGAGACTGTCTATGTACACAGTACTTCCAAGGACACAAAATGATCCAGGAGAAAGTGAAAAGTGCACTTCTAGTAGTATCCTGTTTGTGCAGTGTGAATCTGATGTCTCATTTCTCAAATGGAATTTTATTTGGCGTGGGGGTAGTTTCACATGGGGGGGAAGGGTAAGAGATGAGAGACAAGTCATGAGGTGTGTTCAGCGGAAATGTTGCTATTCTCTGCTTTAAAAAGTCATTTAGAATAACTTTGAAACGTTTTTGCTTTTTATATAGTTCAACCTAAAAAGTCAGTCCTGAAATTGAACACTTACTTCAGCTTAAGAGCTTCTTGACTGTAGCGAAGTTTAATGACTTTTCTAAGCTACATCCTGGTAGATACTTAAACATTCATGTAATTTCTTTCTTTCACGAAAAATTAGAGGCATAGTGACTTACATTCCACTTTTCCTTCCTTTCTCTCTGTTTCCACAGCAGGCTTACAGCCTGTTTTTCGAGGTGAAGTCTGTAGTATGTGCTGTCAAGATACAGGTTTTCCTCTTTTGCCTTCCTCTTCCTTTGGCTGTTGTAATTCGCTCCATGCGTTTCACCCATTAACTCCAGCATCCTCATAGGTCTGTGACAAAGTGACTCAGACTTTCAAAGTAACTTGAGTAAGGTTTTTGAATTTATCTTATCCCTTACTGGTACAGATTTTCTTAAGGTCTCCAAACTTCAGTGTCCACTAGGTAATTTTTTCCCCTGTGCATTTCATAAATGCTTTAAAAATACAAGGTAACACAGGCAAGAAAAACCATGGTAGCTCTAAACAAACACTCTCCCATTGCAGGTGGTAGATAGTTAAATGGATGGGGTTAAAAATCTTGGTGTAAAAGACCAGAGGCTGGTGGGTTCAGATCTGTGGTCACATACTTTCTCTTTTGCATATGCCCAACCCACCAAGTTTGAAAGGTAAGAGTAATTAAAGTAATTGTCAAAGCAACTGTAACTTTTAAAACTATGGTACTACAGGTGTTAAGAAAAGTGGTTAGGATGTGTGCTTGGTCCTTATGCACAAACACTTGTATATACAGCTTATATTTTTGTAGGTTGTCTTTTCATTTTTCATTAGATAAAAAGAATTTTTTTGTCTCTTTCAGTCTTTTTCTATATTTACGCTTATTTTTCCCTTTGACTTTTGTTCCATTTCAGTGCCTTTTGCTCTGTATCCTTTCACATATCTTTCTTTGCTTCTGTTATGCTCACCACTAACTTCTTGCTTGTTCTTTTGCCTCCATGTTTGTGTATTTTTCCACTTAATCCACAGCCACACACATTTCAGGCCTGGTGTGCACCTGGTACTCTGAACAATCTTTGCACCACCTGTACCTTGAGCATTCTTTAAACTAACAGAATAGGATGACGTAGGTAGGAGTACTGAGACCAAGCCAACTTAGCAAACACTGAAGGAGCATAAAAGAGTAATTATTTCCATCGGTAATCTTAGAAACTGGATGCAAAAGAACTCATTTCAGGAGCAAGAATACACACAAATTTTACCTTTTCTCTAACTAAGTTCATGTATTGGTGATGGATGTATGGATATATATATATATATATACACACATATATACATATATATATGAAAGATTAATTACTCTGATGAGTTATCATGTAATTTTTCTGCTTGGACTCTTGGTTTTCATCTAATGGTTACATCACTCAGTGCCCCATGTTTAGAGTATTTAAAAGCCAGTGTAAAGTTGTAGGGTGAAGACCTGATCAATAACTGCTGGTTTGATGTAAGAGACTGAGCTGTAGCAAGAACTTTCTTGATGGTGGTCCAAGTCCTCCATAAACCAGTGATGTTCATAAATCTCAAAATACTATCCCAGGAGTACATGCCATTTCTCATCCCCATCCCCAGAGTTGTTCAAGGCCAGGTTGGATGGGAGTCTGAGCAACCTGGTCTAGTTGAAGGTGTCCCTTCCCATGGCAGTGGAGCTGGAACTAGATGATCAAGGTCCCTCAGATTTGCCAACTTCTAGAATTAAATCCAGTGTCAAAATGATTCTCTTCCTCTTGTCATGCACCACACTTTAAAGTGTTTAGTGTATGCTACTTAGTTTCTTGTATGTGACTGTGCCTCCTAAAGTTAGTTTGAGGAGAGCTTAATTTTTCATTCACAAGAGGCTGTTTCTTGGTTATTAACTGTGTATGGTCTTCAGCAGCACAGAGGGAGGTGATATGCTTGTCTCTTGAGCTCCCTTGCCCAGTAATTTTGGACTAACCAAACTGCTGAGCAGTAGTTGTAACTGAAATAGATTCCAACGTGATTTCCAGATGTGAGTTCTGAAGGGTTACCTAGCCTGCTTGTAATTGGCAAACCACAGCTTTCCCATTGGTTGCACAATGTTTTATGTGGACAAGAGAGAAGAGGAAGGAAAACTGGTGAGATTTCCATGTTCATAATATCTCTGTAACATTCTGTCATGTTCCCTTCTCAAACAAAGCGTGAAATGTAATTCATCAAACCTCTGTGAGAGGCTTTGGAGCTACTAGTTTCACAGCTTTTCTTAATGTGGACAAATGCAGTGGCTGTAGGGAAGAACGAAGTGGAGCAGATACTCTGAGGTCCCTGGTTGGCTGGGTTGGCATTGTAATGACTTTGACATTTGGAAAATGAAATGAAAATGCTAGAAAAGCTGGCATTGTGATTTACTGCGCTCCAAAATTCTCAGGAGCTGTGGGAGAGTGCTGTGAAGACCTGCATGCTGGAAAGTGCTTGCTTTTCATGTTTCCATGTTTCAGGTCGGACTAAGAGACTCACAGGAATGTTGTGAAACAGAGAGAAATTAATAATGTTATTTGATGCACAGCATACAAAACTTGTAAGGGCTGAGCTACATTGCCCAGTGGTGTTAACTATTAAATTGTGGTATTCCTAAATGGCCAGTGAAAATGATGTGGTGTAGTATTATCATCAAGACAACACATGGTGTCCTGAGGAGCTGCTTATATCACTTCTATCAGCAGTGAATGATACCAGCCTGCTTTGTGTTTCAGCAGCCAGGAGGCAGCCAGTGAAGCAAGAGCTGGGCAGCAGGAAAAGCAGAGTTGATATAGTGGGATAAAACCAAGGTCACTGCATTATTTCAGGTTTTATCAGAGATAAATCACATCAGGAAGTGAGATGGCAAGCAAATGGCCAGTAATTGTGTATTTCTCTGGGTCTGAGTGCTTGACTCTTTCAGATAAGTTAACAGTTTAATCTGAAGTCAAGGGGAGCAACATTATAGGAACAGAGTCAACAACAAACATCCCAAACTGCGATTGCAGTGCATTTTGGGACCCTTCTGTTTCTACAACAAAATTGTCTCTGAGAGTACAGGCAGGAGAAATTTGATAAAACTTAAGGCAGTTTGGTAGCAGTTGGATCTCTTGTTAAAAGATGGTGAGTAGATGGTTTCTCAGAGAGTGTGGTAGATGATAGGTTTCAAGGCCCAATGTAATGTAGTAGCCCTTCAGCATTTGAGGATACAAGGTCCTCATGTGCCAAGAGGAGACAGAATATGATCCATAGTGATTCCAAAGCACAGATTGGAGATAGTATCTCTGCTTCTACTCTCAGAAAATTAGTTGTTTTCCTTGACATTAATTGCCATTAAATACCAAAATATAGGCCAATAATTTGTACATATTAAAAAAAAAAAAAATCTGATGAGGATTCAGTGTGTTTGTTGGTTTAAAAAAAGAAAGTCTAAAACCTTGACCATGTCCCAGCTTCATCAGATTATTAGACCATGTCTACAGCGTCATTAATGAGATCTACCCAGATTTGTCACTAAAAATAGCAATAGACAAATAGTAAGTGTTCGATGTAGAGGGTCACCTTGGAGCACTTACACGCTCCTGTAATGTCAGTCTCTTTTTACTCAATTTCACTAAAGTAGTCATCTGGCTGTAAAGCAGTTCAGGCAGTAATGTAGAGTGTCATATATATTCCTTTAATTATTATGATCTTCCTTGTAGCAATTATAATTTACTTTATTGCAGATAACGGCACATTGGTAGATAAAAGTCACTAGACAGATATGAAAAAGTTGTACGTTGTAGCTTTTAGATTGAATGTATAGCAGCTGGTTCTTGTTTAGCTTTATTTTTTTAAATTCATAGATTATTTTGAACCAATAATTAAAAAGAAACATAAGGCAATAAGAATATTTCATAGTAACTATAGTGCATAACAGAATTCCCTTGTTTGTCTCACTGATAGACAGTATCTGAGATGTGGGCTTTCCTTCACTTGCAGGGGAAGAAATCTCTACGTGAGTGAATGCCAGAAGCATCTACTGAATACTTTTTTTCAGACTGTTTGAGAAAATTTGCCTTATTGCTTTCATTGCTCCAAAAAGACTTGTCATACTCCTATGTTCTTTTTGACAGCATACCACTTTTATTGCATGTATTTGTCCTTATAAGGGAAATCACTGATGGGACTCAGTTATTTCCCTGAGTAGAACTCATTTCTGGTATACAGTTGTTAGGTCATTTTATGGCCATTATTGCTACATTGCTTTTTAACATTCAGAAATGTATATATTGAATAACCTCTTTGAGGTCTGTCTTTGTGAAATTTGGTTTTCCTTCAGTAATGGTAATGGGAACTGCAAACATAACCCTATTGAATAATCAGATTCCACAGAAATGCTGTGGTTTTATTGTTTCTTGTGCCATAAGCCCATGGAAACAAATTATTATGTTATTACTGGTTTTATTCTATTTATTTGGGAAAGTCAATATGTGTAAAAGGCAAAAATTACTTCAAAAAGTCTTTTATGTGATCATTTTTGTAGTGAAATCCAAACAATACATTGGGGAGAGAGGCCAACATCATCAGTATATAGTTCATATAGTTAAAACAGATTTTAAACAGGGAGGCCATCATTATTCCTTTTCATTGAGACCCTGAACAGTACTGTCCCCACAATCTGTTTATGGTTCGTTACCCTCAGGCTAATTGGTAGTGGAGAACTCCCCAGCCCCTGCCAGTGCTGCTGCAAAAGGTGAAGCCTTCTCGTTTGCTCTGAGTGTGTCCTTTGTAGAGGGCTGTGACTCATGGCAGAAGCAAGATTTGTTTGGTGCTAGGTCTGTATTTCCTGCTGGGTGGGTACTGGGTTTTACAGTCTAATCCACATGCTCTGGTTCACTCCTGACTCTCATCCATGGTTTCATCCAGCAGCACTTGAGGCAAGGCTTGCAGGCCCCTGCAGGTACTGTGGGGGTATAAGGCAAGATGTTTGGCTTCCTTCCACTCCCATTGTGTGCACAGTATAGGCTGCTCTGCTCCTCACAGGTGTTGGCTGGATGGGCCAGCTTCATTCTTCCTAGGATTCTTCCTGTTAAAGCAACAGGACAGGCTACATGGTTCAGGGCTTTAGGCTGCTGAGGGTTTTTTTTTAAGTGATTGTGGTGTTTGCTTTTATTCATTTTTATTTGTAACTACTCTAAAAGATTGTTAATATTTAAAAACAATTTAGCAAAGGCATATTTTAGAATTACTTAGACAGGGATGAAAGAGGGAAAAAAGAAGAGAGATTGACAAATATTTCACTGTAAGGGAAGGAATTACTTTATCAAGTTTGAAGCAGTTTACTATAATCACTTGCTGACAATATTAAAGTTCAGCTTCTCATACCTTTCAGTCCTTTATCAGGGAATTTGACATTTGTGTAAGGTATCAGTAAGGACATAAGTACATGGGTACACTTGCCTTTGTTGATGCCAAGGCATCATAATCCAGAAAATTTATGGCAGGATTTCAACTTCAGTATTGCCAGAAATAAAATTAATCCAAGGTGGAAGTGTCCTTTTCGAGAGTTCAAATCCTTCTTGGAACTGCTTTTCTCATTCCCTTCCCACTTTTTTGCAACTAAGCATTTACCAGTTTTGGAAAAGGTTGGCTGTACTAATACACCAAACTCACTTTTCCCTTTCTCATTGACTTGAAATTGAGGTTAACAAAGTTAAGTCCAAGAAAGTAGAACATACGGAGAATGATTTTTGTCCCAAAGAACACCACTGACTTGAACAGTATGGAAGTGCTGATGTTCTTGCTTTGTTCAAGAGCCCATAATGACAAAGTATTCTTGTCAGAGGATATAATGTAACTATAAATTGTTTTCATGACTGCTGTGATATTTAGTCTCCTGCAGATCACATTCAGAAAGTATTTAGAGCCACGTTTTATGTCAGTAACATCAGAAATAGAAATATATACTTTAGCATGAGCTAAAGCGTTAAGTGATGGGTAATAAGAATCTGCTGATCGAACATCATGTTAAGTGAAAAAAGTTACCTGAAAGTTCTGATAGGTAACATTGAGGATGACATACACCTTACTCTTCCTTTCAATGGGAAAAGGCAATGAAGCAGATCAGACTAATGCAGAGCAGCTAAGATTTGCAAGTTCTGCTTTGCTTAGTGTATGAGCCCTTCATATGAGAAATGATGGCTGCAAGGGAAGGCTCATCTCTGCCTTCCCTCCCCTTTTAGGTGTTTGCAGCATTCCTGCATTATTTCCCATTTTTTTGCCTCAAACGAGCATGTGCCTGTAGTATCACAGCACAATTAAGTTTCTTTTACTTGTGGTGTTAGGGCATCACACAGTAATTGTTTCACAGTTAAGGTAAATTTTGGTTATCGTTCATGCAGCCCCTTCTGCTGTAACATGGTCCCATTCCAGCGTCCAGCTGGGAGGCTGAGCCCAGAGGACATTGCTGGTGGTGGGGAGAAGGATGGCAGTGGGAAGTGGAGGAGGAATGATTGGTTGCTACCTGCGAGCTGGGTATTGTGAGCACATGTAGAAAAGGGAGCTTGAAAATGCTTCTTCCATATAGCAGCTTTGCCAGGGCTGCTGGGCAAACTGCAAGGTTCCTCATGCTATTGCATATAAGGAAAAGAATGAGAAACTCAAATTGCTAAATTTTTCTTAGTCACAGTGGTCAGGTGAACATGTGGCCTTACAGATGGATTTCCAGCTTTCTGTATGAGATATCTTCCCTGTGATTATTGTTAATAAGTTAAGACAACTTGTGGCAGACTTTGATCTTGTGCAGTCTTCCTCCCAACTTTCCAGAGAAGAACTTGAGCCTCTTGTATCCAGTACTGGCTTGGATAGAAATGGCTTGTTACGTGTATGGGTTTTTTCTCTTCCGCAGTATCTGGTGTGCAAAAGGAAGCTCGAAAGTAAAAAGGAGGCACTGCTAATCCTTTCCAAAGAGCTGGACACCTGTCAACAAGAAAGAGACCAGTACAAGCTTATGGCCAACCAGCTGCGGGAGCGACACCAGTCTCTGAAAAAGAAGTATCGGGAGCTGATTGTAGGTTGTTCTTTATGAAGACTCTATAATTGGGGGACAAAGGTGAACCTCAAAAAAAATTGGAAAGAAGTCCATAATGGCTGCTGAAAAAATGTTTAGGTACTGATTTGCAGTAGTCCTGCAGTTGTACAGCCCTGATCGTATTATTACTTATTTGTTCTGCATTGATGAGGCAGTGCTTGTTATATAGGACTAAGAAAGACAGAGCATGCTCTGAGGAAATTAGTTTCAGTGACAATTCCATTTTAAAACTGACTATGGTATTGTTATTCCACAGCAACTTAATGTACCAGTATGAAAATTAATGCAACACATATTTGTAATGAACTGCTTTTCTAGAAATGTAAACAAATCTTCAACTTTAGAAATTTTTAAAGTTGAAGTTAGTATTACTGGTATTAATCAGTAGTATTTTTAAAAAAACATTGATAACATTTTAGTTAAAACACATGTTCTACAATTAGTTTCACAGAATTTATATAATTTCTCTTTTCAGAAATAAGCTGCCAATAAAATATATCTGTTTATTTGTAGGATGGGGATCCATCACTTCCACCTGAAAAGAGGAAACAGGTAGGATTTATTTTTCAGCTGATGTTATTTACCTGCTACAGAAGTACTTTGCAAAGGAATGAAAATATTAATTAAGAAATCTGGTAAAAAAGCAAGCATTTCTGAATATTGAAAAGCTCAGTCTTTAAACTGTGACTTATGCTTTTGTCTACACATTTCCCTCTGAAATACCTGAACTATCATTAATTAGAATGTATGGCTATTGCTTTCATGTTCATCTGAGACTGCAATTGGTCAGTGTACAGAGACTTGAGATTGTTCTCCTTGTTGTTTATTCTCCCGTGTTGAGTCCTAAAATGGATTTGTGACAAGACTTCCCATACTTAAAAGTAAGCTGGGAATGCACTGTCTGCTTTCCATAATTGTTAATTTATTGTTGTGAGTGCTGTTTTCCATTAAGTATTCTCCCAGGCCACTAGGACTCTACGAGTTATAAATGGTAAAACAATGATAATTGCATTTTATGGTTCCCCTGAAAAACTTTCTGCCTGCTCACATGCATTTTTGCTCCTGGATATCCACATAGTGTGTCCCTGTTGTGGAATGTTGGTTGTCACATCTTAAAATTATCTTAATTTTTAGAGAAAAATGGCACCCAAAATGCAATGTGTGGAGCAGGGAGATGAGGACAACCTAAAAGAACAAAAATTGTTGCTGTAATTGCTAGTTTTGGAAGTCTTTTAACTATGGTTAAAACATGGTTATTGCATTCTGTTAATGGATCAGAAGTTTCACTCATCACCCTTTCCCTGAGAATTTGCATGTGGTTCTTGCTATTTGCTTAAAATTTTACGGCTTAGGGTTTTGGTTGCTTTAAACTAAACTTCCAGAGGCAATTTAATTACTCCTTCAGGCACTTAAACAAATAGCTGCCAAGAAGTCAGTGGCTCAGTGTAGAATCATTTAACTTCCTCATTATTTAGCATAATTTATTTGCAGTTCTGTTATTTCAACAGAATTCAAATAAAAGTTTATGACCAGACACAAGTTTTTGCATTCTGAGTGTTGCTGAGGAATATCCAGTTGAAAGAAAAAATAACAAGGCAGTAGATGGATCATTACAGAGATAAGTAGGAAGGGAGATTTGCCATCCCATAGCTCTTCTAATTAATCTTTCATCTTTCAAAACAAATAAAACTGACACTTGTTTCTAAAATTCTAGCCAAATTCAGTCTAAATTCAGAAGCTGTGATTGTATTAAGTTTTGGCAATTTGTCTTACCAGGGCAAGTACCTGGAAAATCTTTAATAATCTACCTAGGAGCCTTTTTTTTTTTCCTGAGGAAGTTATGTATTCATGCTAGGTAGCAGTGAAAGAAAGAAAATCTTGTCTTCAAATGGGGTCATTGATAGGTTTCCCTCAAGAGCAATATATACATTAGGTTCTACAGTAATAGACTGTGGATGTACTTCTTGAGTTTTCATTTTCCTGAGAAATGTGTCTGTAGCATACAAGGTGGATAACCTAGAGCAGTTAGTGCAACCTTTCTGAAGAAGAGTATAGTTTGGCTTTGAGAAATGCACCAGAGAATAAAAAAAAGAAAGTTTTATTTCTCCATTATTACCATACCTACATTTCTTAGCATTTTCTCACCTAAGAAAGAGTGAAGTTCTCTCTCCCTTTTGTGCTTCTTCCATTCACTTTTTTCCTGGAACCCTAGATGTGTGCTGGGAGAAGTTTGTGACCTCAGTCACTTTATAAAAGGACACCCTGATCCTCCAATGAATTCTACTCAACACAAAAGTGCATACTGTTTTCATGGTCAGAAATGAGATTAAAACTTTATATGCTTAACAATTTGCTATCTGTTGCATTGGTTTGCCACAACTGAGAAATTATCGTTTATTATTGAAATTTCAGTCTAGAACCTTAAATGCAATAGGTTGGTTGGCATTGCTACTGTCCTCTCCTTCTTGTCTTCATTTTCCCCCTTTATTATCAATTATGTTTTGTGACTGCTTAAAATGTCTTGTTTTCCACCATGCCTTCTCATCCTGTTTTCCAGCACAGAATTTTCATGGGTTTTATGGAAAAATCATGTAACCAGGCGTTTTCTGTCAGCAAACAGCTAACTCAAAATCTGTTTTTGTAAAATTGTTACTTAAAGGTATCTTAACATGCAGTGCTCTGTAGTGTTTTCCCTCTCAAAGCTGTGTTTGCATCTCGGATCTTTTCCAAATTAAACAGTTCTGTGATACTATGATGATTCTATCCAAAGATTGCTCTGTGTGTATTGCCTTCTGCCAACCAGCAGAAGCAGAAAATGAGAAACTCTGCTAGGGAAATATCTTTTTCTACAGTAGATATTTCACCATTAGTGTTGTTATCATAGCTTCTGAGCTATCAGTGCTTTCCTGGCCCCTCATGCCTAACACTCCCAAATGGTGAGGTTGAAGGTAGTTTTATAATGTCTTATGGTGTCAGGTGTAGAGTAATTTTTGGATAAGTAATGGAGGGGCAAAGTGTTTCAGGACAATAGGAAGAGTGTGTTTTATGTTGAAGTTCATTCAGACATGGTTGTAGTGGTTTAATCCCAGCAAGCAGCCATGGCCCACTCAGCTACTCACTGCCTCACCAGGGCGATCAGAGAGAGAATCAGAAGGGTAAAAGGACCTTGTGGGTCAAGATAAAGACAGTTTTATAGGAAAAGCAAAAGCTGTTCACACAAGCACAGCAAAACAAAACAAGGAAATCATTCATGACTTCCATGGGCAGGCAGATGCTCAGCCATCCCTATGAAAACAGGGCCCCTTCACACATAACAGTGACTTGGGAAGAAGACAAACACCATCACTCCAAACACCCCTCCCCGCCCCTTCCTCTTTCTTACCCCCACTTCATACTCTGAGCATGATGTCACATGGTCTGGAATAACCCTTGGGTCAGTTCGGGTCACCTGTCCTGGCTGTGTCTCCTCCAAACCTCCCATGTACCCCAAATTCCTTGCCAGCAAGGTAGTACAAAAAGCAGAAAGCCCTTGGCTCTGTGCAAGCTCTGCTCAGCAATGACAAAAACATCTCTATATTATCAACCCTGTGCTCAGCTCAAATCTAAAGCATAGCCCCGTATCAGCCACGGCGAAGAAAATTAACTCTACCCCAGATGAAACCAGCACAGTGGTAAACAATAGACACTCCCCATTTTGAAAGACATGCTAAAATATTTCTCTGTCTACATAGCCTCTGCTGAGCATCCTATATAAACAGAAATTCTATCATTCTACTGTTCTGCAATGATATGTATTTATATGCATTAAGTGTGATACAGGACATTTTAATGGAAGTTTACTAGGTATCTGTTGCCAGTGTTGCTGCACTGGGAAACTTAAAGAAAAAAACATAGATGGGATTTCTAGGCTGATATATACTGCCTATTATTTTCATCTGTATCACTTAATTTTTCAGTATAGCTTCAGTTTGGGAGAAGCTTTGCCATTAAAATAACAAATCGGTGAATCATTCGACCTTCTATATGAAATGGAAGTTCTTGTAATACAAATGAGAACCTTTGAATAAACAAAGATGAAGTAAAGTGCATGCTTAGGGAAACGACTGTGCTGGGCCACAGTCCTAAATATGCTTTCCTTAATTTGATCTCAGTGAGACCACTCAGTTGGAGATAATGGGTTTGCACTGGGGCTGTGTGTCAAGAATAAAGGTGCAATGCATATGTCACTGGTGAGGCCTTAGATTTGTATCTTAAGTGTATAAGGAATCAAATTAAATAGTCAAAAGACCACAGAATGGTTGAGGGGGGAAGCAGTTCTTGAGGTCAATTAGTCCAATCTTCTGCCCAAACACAACCACCTAGAGCAGGTTGCCCAGGACCATTTTCAGTATGGTTTAGATTCTCTGCAACTCCACAGCCTCTCTGGCACCCTGTTCCAGTGTTTGAGCACTCTCACAGAAAAAAGTGTGAGGGGGCAAGACCCTTCCTCACCTTCTTGCTGTCCTTTCTAAGGAGCCTGTATCCCTTCATCACACAGCACTCCAGTTGTGTGAGCTGTCCCACCAATTCTCCATGATCCCAGGGTTTGTAACCCTGTAACTGCATGCAGCCTTCAAACTCCTGTTTGTTCCCCCTTCTGCATGTGTTAGAGACCTCGGAGGAGTGTGCTGGTTCCATGGTACAGGCTTAAGAGCTTTCCTACAAGGCTGTTCTATGGGAACATCCTTCTCTACATGCCTATGGTCAAAGGAATTGCACTTCAGCTCAGTTGCTTTGTGAATTGCTAGGCCCTTCCTCTTCCCATCATCCCAACCCCTTGGCTTGCCTACCCTATCCTAAGCTTCCTTAGACCCTCTCACATAATTTCAAGAGTAAACCTCTCCTTTTTGAAGTTCTCCAGCCTGCTGGCAAAGATACTTTTGCCTCATGTAGTCAAGTGGATCCTCTGTCTTCCAATCAGCTGTTGAGCCTTGGAGAGGATCTCATGGTCATAGAACCATCTTTGAGGCTCTCAATACTGAGTCCCATAATGTAATGATGATACATTCCTAGTACAGAACACAGCTTGATGAGTAATCTTCCTACCAGCCTAAAAGTCCCACCAAAGAACATAAAGGTGGTGGCCCTTAATGCTGTTACAGTTATCTGTAGGTATCCCAAGGTGGTACATTCAAACCAAGATTCTGACTGCTTCAAGGGCTGTTGGTATCACAGCAGCAGGGTACCCTCTCCCTGAGATGTTGGTCAGACAGCCTGTCTCCTGCTTATGAATATGTCCATGGGCATGACTTTTTGGGGCATGCACAACATCAGAAGGACCAGAGGCTCCAGACAGGATTATGCTGTGACATATCACAAATGGACCCATTTTGATCCCTTTCCAGGTTCCAGCTCAATGTATTCAGCTATCACAATTTACTTCTGAAACAAACTTCAGGGATTACTTTATGACTGTTCATGACATCGTCATAAATAATGACTAATGTGGCTATTTCTTGTTAATTAATGAATTCTGGAAGTTTTGCTAGCCTTGTGCTAAGGTGCAAAAGCTGCATTCAGAGCCCTATGAGATAAAATCTGCAGATAAAATACACTACCGAGTAAGCAATAATTCTGTATTTATCTCACAGTGGTGCTGTGAAGATTAATGTGATTTCCTCCTCTCTACAAACAGTTTGAAGATGAAAAACATTATGCATGTGCCAGATGTGGACTGGTGCACTTTGCTTAGGTTTGTAGGTGCATATGTTTGACTCTCATAGCATGAGGTAGCAGTTGGAAAACAGTGACATTGTTTGTCCTTGCAACACATAGAAAGCAATATTCCCATGGATTTCAAAATGTGCTAGCTCCAAGAGCATAGCCAGTAGAGAGATTTTGTTTCTGGACACTGAAATCTTCTATTCCATTACTCAGAGCAAGTGGTAGTATGTAAGACCTAGAACTTGTTAGCCACACTAGGAGTCATGCTTTGTGAAGTGACTCCATTGTTTCTTCAAGAGGTTTTGCACTAACACAGAATCATGGGATCATTTAGATTGCAAAAGATCTCTAAGACCATTGAGTCCAGCCGTTAACCTAATGCTGCCAAGTCCACCAGTGAAGTCTGGGCGAGAAAAAGTCCTCATTCCAATAGATGGGATAGTCCCTCAGGCCTGATGGGTACAACAACTTCTTCTCTGGTTGCTGTCTTACCTTAATGGAATAGAGACACTTGTACACACCTCTGCACCTGAATACTCTCGATAGATATTCTGTCAATTAATTGTAACACGCAGAAGTTGAAGGGGCTTTGATTCTTTTTTTGCATTATCTCAAAGTTTAAGATGTCTTTAGGAGCTCAGAATATTTAGGAGAGGATTTTCTTCTTTTCTTGTTTTATGTCTTGGCAAAGTTTGATTTTTGATGTTGTTTCTCGGTGTGAAAATATGACACATATTAAGTGTATTTTGTTTTGTATACCCAGGATCTGTAATTTTAAAAGTCTTCTCTGTTTTTTCACCTTAAAGAGAAAAACACAATAATTTTGGGATTTTATTGCAAGGAAGTTAGTGCTAAGGGAGGTCATCAGTTCCTCTGCCTTGGAGTGAACAGTGGTAGTTGATAAGTAAAACAGGTTTTTCCGTATTAATTCAGCCATCGCAATCACATGAATTCATTGGAGGAGAAACTGCACTGAGCACACATTTGTGATCTGTCACACCCATCAAGTGTGCTTAATGTTTCATCAAACTTTTGTCTGTCAGACCTATAATTCAGTGTTCTTCTTTGTTTGAAGGTGTGGCTGGAACAAACATAAAAGACTGTCAATTGCAATATAGGAATGTTTGTATTTAGAAGTACTTTTAACTGTAAAGGTATGTTGGAAGTTTCCCCTCTTCCCCCTTCCCATATTACTTTTTGAGGTAGTACCCTAAAGACAAAAGGTTCTTTTTTTGTTTGTTTTTTTTTTTAAGTCTTAGATAAGATTTATGTGCAAGAGAACTGAAAGCTATATTAAAGACTGTTACTATCCATCATTTTTTAAAGTGCTGTGAAGAAAAATAATGCTGTGTATGTGTAGCTAGATTTGCAAAATGGTTAAAGGAGCCAGACTCCAGCATAGTGCATAATGCCAGGGATGACTATTCAGAATTACTTTTTTTTTTTCTCATCAGGCCATTGGTCACTAGTGAGGAAAGATCTGTTGCTGCCTGACAGGTATTCACTGGCTTATGTTAATAAGTATTTATAGATATTTTTGTCAGTATTTCTTGACACTCATCTGTAGCTAAAAGTGAAGTTCTTTTCCACCTTCTATCCCAACCAAATGTTCTTGCACATTTTAACAGAGCCTAAGTGGAAAATAAGGAGGTCTGTGATCCCATCCTATTGAATCTTTCACTCTCTTGTCTGTTCTGATTTATAATGCTTTTTTTCCTTTATTTAATAAAGGTAGGCACTTCCCACTTGGCACTCTCAGAGCCATCTTTTTCTCCTTTCTTCTTACCTTCTGATGGGTTTGTTGGCTGTTGTTGCACTTCCATTTGGTCACAGGAATATGGGGATGGTGTCTTATGCCTAGCACAGCAGTGGGGGTTTGGACTGTGTTCAAATCATGCTCCACTGGGAGGGTGGTTGTGCACTTGAACAGGCTTCCCAGAGGAGTGGCCACAGCCCCCCAGCCTGCCAGAGTTCAGGCAGCGTCTGGACAGCACTCTTAGTATGTGGCTTCGTTTTGGGGTAGTTCTGTGAGGCAGAGGGAGTTGGACTTGATGATCTTTATGAGTCCCTTCCAGCTATTCTTTGAATTTGTGATACATGCAGGCTTTCCAATAACAGATGCATATAAAAGAAATAGCTTGTTGTCCTGCAGAGGCTCTGGAGAACCTGCCAGAAATAGAACGTGGATACAGCTCTACAATCGTGTCTGATACTGGCCGGTTACACTGAAGCAATCCTTGTTATTTTGTGTTAGAAACAGCTGCATTGAGTGAGGGTGGGAGAGACAGTTTCCACTGCAGCTTGTTGCAGAGGGAAGAGGAGATGAGGCAGCAGAAAAGAACCTCTACATCTTTCCTTTCTTTATTCATGGCTGAGAAACCTCTCTTCATCAGTACTTTAATTTTGTATAGTGTGACTGAAAGAAGTAAAGTCTTTCACAGTTTCAGTAGTCTTTTTAAGGCTTCACCTAAAATCAAAAGGAACTGTCGAAGAAATTGAGTCTAGAGAGCTGAATTTGGCTAATTTACAAGGAGTTGTTCTCTGTTGCATGAGTAAATGAAATGAGGTTTATTGTCTGTTGAAGTAACTTGTCTTGGATTTCTGAGCGCATTCTGTGTTTGTTCTATGAATATTGAAAAGAAGTTGCCAAATGGAGAAATGAATTGCCTTCGCCCTTGCATAGATTTCTCCCCTTTCCTCAAAAAATACGTGCTTGCAGATTCACGAAGGCAGTCCTCCATTGTTAGTTTTATCATCTTTCAGCCATATGGTATGTTTTCTTATATATGCCAAAGAAATGGTACCAAGTCCAGGTATCATTCAACATATCCTCTTGGCTGGCTGTCCTTAAGCCTCGTAGAGCATGTTTGAAAATCAAATATTTCTCCTTCTATCCACATTTAACCAAGAGCTTTAATAAGGTCTTGCCAAAACCTTTGAAACTCTTAACAGTCTGAATTATACATTGTATGGAACCTCTAAGCCAGGGAAATGAGTAATTGCTGGAGACTACTTCTGTGACATGGCTTAGTTGTTTCAGTTTAACAGAAGTACAATACAAGGCTTGCAGGAAGGAGCAAATCTATACTTAGCTCATTGTAATGCTCTTGGCATAGTCAAACAAGGTTGGTATATTTTGGTGTCTAAAATTCTTTGTTTCAAGTTTCTTCCAAAAATCTCTCTTGTGAGTATAAAGGTTTTTCTCATGTTAAGTCATTTGTATGACTGACAAATAAAATTCAGCATAGAATTGCAATCCCAGAGAAATGGTTTTAAAGGAAATAAATCTGAGCAGGAAGATTTAGTATAGGCATGATAATGCCTTTCCTGCCGTTACTGGGAGCCAAGTTTTAACTACAGACTGCTGAAATCCTGGTGTTATGGTTGTAAACACTGATTAGTGAGATTGAGTTCTTTCCAGGTGTTGAGATTACATGTGCTATTGCAGTGTTAGGAGTTGTTCCAATTCATCATAAAAAAGAACTTTATAAATAGAGGTGTTTCAGAGAGGTTTGTGCAAATCATATTCTTTTTAACTAATGCAGACTATTGAAAATCAACTTTGTTTAAAAAAATGAAAAATTGCATCTAAGCAGTAGCCATAGATACTTAGTTTAAATACAATTTCCTGCAAACATGTTCTTAGTTTTCTTTCTTTTAAACAGCCATTAAGAAGTACTTCTCAAAACCATTGATTGAATGTGTTCTGAAGCTCCTTGATTCATTTATTATGTGAATGACTATTGCACTATTTGTTTAAGATGTAGGAAAAAAATCAGTCCACCAAAGCATACATGGAGGAATCTTTTGCATTGCTTGAATGGTTGTTTTCTTGAAAATAAAATTAGAAGCAGCTTAATTTTAGTCCTGTAATTGGTTATTTATAGGGGTTCTTTGCTATTACACTCTATCTCCTAATTATTTATTGCAGTCTTCTGGTTTGTCAGTAGTTTAAAAAATGCTTTAATCTCTTCTAAAACTGTGTGAAATTTACCTTGCTTTCTTCTGAACTTTTGGTCTCAAAGCATCAGGAGTACAGAAGCTGTAGCAGTGACTTAGGCTTCTTGTTCATCAAGTAGGATGTTGTCAGTTTCTCAAGTTATTTTTCCTGCTTAAAAGTTTGAAGCTATTGCTAATTTATACCAATTGGCATTTGGAGTTATCTTCTTCAATAGTAATGTACAAAAGTGCTACTTGATGGTAGCTTAATAGTCTAATCCTGCAAATGGTCGTATACATGCATATCTATGTTCATGTTACTATTGACATTCATACATTCCTCTTAATAGTTCTCTTAAATGTAATGCAGGACATGTAGAAATAGCAGTTGTTAATGGACAGGAGCAAGATTGCAGTAATGGCTATCAGATACCTTGTTGGTTTGACAGTGTATGAGTTGTAAAGATAAAATTCATGAAAACATCCTATGAGACTCAAGCAGTAGTATAATCACTGGGCAAAAGAGTCAGACTGAAAGAGGGAGATGTCAGAATAGAGAAATGAGGGAGCTGAAAGAGAAGCACAGCAAGTGGGGAATCTAAAACTAAACCTAAAATACCAAGAGAGAACTAGGAACAGTCACTTGATGAATTACAGTCAGTTGATGCACTGGCCTCAAATCCAGAGAGTATGTGTAAGGGTGGCTCAGAGATACTGACTCATGAAACTTTACTAAATCGTGCTTAGAAGATAAAAAAAATCTTTTTTCATTTCTTTTCATACTCCTGAGATTTATGGCAATGGATGACACACCGAGCTGTCCATAGGCAATGTCTTGAAAGGCTGCACCTTAGCCACTATGATTCTAACTCTCTTAGAAAAGCTGTCATTGGTAGGCGTTTCCTGTGTTGAGTCAGTGTTTGTGTATTCATGAGACATTTTTAGGATAAAAATGGAATACATTTACCTGTAGTATTTGCTCATTTTCAGATGGCATATATAGGAAAAGAGGAGATTGCATTTATTTTTTGGTTAGTGATCAGCTGATGGAATTTAATTGTAAGGTTATAGACCAGGCTGCTTGCCCTTCTAAGTTAGTAGGTTAATGTAAGTGACTACTTTTGACCTGGATTATTGGGTGAGAGGGTGTGGTTGGGTTTTAAGCTCCAGCTTTTGCCTCTATTTTTCCAGAATCTAAGTGATACCTAACAACACAAATCAGGTCATGTTTGAAATTTTGTACTAGTAGATAGCCATGGTATTGCTCCATATAGGGGCAGGGACTTTGGCTGACAGCTTCTGTGCTGGCTGGAAATCTGCTCTAAACACTATTAAGGACATTCATTGTATCATAATTATTTCTCAGCTGTGCCTTTTTTCTAATTATATGCAAGTTTAATACTATTATTTTGGCAGCTTTGTACAAATACTGTCAAAGTATTCTGAATTTAATTCTTCCCACCAGCCACGATACTGGAACTGGTGTAGATGTTTTCACTTTGTCCTGTCTGGGGCTTGTGTGCTGTGCTGGGAGTCTCTATGCACACATGATGTAAGTGTTTTCTACTATGAAAGATAAAGGAACTCAGGTGACTTTTCCTGTTACCTCTCTAATGAAGCATGAAGTCTGGGTACCACCAACAATAAAAGTAAAGATTGTTGGCACATAAGGAGTAATTCAAGGGTTTCTTTTCAGTCACTACTTACACTTCCTTCCACTTCCTTCTGACTGATATTTACTCCTTTTCTAGGCAAATCTTGCTCAGCTACTGAGTGAGGCTCAAGATCGAAATAAACATCTTGGAGAAGAGATTGGAGAGCTTCAGCAGAGACTGGGAGAAGTACAAGGGGACAATAAGGTATTACAAACTGCCATTAAATGGCATGGGATGTGAAAACTGGGCTAGAATTTTATATTTACTTCTTAGGAAAACAAATAAAATAATGGGTTACAGAACTTCCAGAATACTTTAATTGCAATAAAGGCTTAGAACAATAGAACTACAGAAGCTGTAAAGGGTATCAATAAGTGCAGCTTATTATATATTTTTGTATGCTGCTTTTCCTCTGTTGTCCTTAGCTATTTTGTATTTAGCTTTACTTTAATGCTCACAGACTTTCTATGCTCGTTTCTCTTTTAGAAAAAACACCATATTTTATGAGTGGTATTTCCTCTTAAAAATAAGAAGAGATAAGCATGTCTTCTTCATGTGATAATTTTCAGGTTTTTGTACTGAAGTGCAAAATTTTAGTAGATGCTGGAGGACCATAATTTTCTCCTTAAAAAATATGGAGTAGTTGATCAGAAACATGTATGATGAGCTTTCTATTAAGCCCTCATCCCATTACTCTTACATAACCAATTTATTTCATTGCTAAATTTAGCAAGTTATATGGAACATTGCTCAAAATCTGCCATTTGGTATTAATCAAACTCCTGTTGTCTCCATTAATTGAAATATTTAAACTCAAGCCAAATGTGTATAACATTCACAGCTGGAGCTTTATGCAAAAGTACATTTAGAGATCAAACTAGAGAGAGGTTGAATTGGAGAGTAGAGGTGGTTAACAAAGTAACAAATTGAAACAAATAATGGTAACTTCCCTCCCACTACTACAGTTTTAAAATTATGGAATTTTAAAATGTGAATAAAAATGACATGGCTTTTAGTTATTCAGATGGGGTTTGTTTCTTTCCACTCAAATTTATTTTATTTATTTTCTTTTTAACATAAGTATATTGTGATAATGCAGGTTTCTTCAGTTTGTCACAAAGACCTCCCTGGAAGGTGTTTAGAGAGCTGGGAAAGGGTCAAGTGGAACCTGAATTTGTAGTATGCATAACATTCAGCATAACTTGCTCACCTCTTCAAAGACCAGACTTCCCACTGTTTATTTTCATTTGCATGTTGTTGTTTGAACTGTATTACAGTGTGGAAGTCAGTGCCTTTCCATTCTCCAGTACCAATATTATGCCATACAGCCTTTCTTAAGCTAGTCCTGAATAGATAGCAAGGATTTGTAAGTACAAACAGAAAATAAATGTAGTAAAACATTTAAATATGAAGCTCATGTGCCTATTGTAGTTCCTAATGACAATGTATGATCTTGGTAACACAGAGCCTACTTCTTTGTGATTGAACTGTTGCTGTTAGGTTCACCTTTGTGGGTTAACTTGGTATTAGCTGGTTATCTTCATGACATCTGTATTCTCAGTATGAATTTAAATTCATGATCCTCAAAATGAATGGAAAAGTACAAAAGGAGTTATTCTGCCCAGCGTGCCTCTCTCTGAAAGGTGCAAAATAGTGCATCACTAAATAAAGAGTGGGAGGAAAGAGCTGCATCAGACATGGATTAATTTAGACTAGGATTTTCATTTTTGGAACACATTCTTCACTTTCCCAGTAAATGAGAAATAGAGCTTATTTTAGAGTCAGGTTGCTGGTTTTCAAAGTGCCTAAAAAAGCATTGCCATCTCTCTGAGGGATTTAACACTCTCCTCCTGTGTCAGATTTCTCTCCCTACAGCTTCAGTGATAAAATTCTAGGCTTGTTCACAAAGCCATTCTCTTCTGCTCATCAGTTCTCCTGTACTGGCAGCTGGGCTACCTCAGGCACTAGAGTCCAGATAACGTATGGTGTATATACAAAACCAAAAAAACCCTATAATAATTTGCTTGTTCTTACATTTTTCCCCTGCATTCTTCTCACTGCTTTTTCCAAAGTGAGGGAGGGCATCCTGCCCAGCTGGTCTACGTCAGCCTTACTTCTGGCAAGAGATGAACAAACAGCTGCTTTTGCAGCAAGTGAAGCTGCTTATGGATGAACAATTCTGCCTGTGTCTGAGCAGGGGTGACTCATGCAGGCTTTGTCACTGAGTGGCAAGAGCTTTGCAGGACTAAAAAAGAAAAAAAAATCCTCTTTAAATATCACACATTAGCTCTATTGATAAAGAAATGTTTTGATGGCTTGACTTGTTTTTTGCCACTTTAATGTTTGCTACAAGTAGGATGCAGTCACTTGGATCAGCAAGAAGACCTTGAACCGGAGATATTTTACTTGTTGAAATCATGTTAAACACGTCATCAGGCAATAACAAATTACTTGCTTTTGGTTTAACTGGAATAATTTTTTCCTCTCATTTCAGGAAGAATTTTGTTGGTAGAAATAATAAAACTTCTTCAGACAGTCTCTAGAAGGATTTGTTGCTGCAGTTTGAAAAATACAATAGTTAGACTGCAGCATTCCAACAACAGATATCTAAGGCTATTTATTTTTATGATTGATCACAATCTCACAGATTCTGACACATGAAAACTCTTCTATGTTTATGGTAGTTATTTGTAAATCTTTTCCCTTCCTAATGTTTTGGCAGCAATGCTTGGAAACAATTACTAAAACATAGAAGGAGATAGTTAGAAAATCTAATTTTCTCATGTAAAAGTGTAAAAATTGAAAGCTTAAGAGAAACTGGAGACTTCTGCAAGACAAGATGACTCAGTTGCCTTTACCTGAACCCCTACCCACGCAGAGAATTGTTTTTGTAAGTTGCCAAGAGCAGTGCTGAGCAAGAGGAAGGTGCATGGGGAACAATGGCTGCGGTGTTACTGTCAGTTGCTTATCGCCAGGCAGACAATCGCTCACGCAGCAACAGGGAGGAGTGTTAAATGGGTCCTGTGTGTTTTGGCAGAAGTGGGACTTCAGGCAGCATATTTGCAAGTTCTGGTCCACATTTTAAGATTTTGTGGATAACATGGTGAAGGCAATTGCTGTGACTCTGGCTGAACACGATGATTTCTGCTTTCCATCCAGAATTGGTTGTGCTTGTTTCCCTTTTCCTTCTGCGTGTTTTATTGGTAATCAGGAGTGTCCAACTTTGGTGCAGGCATTGTCTATGGACTCCTAGTCTGTACAGCAGCTATCCCAGTGATGCTGTTTTTAGGCATTGTGGGGCTGATACAGTGTTGCTACTGTGTAAATAATTATCTTAGCTGAAAGCGATATAAGAAAAAGCTGTGATATTAAAATAAAAAGACAGTGCTTGCAGCACTGGATTGTTGTGGTTAACAATTTATGGTTCTTGACAAACAGGAGTTTTCTCTGGTAAGGTGCCATTTATTTAAATCCATTCAGCTGTGAATGCTGTTCACAGAATCCTGAGGGGCAGTGTTAACCTATTCTTTAGCTGCAAAATGAAGTTGAGTGGTCTTTTCCTCAGTGATTTCTGAATGACAGAAACAAAAATGCAGCAGCTAGAGGGCAAGTGTATAAAGTTTATAACAAAGCACTAATATATAAAATAAACCCTTAAACCTCTGGCATAACAGTGTCTCTTTGGGTCACAGCATTTTCAGGGAAGAATTTTATAGCAGGTGGTGCTGCCTCATGAGACATTCGCAATGCAGAATTAAACGACTTGGCCTGTTCTGCCCTGTCAACTCTCTGATTGGCCAACTGTCTGGAAGAAGCACTCTGTTGTTTTATGTATTGGTATTTTACTGTATTTTTTGTATGTTAATAATGCTGCTTTTACTGGATGAATTTGGATTTCTGAAGCATTCTTTTTGTAAGACTTCATGGGTTTGGGGTTTTTTTGCCTCAAAATTAATAGTAAATAAAGAGTTCTCCTTTTATTGACAGACCGTTTGACCTTGCAAGTTATAATTGCTTGGAGTTATATCTTATATATATCTTCACCCCCTCCTGGGCTGGAGGAGAGTTGGTCACAGTGCATGAGTGACAGCTTTGGTCCAGTTCCCAGCCTGGTGCCAAGTGTTACACAGAAGTTTTGCTCTTCTGCGGGCATTGGAGGCATTAATAAAGTGTGATTCCTCTTTCCATTTCCAGGTTTTTTTGAACAAGATTGAAACCTCAAAATGTTATTACATTTCTTTTGTGCAGTCTTCGTTACTAGAGAGATACTCTAGAAATTAAATTAATCTATCTGAATTCAATGACATGACATGACATGACTACACCTTTTGTTCCCCAGCACTTTAGCATTTTTAAAAATCCCAATAGCTATGGAAACATTCTAGGATTTGCTAGTTGCCTTTTTGACTTACTTGTTTTGATAAAGAAATTAATAGCAGTTATATCTCGTAGTATCCACTCATCCTTACTAACTGTGCAGTGATTTGCACTTTACCTGTGGGGATAGTGAAATGCAGTTTGCCAAAACCAGTTACTTTTGCAGCCACAGCTTCTCCTGAACAAGTGAACTTCTTATCAGCACACACTGTACTAGCTTCAGTGACTTGCACTGAACTGGAGCTGAAATAAGCGGGGAAGATGATTTTGGTAGTCTGTCTTGCATCAGCAGGATTTTAATTGGCACATTGTAGCTATGGAGACTGGCATCCCATAAATACCAAAGATAGATTTTAATGTACAATCTTCTACTTCAGAAGATTGATTTTTTTCCCTAACTCGGCAATGTAATGATGTGCCTTAATTCCTTGGTGCAGTCAAAGATACAGGGAAAGTCAGGCTGGTTATTGTGGTGGGTTTCCCTGGTCTCTATGGAGCTCCTAAAGATGAGGCCTAGTTGTACTGAGTCTGAACAACTGTAAATGCTGAATGCCCTATAGACTGGTGTTTAATACTCCATGGTCCTTGAAAGGTCGTTGGTTTTTGCTTTAGGTATTGAATGTAAATGTGTATTAATTCAAGTCAGACTTGTTTTCAGCAGTCACAAGCTCAGGAGTTCATTAGCTGCTTGGGCATTTTGGCCGGGTCATTTTGTTGTTGGCCCATTTTTTTGTTTTTGACATGAATTAGCTTTTGTGAGTAGACCAAAAAAAATATTGCATAAGCAAATGTATTAGCAGCTGTTAATACAAATTCTGCACTGATTTAGCATGGGGGAGGGTGGGTAGGTAATGTCAGTAAAGTGAAGCTGGACAAGCCACTTTGTTCCTTTTTATTTGCTAGGAAGAGTTCTCTGCTGCAGAGAATTTTAACATTTATGTATTTATGAAAAGGCTTTCTGATAATTCTCTAGTTTTAGTCTGAGTGGAATTAGTTCCTATCACTCCTAAAAAATATGGACCACGTGTCTGTGTTTTCTTGGTCTTTCATAATGTGTACACTCCAATGACTGTTATTGCGGGGACTGATTCAATTCCTGTTGATGCTTTGACTGTTCAACTGGACTTTTTCACTGGAAAAAGGATTTAACCCTCAGCTCAGAAGACTCCCTCTAGTTTAAATAATACCAGCTGTTTGACCTGGAAGAGCTGAAATCTATGATCACTTTACTCTTTCTAATATGGATGTACTGTGCTGCTACAGCCTATGTTCTCTTGCTTACTGAACTCTGTTTTTGTCATGGCAGCTCCTTCGAATGACCATAGCAAAGCAAAGACTGGGAGATGACGAAGTTGGGGCTCGCCACTTTGCGGCACATGAACGGGAGGACCTTGTTCAACAGCTGGAGAAGGCTCGAGAACAGGTAATAATTAAATGTCATGACAATTAAGTAATTAGTGTCATGTTTTACAGAGCTAGTGTAGTAGCAAGTAAAATATTTCTGTTCTGTTTGAAGGGTTGGTAGCCCATTGATGCTGGAAGTAGCAGTTAGAGTGAATTCCTAATCTCAGGAATTTCTTCTCTAGGTTATTGATTCTCCTTTTCTTCTTAATGTCCAGCAACAACTTGTGACAATCAAATATTGTCAATGAATGTCAATGAAAGGTACCCTTTAGTTAAGGCTATTGCAAGTATTCAACACAGTGTACGGTGGCTGATGTACCTCCTAAAGATACCTTCTGAATCAAATTTTCTGTAGAAGCATTGTTAGTGTCCTCTTCCTCCTGCCTCCAAGCTATTCCTTCTCTTCTGAAAAGTTCTCACATCAGACCTATTTCCCCTTCCTCAAGTCTGTATGAATGCTCTTTACCATGCAGCATCAGACCTTTTCCCTAACACTGATACATAAATTTCTGGACAGTTTTGCGGGTCTGCATTCTCAGTTTTTCCCACATTCATTCTTACCAGTGCCAGTTCCAACTGATGAGCCGTTCTGTGATCCAGGAATTTCTAGTTTTTCAGTTTTTCCTCAATTGCAGCACCACTGTACCTTACTGGAAAGGCTGTGGGTCTTCCAGTGTGATCTTCTCTGCTGACTCTGTTACCAAGCTTGAGTTCTTTCTGTTTATCACCCAGCTTCTTTTAAATGGTGGTCTGTTGTTCTTCCTGGCTTATCCATGTTATCTGGGGTGTGAGTGGAGACTTCTATCACTGCAGACTTTTCTCCCACACAGTTTCATCTCCTTGGAAGTTTGAAGCTCTTTGTCCTTGAGTATCTTTCACACTGGACTTCACTCTTTTGCTTAATAGCAAAGCTCATCCTATTGCCTTCATGTTGGCTTGTTTGGTACTTTCTCAGTTCTTATTCTGTGGAACTTCATTGCTCAAGTCCCATGATTAGTGTAAATTCCCACTTACAGGCTTTTTGACAAATTCTTATTCAGTTGACTTAACTCTTGGAGTCCTTGAAATTTTATGATAAAACCACCTTAATATGTTTGTAGTAGAATTATAGTAGGGATTGAGGTTTCTTTTGCTGTTACATTTTAGTTGTTTTCTAGAATTTTTTTCAAACAAATATAACAGTAAAGTTACTTAATTCCTAATGAAATATTACTGAAATTGAGTAAAAATACCTGCAGTTATGGGCTTTGAAAAGACTTTTGATTGTCCAAAATCAATACTACTCAAACATGTGTTTGTTACTGTTTTTCAGGCTAGGTCCTATGTTAGCTGTTGTTTAAACTTACACTGATACAGCTCTCCTTTCTTCTCAGATTGAGACTCTGAGATATGATCTTCAGGCTGCACTGGATGAGTTACAGGATGTGAAAGAGGAACGCTCTGTTTACCAGGATAAGTCTGACAGACTAAACCAAGAGCTGAATCATGTCTTAGGAGGGCATGAAAACCGTATCATCGACATAGATGCTCTGTGTATGGAGAACAGGTGAGTGCATTACTGTTTCCCTAAAAAAACGGTGTGTTGCTGTAATAGGAGTATCAGGAAGTCAGTCACAACAAAACTTTAAAGAAAATATATCCAACAATAAAAGTGAAGAGATTTTGGTAATTTGTTTTGGTTGTTTTGTTTATACTGTAACTAAGCATTAAATAATATTGAGAAATCTAGGCTACAGGAAATTACCAATGTTGTATTTGGCTTCAGAGATGCCAGTGATGTTCCCAAATAAAGGTAAACAAGGAAAAGGAAGAGAAGGGAATACCTTTATATTCCTATCACTGTATGGCACCAAAAGCAAGAATATTAAAACTTTGTGTATTCAGAAACCCCCAGTGAGCTGTAATGGACTAATCTTGAATTGGAAACGGGGACTTTGAGTACCCTAAGTTAACAGTTACAGACCTAATTTTCTCCACAGGGAGAGGTTGTCAGCATGGAGTGATTCACCAAAATAAGTTGCTGGTGAAATCACCCATGTAGATATTCATATTGGTTTCTTGGGAAAAGAATGTGTTTTATGGTCTCTACTGAGGATGACAGAGAGGAGTCACTGACAGAGCCATAGCAGGTATCTCCCTTAATGTCAACAATTACCTTAAAGTGAAATGGAACTTGTAAGGCAGTTCCCATTTAAAAAAACTTATGCTTTAGGCAAGAAAGTGTACTACTAAAGGCATTACTTCTTCCCAGCAACTTCAGGGATTTTTTTTCTGTTTTGTGTGGCCTGCAGAGTTCTGTATCAATTAAAGCCCCCTGCTCCCCTGACAGTGATGTGACTTTTTTCTGCAAAATAATTAGATTGTCACAAACACTAATACAGCTGCAGTTGTACTACATGAAAGAAGATATTTTTTAAACCCTTTATACATAAAAAAGATATTTTCCTATTTGGAAATAACTGTCTCATCCAAGTGCATAAACTCTATTAGGAAGAACTGTACTGTTTTGTTTAACTGTGTGCCATTTTTCAACTGTACTGTTAAATTTTCTACTTTGTGATTGCTAATGAGAAGTGCCAAGTAAGTGATGGATATTGCACTGCAAAAGTTCTGCACAGCTGAGCCTTGTGTTGACATATATACAAATCTTGATGTGTCCATCTCACAGACCTTCAAGTACAGAGGGCACACGTAAATGCTTCCTGACTATTTCCTCTAGACATAAATGTATTCTTTTAGCTTTCTTCCCCAGAAACTTGACAACCAATACAAAATAGTTGTGCAGCATGCTTGACAAATCTAACAGGAGGGCAGCCTCCCGTTCTGATGCAATTTGTTTCCCTACTTAAAGTTTTATGGGGTCAAGAGCACTAAGATTTTGTTATTTCATCCCTCACAGAACTGCAGAGGGAAAAGAATTCTCAGTAGTTCAAAGAGAGGACATGCCAAGTAGTAAAGAAGACTGCTTGAGGCAGTACTTGAAGGTAACGTGAAGTAAAGGATTACATTTCTTTTTCAGGTATCTTCAAGAGAGATTAAAACAACTTCAAGAGGAAGTCAACCTTCTGAAGTCTAGTATTACTAAATATAAGGTAAGATCCTGTCAGTGTTTCATCTAAACTGTGCTTCTTTGTTCATGGAAGTTACTGTTCATTTTCATGTTAAATATGTTTAAAGAACAAATTTGTTCTTGCAAGAAAAATCCAGCATTGGCATTTTGACAATATTAGTATGTATACATATTACGTGCTCATTCTTCCTGTAGGCTTCTTAGCTGAGGGTAGTACAAAGGGATACCTGTTAAGAGTATTTTGAAAAATTAATGAAATACCATTTTTAAGTTCTGTGGAGGAACTGTTGTCCTGCTGGGGGCCAGGTGATCAGCCTTCCAGCCAGCTGGTAGGTGAAAAGTAGCAGATCACACAGTGGTGAATGACTGCAGCTGTGTTGCTGTCACAGAAAGATCTTGTCTCCCTGTTCTCTGGTGGTTGTGCTATTTTCTTTATGTAGCTTAACGGTCATTGAGCTTTCATTGTTCCTCCTTTCCTGAGTTGAGGGATATGCTGTTTTACATGAAACCTTCAGGACTGATTTTTGCCCTTCCCAGAAGTTATGCACTCTTATTTCTTTCTGCAAGTGATTTTGGGGAGTGGGAGGGGAGAGCTGCTTGTCAAACCATGAAAAGGTAATCTTAGGATTGTCAATAGGACGTCTTCATTTAGGTCACTATAAAGTAGTCACAGCACTGATTGTTTTTTGTGCATGAGCAAAGCTCCTCAAAGTACCAACTTCATTTCAGTGTCTGTTCCTGCTTGCAGCTTGGGTCTCTAGGAGCGTGAGTTAGTTCATTAGTGAGAACTGAGCATCTTGCTGGTCTCATGGGTTTCACAGAACTGCAGTTGAAAGAGCTGGATCATTCTGCTTCTAATTCCTGAAAGTCAGTATTTGGTACTAAAAGGACTTCTAGAAGCTCTGATAGGGGAGTTGGAACTTTCCTTTTGAAACCTATCCAACGAAAATGCTGGGAAAAGTCTGATTTTGTTTCCAATCGGTGTTGTCCACAGGATACTGCAGTATCTTCACTGGCAATCAGCAGATTATTAAAAAATAGGCAAGTCTTAAATATGCTTTGGGGAGAGTGGGTGGGAGAGACTACAGTAAAGTGATTACAATGAGACAGATGAGTCTTTGTAAGACAAAGACTTTAGGCTGGATAATAATAATCTTTGAGAGTTACACCCTGTAGTTTACTATGGGTGTAGGGTCCAGGCCTTGCAGAGTTGCTCTGAGACAAAAATCCAGGGTTCCAGATTCTTTCCTCCTAATGACAGGATTTGTTGGCTACTGTTTTTCTAAATAAGATATTTGTTGTTTCCCTAGAATGCACTAGAGAGACGAAAAAATTCAAAGACTCATAGTAGATCCAGTAGCAGTGCTCTGACTGGAGTCCTTTCTGCAAAGCAAGGTATTGCATAAATGCAGCATGGTGTTGCATATCTCATTGAATTCCTTTCATCTAACCTCTGAATTTCAGTAACCCTTTCCTTACCAACCAAACCAAAAGCTTTCTTCTCTTTCCCTGTTTATTACTATGTGCTAATTCTGTCCTCTTCTCAGTTGACTTGACAATATAAAATTTGCCTTTGGATTACTGCTTCTTCTTTTGTTAATTCTTTTGCCATTCATTCTCTCTCCCATTAGTTTTATCAAATATTTCTTTACTCTCTAGACCCTGACAAATCACTTCTTTATTCATCTCTTTGCTCTGCTAACAATGGCAGTCAAAATTCACATTCCAATGAAAAATAGGCTGGGTGATGGAGGAGGGGCACTAAGTCAGGTTTTCTGCTACTGTTCTTGGAAGCTTTTACATTCAGATGTTTTACAAGAAATCTTTGTATCCCATGTTTCTTCATGGGTAGCAAAACAGAATAATCTCTTTTCCCCGTTTCAAAGAAAATATCAAGATTAGGAAAGAAAGGGAATGAGAAAATTCTTTGAAGCAAACATTATACCTTGCCAACCTACTGTTAAAATGTAGGTATATTCATACATACACAAGATCAGTAGTAAGAGTCATGGTAAGTTGAAACTCATTTTTCTGGTTTTGACTTCTCTTTTCTCCTCTTCTCCATGTACTTGAATACCTGTACACACACACACACATATGTATATTTATGTAAAGAAGCAGAGCCAGATTCTAGTTACAGATTTTAATGATACTAGAGAACTTCCTGATTTGGCTGAAAGGTACAGACTATAAGTTGCAGAGGAAGAGTTTATGGGTGACTGTATTTTCACACCAGTCTTAAATAACCTGAAGGATATAATAGTTCTAAAAATTAATATAAAATATTCCTTGGAGGCTTCAATGGTTGTTTCAATGGTTGTAGGTTTCAATGACCAGTTTTTACCAATTTGTAGGCCTGTAGAAGAATGATTTTGTATCCTTCTGAAGACAAAGAATTTTCCAAAAGCAGAATCAAGTTAATGTAAGATGTGTCTGCCTATACTTGTTCAGGCTATTGCTGTGAATAACAATCAACTTGGAAAACCACCCTATTTATGCCAACTAGAAATTACAGTTCTGGTCTTTTGACTTTGTTAATTGAAGGAAAAATACATGTATTCATTTAAGTAATTGGAATAGTTCCTTAATGCTAAGTAAATGTTTGTGTTGCATCTCTGTGCATGAGAAGCCAAAACTCATTTGTGTTTTTAACATTATAGTCCAAGAGTTGTTGTCGGAGGATCATGGATGTAGCCTACCAGCCACACCACAATCCATTTCAGATCTCAAATCACTGGCCACTGCATTACTGGAAACCATCCATGAAAAAAACATGGTCATACAACACCAAAGACAAACCAACAAGTAGGTGGCATGACTTCTAAGTAAAATACCAAACTATGGTAAAGTTAGTTTGGGGAAAATTTAAGGGAAATGGGAAGGAAGATTCATTTTCACAGAAAATTCATCATCATGGTTGAGTAGTGGATTCTTTAGTTTTTAAGACCAGATTTGTGATTTGAGAAAAATTACATTTTCATCTTAAATTCTGGGTTGACAGACACCTGTATGCCTCTGCTAGGCAAGGATTGGTTTGCTGCTCAGGTTTAGGACAAACTGTAGTAATACAGAGCAGACTTCTAGCAGGAGGTCTGTAGGGACAGCTAAAGAAAAGCTGCTGGGTGGAAGGACACCTTTGAACTGGAGAGAAGATATGTGGGAATTGGTTGTCAGTGTAAGAATTTCCTTATAAGCACTGGTGGGGTTAGTAAATGTTGCTTCTAAAAAAGTCTGAGAGGGTTAATGTAACATTTGACACATGCTCAGTGGCCTGTGTCATACAGATGGTACCTGTTGCTCTTGTAGTTACTTTGCTAAAAGTTGAAGGAGATAAACACAGTTGGATTGCTACTGTATGACTGTATTTTTTTAAATCTGAACTGAACTTTAAAGGAGAATTTGTTTGATCTTAGCTGTTCTGCTCATCAGTAGAATTCTTTGTGGCTTGTATAGTTCCTATCATGGCAGAATATAAAAAATTCTGACACATTTTCTTACATCCTGATATTGTTATCCTTATACACTAGGAAGTGTTCCTTGATTTTGTGCTCAGTTTCACCCACTCTTTTTTTCTGTTGGTGTGGGTTTTGTTTTGATTTTTCTTTTAACCCTGAGTCACTACTGGTAATCAGAGGTTATTCAGGCTTCTCAAAAGCACATCAGGACCAGATGCCAGCAACAGCCAGATATCTTTCCTGTAAAGAAGTAATACTTCTGTAAAGTAAACTGTATTACACTAGAATGGATGATTCACTTTGAAAATTGATAACTTAGATACTAGGCAGACTCCATTGCATAATTCTTAGAGATGTGGCAACTGGAGAAGCAGATTATAGCCACTCTTAATACTTTTGAGACAACAAATGCCTAATGAGCTAAAGGGAGACTAAAGTGGTGGTAATGTAGCCCAGATGTAACTGATGGCAGCTCAGTCAACTCTTGTCTTTTTATGCAAGAGGAGCTGCTGCACAGAGCAGTGCTAAGGAAAGGCTAACACCTGCTTACTCCCTTCTTACTGCTAATGTAACATCAGAAGGAAAACATCCAGAGAACAACTTTTGTTGTTCCAGGTGTAACCAGTCTGATACTGTATCACTACCCAGTGTTTTATTTTGCATAATCGTTCTCTTTTTTTTTGCAAAGTTCTTTTTTAATTTTGTATTTCTCTTTGTTATATGCAGTCTCTTCCATCTCTCAAATAGTGCAATGATTGTTTTCTGATACTACTCTTTCTGCTTCCAACTACTAAGTATGGGTGGCTGTTTTGAGATAACCCACATGAGGAGATACAATTCTTATGTCTGCTTGCCCAATTGGTCACAAACAGCCATGAGAGTAGAGATGGGATATATGCAAAAACTACTGTTCTATGGCCAACAGAAGATCAAGTCCTAGAGGGAAGTGAGTGACAGTCCATATCACTCCAGGGTTAGGAGTGTTCTCAGAACTGTAGTGTTATATTCAGTTCAGGATGGTTCAGGGGAAAAAAAAAAATCCTGATCAAGTTGAGTGAAGAACCTCAAAAACATTCCTATGTAGTAGTCTCATTCTTTTTGTCACTTTTGGCTTTAGGTGGATTAAAGAAGCTATTAAGGAGCTAGGAGGAATGGGAACCACTACAAGTGGAAACACCTAAGACATAAAAATTTAATGTGAAAAAGGGAAATGCAGGTAGGACACCAAGGAAAAACATCCTTTATTTGTGATGCAGATAAATGGGGGCACTTCTTTGCCGTGTAAAGAGTTGTGAGTTGTGAAAATGAGGAAGAAACTGTCCACCTGTTGGAGAAGGTTAGATGTGAGAGTACAGTCAGTGCACAAGTTAAACAGACAGGTTCATTAACTGGTACTAGTAGAAGATGGATTCTTTTATTGAAGACATTTCTCCATTCAAAATAGGAAGTTGAGAAGGATATGAGGCTAGAGAGACCTGTAGTGACAGAAAGTTTTACATAAATCACAAGGTAGAAGTCTTGCCCTGTGCTTGGAGAACACATTTACTCTTTCAGACTGTTGTTTGAAGAAAGTGAGATTTACTGGGTAAAGAACATGAGATTTTGGGGTGGTTGTTTCATTTCATGGAGGAAATTCTGCATTTGATATTTGATAGGTGAATGACCTAGTAGTGATTCTCTCACTATCAGTAAATGAGATTTTTCAGACCATATGAACTTACTTTCTTCCATACAGTTAACCCGCTCTAAGGTCTAAACCTCTTTGGCTGCTTGCAGATTGAGAGTTGACTCTAAGTTTCCAATAGCAGAATGGTGGATTTGCTTTCTGAATAACTGAAGCAATATTAAGACAATGGATTTTTTTTATGTTGACTGGAATTTGGATGTTCTGTTGAAGTTTACTTTCTGTTGTTAAAAACATCCATTGCCACTTGTTCTTGAAAAAGACACATTACTATTATTGCCACTCTTCTAAAGATGTGGCATAATAGAAGGAACTGTGGGAGTATGTGCCTAGGAACAAGTAGGCTAGATCCAGCTTTTGTTTTTTTTATCCCCAGTTTTCAGAAAAAAAGAAGTTGTTGGGGAAAAACCAGACTGTTTTTCCAAGGTGGTTGGTAGCTACTAATGCTAAGTTCAAGTAACGTCCAGTGTTTTTCCTCACAAGCCCATTTGCTTAATTTGAAAAGGCAGTTGTAAATTAATTCTCTATGCAGTAGTGTGTTGCAAGATTATACAGTTATATAAATGCAGAACCAAATGGTCCTAACTCACTTAGCAAATGGATAAATATCCTATTTTATTCTACCAGCAATAAACCATTTATTAGATGTTCTTTTTAGTGCAATTTGTTCCTGAAATTGCCAGCACCTGTGCCAGCTGGATCAGCATAAAAGCTACTCTGGTGGTTAGATGTGTTGCACTAATTTTAACATTTCTAACTTGGGCAAGTTCAGTCATGTCCAAAATTACAGAAAGGATTGTGTCAGTCTGTAACTTGAGCACATGTTTCCACATGAGGGGTAGAGCCAGATAGGGACTGTGACAGACCTATTTACAGGCATTTAGGTGACGGTATCTGTATGAGGCTGTATGTCTTCTGTAGCAAGATCTAAATTAAACTGAGGTGAAGGGAGCTCAGGTACCGTAAATCACCACAGCTCCCTTCAGATCATGGCCATGTATGTTGGAAAGCATGAGAGAGCCAGAAGGAGGCTTCTGAAGTCAGGTGGGAGCATTGCTGCTGTTGCATGAACAACAGATTTCTGTAAAACCTTATCCTGGAGGGAGGTTTATACTAACTCCCTTATTGCATTAGGCACAGGACCAGAGAACAGTGGAAATAGCTGTTAGCACCTGTCTCTGTGACATGATCCTTCTGTTTTAGTTGAAGGATCTGGTTCACTGTGTTTAGAGATAAAAAGATATCAGGGAATTGGATGATACCAACCCCTTTAAAATATAGCCACCTTTAAAAATACCCACCCAGATAGGCCTACCCAGGCCACCACAGCTCAGTCTTCCCACAGCATGTATGCAGGTGGCAAATTATCTGGAGATCTCAGGGGAAAGGAAGAAATGAGATGAACCACATTATGTTCAGAATAGCTTATGCATTTATCTTTCAAAAATGTATTGCTGTAAGAACTTGCAGCTTTATTTAGGGTTTATTTCTCCCATACCTGTCTTGGGATAATGATTTTTTTAAGCAAACTAGAATGATACTCATCAGTGAATCTATTTTGCTCTCTTCCTGAATAAAAGGAGTGGGGTTAAATACTGTTCTCTGCTGCTGCCAAGCATTGTTCTGAGACACAAAATGATCCTTCTATATGAGAACCTGCAACAAAGGTTAAAGAATAACTTAGTGCCTCTTCTAAGGATTCAGTAGGTATTATCAGGATAAATTCCAAAAGCTTTGGAAATAGTGTGGTGCAGCTGATAGCTGAATTATAAAATTTAAGAGAAGCAAGAGAAAAGTGACTTTGCTGTTGTTACCTGAATAACAGGAACAGTAGCAGTAACTTAATGCAGAGGGTTGAGTTTCCTTCTGTGGTTTAGCTAGCTGGCAGAGAGGGCAGCACCCTTCCCTTGTTTTCTGCCCTGGAACTAGTCACCACTTTACAAAAATAATAAGGGTTGGAAGTGCTAACCTGCTGACTCCTTTGTAGTGACAATCATTAGCCAAATCAACATTGTTTTGTCAGCTCCTTGCCAGAACTAACATGATGTGGAAGAAGTCTTACATCATGTCTCTCTGTTCCCCATTAAGCCTGGGGAATTCCATGTTCTTTAGCTGACCCTTGGTGAGGCCTTAGGCAGGAAGGTGGGAATGGGCTCCCAGTGTGCAAAGTGGAGTTTCCTGAAAGCTCCATGCCTCTTGCTGTCAGCTGTTGTGTTGTACTGCAGAGCCCAATTGCTGGATTGCAGGGTTATGAAAATACTGTTATTAAGGCTGAGTTTCTCATACCAGATGGAAGCATTCTGAAAGTGAAATCTAGACTTGAACAATTTTGCTTTTAATTGGAGAAGACAGTAATAGATCCATCATAACCTTTTTAACCTACTGAGATACTGAGTTTTAGTGGGGAAATAAACATAACTGCTTTGTCTTTTCTCCTCTGCTTTTGAATGTGATGGACTGTTCTTTTTAGTTGACACACCCTCCTGTACCTCTCAGTACCTTCTTTGATGTTTATTATAAGCTTTCTCTTCGTTTTACATTCTGTCTCTCATCTTGATATTTTTGTAATCTTTATAATACTTACAGGCTTTTATTGTGTCACTGCAAAGCCCTCACAGTAGAGATTTCACAAACACCTAGTCCTTGTTAATCCATTGGTATTTGCTGGGTGTGCTGTTCTCACGTCCTTCCCAGAGTCTGCCATCTTGTCAGTGTTGACACTCCCAGTGTGCTCAAATGGCTGCACATAAAGCCCTTGCTGGAGAGCTCACAGTGCTGTATTGCACAGCTCTGGAATGCACAGGAAGACACTGTTGCCTTGCAGGGTGGGATATGCTGCTTCTCAGCATTCACTTCAAATTTAACTGACTAAGCCTGTTGCTGTAATTTGATGAGTAAAACTTGCTGTCCGTAATCTCTGCTGTCATGTTTAGAATTGCTGCCTTGTCTCGGTTTCTCAGTCTAGTGAGTATTGTTTGGGATTTATTTAAAGACTTTTGACTCTAGCAGACTTGCTGTGCCTGTGAAACACTTGCAAAAATTCATTGGAGAAACAAGCCTTCTTTGCAAGATAGAAATCTTTCATTTGATCTGGGGAGAGAATTAAGACTAAAAGTTAAATCCTGCAGGAGAGCTAACTGCAAATAGTATTTCTGTATGAAGTCAGATACAAAAGAAGAGATGACCCAAGAAATACAGTGAAAACTGAGTGGGTGATAAAGGCACTAGAGAGCTTGAAGCTTTTTAGTAAAGTAGAAAGCAGTTCAATGCTAGAAAAAACCCGGTGTAGTAGAAAAAATATTCCGTGCCATTTTAAGCAATCTTGGTGATAGAGAAAACTCTCTGAATAAAGGACTAGCAAAAATTGTGTCTTGGAACTTCAAAGTCAATCTAGATGCTGTCTTGAGTTTTCCATATTTTGTCCATGTAGCTTTTACCTTCTGGTTTTAGCTATAAAGAAAATAAAGTGATATTTGCAGGCAAGAAGATAGAAGAATTGTGAGTTGCTTTTCTTTTTCATTACTGCAAAGGTGGAATGTCCAGTACATCCTCGGCTTTTTGCTTTTTTAAAAGCATGGGATAGATTAGACAAATATATTTAATTTTCTTTTAACCCTGGGAGAGGTTGTCCATTGCTGCTAGTGAAAACAGATGACTGCATACAGATTTACTGCACTAGTTAAGTAGCAATTTAAAAATTCAACTGTAATCATGTAAGTAATTGGGCTGTGGTTACCTTGGTATAACAACTATTGTTTTTCCAAAGAATTCTAGGGAATCGAGTGGCAGAACTAGAAAAGAAATTAAGAACTTTGGAAATTGCTGGCTTGTGGAGTCTTCCAGGTGAGTAAAATTTCAAGCAAGTAGCTTGCAGTATTTCATTTTCAAGGGTATATTTGCATTTAAGAGAAGTTTGGCTGTAATTTTTTTTAATGACAGTTATTTTGTGAATGTTCTGTTCAGCACATTCGCAAGATTAGAAGTGTCTAATAAATGTTAAGTGGAAAGCAAAAATCACTAGATATTGTAAACTCTTAAGTCAAATATGTATTGAAAATAACATGAAAAGTGCTGAAAAAAAAGTTTAAATATTGAAGTAATCAAAATATTTCCATAGACAGCAGGCAAAAAAAAAGTGAACTAAATTATTTAAACATTGCATAAAATGATACACAGGTTATTGGTCATTATGTTTTTCAACCAATTTTATTTATTAACTTTGTACTTCTTGTAACTTCCATGGATTTTGTTTTTTACTGTTTTTAAATGTTTTTCTGTAGAATCATATACTCTTAGAAATTAGAAATGTAAATGGTCTTAAATTTTCTAGTCCATCTCTCCAGAACAGGCTTATTCCCTGTAGTGTCTTAAGTATTGTATTGGGTTTTAAATTACTTAAGTAATGGAAGATTAATCTGCTTCCTAATAGACATCATTGTTAGGAAAATGTGCAATATTTAATTTACATTTATTTTTTTGCTTCTTTTCTTCCCATTGCACCTAATTGTGTCTTCAGTAAACACTGTAAATTATGCTACTTTGTTGGTGGTGTTTGCATCATTAGGCTTTGTTGTTTACAGATTCCTATCAGTGCTAGTAAGAGTGGGAAAGAGTGGTTTAGGCTTCTCATTTTTTGGCTCTGTTTTTTCACCTAACCTGTACATCTGGAAGAAAACATTTGACAGAACCAAAGAGCCCTTGTACCAAACCTGTGCTGTTCAGCTGTTTGGGCTGATGTCTAAGACCTTGCTAATGCAGTTTAGTACATTACTACAAACATGTCTCTCGAACTCACCAGTTCAAGGTACCTGGAGGGGTTTGTTTGTTTTGTTTTGTTTTTCAAAACCAGCATTCTATTAATTTTTTACACTAATAAATGCAGCATTTCTCATGTTTGCAAAATGTATTTTAAAAAATGGAAGTGGGAACTTCTTGCACCGTATTGATCTGTGTAGGTAAAGCATCAAATTAATGTTTATACAATAACAACTGTCTTTTTCCTTCCTTTCTTTTGCTGCCTGAAGGCCTGAGCTACAATGTCTCAGTGGGATTTGGGAGTAGGTTCTGCTTAACATCTTTTTTTAGTAACTGATCTTAGCAGTACGTTAAATACTGTCATTGCATGTAAATAAATGGAAGTGTTTTCTGAACATTTTTATGTCCAGCAGATTAAGATGTTCAGTCAAATGAGTTAGATGACCACAGGAGAAATAGAGACTGCTGTACATGAAAATGCATTTGCATTAAGGAAAATAGCAAGAGAGGATGATCTTAAATATTCCTAAAGGAATTTTACACTGGATTGTGAGTTCTGTTGAGCCCTGAGGTTTTGTTGATTTTTTGCTTGCCTTTTAAATCAGGAGTGCACTTTTGTTTCCAAGTGCACTCTAATCCTGAGGTGGTCAAAAAGAGCATTGCAACACCTGGTGGGTCACCAGTTTTCTTTTCAGAGTGTATAAAGCTTCTGCTCCATAAAACAGCAGCGTGTAACAATTAGTGTGGGAATACCACAATGGATTCTGCAGCTGAATGTTGGCTTGGGTGAGGAGCAGAACATGGAGAGTATCTCATCTAGTCAGTCTTAAATCCAGAGTGAAAAAATATTATTTGGTTGAGAGTGGAATTTTTTGTCATTGGAAAAAAAAAGCAGATAAAAGCTGATGTTCATTCTAGCACTGAAAGAAATGCACATTACAAATTGCAGGATTTTAATCTGAAGTTAATGTTCCTACTTAGTCATCATTGTTTATATAACATTTATAACATCCACTGTCACCATGATAATAATATCTTCCAAATGCTGTTAATGTACTTGATCCTATTGAAGAAAGATCTTGAATGCCTCTAGTTTTTTGTTAGGTAACATATTTGTCATCTGCTTTTGAGAAAGCTATGAAAGAGCTATGGGGAAGCTAATCAAAGAGGAAGTGCATATTTAATTTTTGAGAAGGTGAAATCAGTAGCATAGTTCATTCCCTGTGGAAGTTCTGCCTACCAGACTTTACATTGCCCTGCTTAGAAAATGGGGTTTAGTTAAATAAATCTCTTGTAAGGTTTGTCTTCATTGCTGAAAAGAAAGCAAGTTTGGGCATAGATTTGGCTTTGATTTTCTTTTTATGATCCCTTGAAAAGGAAGCAGAGAATGGGATGTTCACAGAAGCATTTAATTCTTTGCTTTGTCTTGGCTACATTGTGGTTGAAATGTGCACACAAATAAGTTTAATGTATTCAATAATAGTGCATCATAAACACCCTCTTATTCTTTTCGCAATTTGTTGTCATTAGACATTCAGATATTCTGTATTTTTTTAAATCTGTCATTGCCTGAAAATTCCAGATTTCCACTAAAAAAAAAGTCTAAGAAAGAGCCAACCATGACTCAGCCTTTTTCTGTGTGGGATGATAAGAGAGTTTCAATGCTGCCTTTTGCCCTGCAGTAATCAGCACAGAGCAGAGGCAGGGTAGAATTAAAGGGGCTCTGCAGCTGCTGTGGCTGTAGCCAGTTACAGTGGCATAGGGTGCAGCAGAGGTTATAAGAAAATAACCAACCCTGGAGAAGAAAATGAAAAATTTACTACCACTGAAAACTTATATGTATTTTGAGATCTGTATACTTTTCACTATAGTCCTTGAAAAATTCATTAGAGGAACATGAAGCTATATAAGTTATGAAATTGAGCTTACACAGCAGCTAGTTGAAATTCTTTGTGTGTAATCCAACTTCATATCATGATTCACAGAATGTAGTGCAGCAGTACCCCTATGTGCCTCCTTCATGAATGGATATGAATTGCTGTTAATAAATAAATATGCATCAGACTCTTTGGGCCACAACTATTGTTAAGATGTGTGGATACTGAGCTTAGCTTTATTTTCTGTAAGCAGGCTGGTTTTCAGAGAAGAATGTGAAAGTAAATGTGTTTACTGTGTAAATGCTGGCTGGAAGTCAAGAAGTATCTTTTGTGAAGCTTGTCTTGCAATCTTCAGGAACTTCAGCTCAGGCTTTACTTTTTTTATTAAATAAATAAAAAAGCCTCTACTTTCGTATTAAAACCTCTACCCAATTTTTTTATTCATCATTTTTTTACTTCCTCTGTTGGCTTCTTTTGTATCTTTTTTTGGATATGTGGCTGCTTCTGACTGTGTGTGAATATCTGTTGGGTGTTTTCATACCCCAAGTTGCCTGTATGATTTGGTTCTTCCAACACAAAATTCCTTCACTGTTACAAAAAAGTACATTCATCTAGGAGCTTTTGCATTTGAAATATTGGTTGGAATTTTTTTGCCTTTTTTATGTTTTTAATTAGTTTTGTCGTACAGTGGGAGGGTTGTCCTCTTTGCTGTTAGTTAATACAGTTTTTTATTACTGAGTCTGGCGAAAGCAGAATTCTCATGCATACTTGACAGGGGGATCAAATTTTGACAAGATCCATGGTTCAAAAGCATTAATTGCATTTATACTGCTGCAGTGTATTGCCCAACATGGCAAGGGTATAAAAAGATCATTGTTGCCTTTAGGATCAAGGTATTTGTAGCCAGTGCCCTTATGAGGAGTTAGGTATTGGGTTGGTCCAATGGTTCCCATGGTTGTCCATGGGAACAGCTTGACTTTCATTATTCCTTAGTAGGCACCAGAACTTTCTCAGAGCTGGATTTATTCGGGGTATCTCCTGACCTGGTGCTCTCTAGAAAGTCTTTGTCTTGGATGGGTGATTAGATTTAGGATGTTGCCTTAAGGTGAAACCTACAAACAGATTTAGAGGGGCGAGGTGGCTGTTACATAAATGTCGGTTCTCATGGAGATAAATAGAGCAGTATCTTGCTGCCTCCCCAGCCATTACTTATCAGTTGGCACTTGTTCTGGAGGCCACACAAACACCACGCTTAGCTGATCTTGCACATTTCCTGTCATTTCCCCTCTAGGTTTAAGGTAGTGTCAGTCACTAAAAACATGAGCATCCTGAATAGTGGAGGACTTCCTAAAGGATCTGCAGGTGTTGCTTTCTGCATTGCTGAAATATGTAAAGACTAAGCATCTACAGCAGAGTCCTCAGATGAAGGGTTTCTTGCACTATTTTGTCTGCAAAAGAGCTGGAAAATTGCTTTTTTCCATTTGGTTTAAAACAAAAATGCTCAGAAATGTTTTGGGAATTTTCAGATTAAAATCCCTCCTGTTCTCCAGCATTTGCTCCCTTAGTTCTTAATTATGCTAAGTTTTTAGTTTTTTTTTTTTAAGGAAGCATTGCAGGATAATATGTAAATCTGAAGTATAAAGCTATATAATGATGAACCTGCTTGCATCACATGAGACAGAATAATAGAGAGCAAAGAGTCAGTACTGAACACTTGCTGGTAATAGCATGCAAGTGATCCATTACTTTGGTATGATCTGATTATTACTATTTTCAGTGGAATTCTAATTGCTAATACAATTTGCTGCATATAGCACCTGGTCTTTCAAAATCTGGCCTTTACTCAGTACTGCAGATAAAAACATACAGCTTTTCTGCCTTTGCCTTGCATATTGTGGCTCCAGTACAGACCCTTTTTGTCCATGTTGTGAAAGGATCATTTGAGATGCTTTTCCTGTTCTGTACTTTTCAACAACATCGTTAAAAATCTGTAGGGTATGTTTGAATATCCTTGGTACACAGTGGTTGTAACTGGTGAGCTAGCAGTTGTAACAGTGTGATTGTTCCAGGTGGGAAGGATACGATAACGTTCAGTGACCCAGCCCTGCCCGTGATACAGCGGTCCCGGTCGCCCTTGCTACCGTTTGCTGATAAGACACACAGAGCTGAAGGACAAGGTGAGCACCTGGAACGTTAAGAACATGATGAGAGCTGAGCACTCATTTCTTTCCAAATAAAATGTAATAAATTTTCATGCTGGGATAGCAGAAGGCAAAGTTTCAGTGATCACAGAGATTGAATACATCATCCACAAGGAAAACAGATAGATGGTTCCAGTGCAAATAGCAAAGAAATGACTGAAAAGTTACTATTGAATAGATTGCATAAGGCTAAGGATCAGGTCTTACACCTCAGACTTTTTCTGCCATATAACTTGACACTGTGTGAAGTTATTCATGCCATCTGTGTTACAGTTAACTGATTCTTGCACTTTTTCCTTCAGTTAAAATGCACAGTAGGAAGCAGTCTGTGGAACTGGTTTAGCACTTTCCTGCATTATAGGTGATATCTAGATGAAAGGCTTCCTGATTGCACATGGTAAATTGAAATACCCAACTCATTTTCCCAGAGAAACTGACTGCTTTTTTTATGGTCTTACATGTGTTTTGTTAAAAATCCTTCTCCAATAGCAAGCTTTAACATCTCTTCAAAGTCAAGCTTAACTTTATTTGACAGTTGCTGATAACCTTGGTTTGTTTTTCCTTAGTTTTTCATAAGGGATTGGGGATGGATTATTATATTTGTTTATTGGCATTTGGAAAAAGTCTTTAATGGGCATAACATTATGATATGCCCAGATCTTTCTCAGCTAACCATGAAGCACCATAAACAATTTATTTGTTAGTCCTGAAACTAAATAGATTCTGGCTTAATTTTGACTTTATAGTCCATGTCATTATCTGATAAAATGTGACAGCCAGGCTGATCTTTTTTTATAATCTTGATCAGCTGATATTTTTGCTAAAAATAAGAAGTGAAACTGTAATGAATAGTTCTTTGGTGAGTAATAATAACTCATAAATATTCATTCTTTTACCTACTTAATTGTTGATTTTTAATTAAATCTGCAGTTACTGAAAGTATTTACTTGGTGGCATTAAGCTCTTTTCTTTCCATATTTGTCCTAGGTGAGGCTGGTATTACAGTAGTGATTACAGGCTGATCAGACAGGCAGGCTGATCTGCCTGTCACATCTCATCAGACCCTGTTGCTGTTGCTTTGTAACACTGCCAAACCTTAGCTCTGGGCTGAAGCTTTCCATGCTGTGTTTTCTATGTCAGCTGATGTTTTTTTTTCCAGACAGCCAAATAACTTCTTTTTTGTGTTAAATACTGAGGACTATGTGTGGGGTTTGGTGGGCTTTTTTTTGTATTTTTTATGTTTGAATTTGGTTTGAGATTTTTTTTTTTCTTTTCTTTTTCAAATATGCATGCATTTACTCTATCTATAATGATAGGAATTTGAAATCTAGGGAAAAGGCTTCCAGCCTGAGGAAACAGTCTAGAGTTTCCACACCATTCTACATGATTCACTTAAAAATCTCATCTGCTAAAAACAAACCAATGATTTTATTGAGCTTGCTTTGTGCCACTAGTGCTGGTAAAATTCCCTGTGCACCATTCCTTCGAGATAAAGTAAACTTAGAGGGGAAAAACCTGGAACAGAGAGGGAAGAAAGACCAAGATCAGGACCCTCAAGTGGTGGGAAGAATAAAGTAGATGAGGATTGACAGGCAAAAGAAGTCTGAGTGAGGAGGGACCTGCACGTGGCTGAGCAGAGCTCAGAGCACAGGAGTGGGGATAAGAACACTGGCAGTGAAAGCAAGATGAGATTAAAAAATATTGAAAGGTGGATGAGAAATGGGCACAGGGAATGTAGGGACTGGAGAAAAAAAGGGATTTAGAGCAGGAGCAGAAAGATAGGCAGGGGAAGAGAAGAGCAGAAAGAAAGAGCCTTGGATAGGAAAGGACAGACAAGGATTAGACCTGTGGCAGTCACTTATCATCATATATTAGACCTCATGTCACATTGGTTAGTTATGGTCTTTCAAAGAGTAGTGCTGATATTTGGTGCCTGTTTGACCCAAGAAATCTTTTTAGCTTTTGAACAAGCATTTATACTTCATCAGAACTTTTTATAATGCATCAAGTGTTGCTCTAGCTAGATCAGTAGATAATCAGAGGGCTTTTCCAGGTTTTTTTTTTATCCAGTCTATCTGGTCTCATCAAAGCCTCCTTTAATCTGTACTTGTTATCATAGTTTCAGTTAAGCTGGATGGTGGATGTCTGTAGGATCTACTGGGCTCCTGTGTGAACATGCATAATGACAGAGCACATTGATATGAATTAAGGCCTGTCTTGTGCCACCAAATCTCACTTTATCCCATGCACAGGATGGGAAGTGTCATGGGATGGATTGTGCTTGAGCATCACAGCTGCTAATGAAGAGCTACTTGGGTTTTTCCACTCCATTGTTGAATGCCTTGTCCCTGCTGTATTGCCTGGGCACTATTTCAGGCATTCCCTGAAGAAAACAGTGCTGTTCTTCTATGAACTTTTCTCTGGTGATTTAGTGTTTTGAGACAATTTATCTTCAGAAAATTGCAGCAAGATGATAGGTTGGTGTTACCCTACTGTAAGAGGGGGGAAACTGAGGCATGCAAAGAGTGAGGTAGAGCCCCTGCTAATTTCGAGTGCCAGTTTGAGGTATGTGCAGTTTTGGCTCATTTGGAGCACTTTGATGTACAGCACAAGCAGAGCAGTACTTCACATCAAGCTCCTAGTTTTCCAGCTGACTTCTCTGATAATGAGGCTTAGATCCAGTGGGTGATCACCTTTTGAAAGTTAATTTATCCCTGCCTTTTCCAGAGGCTTAAATTCCAGCTCTTCAGAGCTGCACTCCTAGCTTTGCTGATGACAGTAAGAGTGTCTGTTCCCTTCATGCTAACCCTGGTCTCATTCACTCAGGAGCTCCCAAATTCTAAATGAGGCAGGTCTGATAGAGACAGTAGGCTGGTCCTCTGCAGCCAGGCACTCCCATCTTTGTGTGAGAGAAATGGAGTAAATTCTTACATACTCAAAGGTAATGCATCTGTACAAGAGTAATTTTAAGCTCTCAAGGCAGACTTATTTTTAGCATTTCCTAATTTTTCTTACTTTATCTCACAAGCTTATTTTCAATGAGGCTTTTTGTCCTTTAATGGACAAGAAAGATGTTTGTTTGCTTTTTTCTTTGACACTTTTTTCAGTGTTCGCCTTTTAGTATAACATTATACTTAAAATTCTTGTACTGCTGCTTTGTGTTATGCTGTTATCCTAATCAAAATAATCTCTTATGTTTGGAAAAATATTGCAGGACCAATAACAAAACTTCATTATTGGATGAAAGCCTCTGAAAAGCTCCAAATAGATGGAGCTCGTGTTAACCCCTGAAACTGGTAGTGATGGGGGGGATTAATGGTAAGCTGTGCCAAAAAATTTCCATAGCTAAGTGCCTTGCTTGGAGCTGATACTCCTCTGGAATAGTTTGCCTGACCTTGCTGTTCTACTGTATGATACTGTCTGACTCTTAGAACTGTTGGTATTTGGGAAGGACAGGATCCAAAACAGGGCCAGATCCAGTAAGAAACTTAGTGTTGATTGTTTATTGTCTAAGAAATAGGCCTGTGAGGGATGAGGAAGTACTCTTAAAAATTCCTTACTGAGATAAACATCTCTGTGGCCCAGCACTGGTAGTAATATTCTTCAGATCAGATACAGAACAAAAGCCTCCAAATGACTCGAGTATCTTGCTGTTCTATTTCTCTTTCAGCAGAACAGAAGGGAGAACGTGATGAAACTTATGCTGTTCCAAGTGAGTCCCTGGCTCCAGAGGGAACAAACTTAAATAACAGAATCCAAAATAAACATTTTTACCCTTCATTACCCCAGCTACCTTCTGAGGAAGAAGACATAAACAAGCTTGGAAGTCAGATAATTAAACTGACAGTTGCAGAACTGGAAGGGAAAAGAGGAAGCGCTCCTGTGGGGGAGCAGAACGTGGGAGTTGGAGCAGAGCTTAATGATTCATCAGAGGCAGAGTTCCCACTTTCCAACCCTGATCCATCTGACCTCACAGATCCTTCAAACTCTGAGAATAAACGAACAGGTGAAACTGAGGCCCTGAAAGACAATGACAAAACCTCAGAGAGAGATTGTGAAATTCCAAATGAAAGAGGAGATCAAAATAGCAACACCATGGATGTGGTGCATACTGAGGATGCTGGAAGGCATGGAGGGCTCAGTGTTAAAACTGCAGACACAAATAACAGCTTTGAGGAGCTCTCTGAATCTGAAAACAAGAAACCATCTGATGCTGCTGAAAACCGTGAATATTTGGATAACAGTTTGGCTTGAGGTATGAAATCCAGGCCCTCAAGCATCTCACTGTAATCCTTGTGCAGTGTCTGTGCTGTTGCAGATATGATCAGTGAAATATTGTGCTGTAGGGTTGATTATTTTACACTGAACTGTTAATAATTCTTTTAAAAATATGTTTTTCTGTTGGTTCTGGCTGTAATGTACCAAAACTGTAAGTTACCTAAGGGAAAGAATTAGTGATGAGGTTTAGTCATGTTGGTTTTTTATAATGATTTGAAGTTTCTATATAGATTGATGTAATTTACTTTAGTGTAGTAAAGAGGCCAGTGATAATGATTTATCTTGTTATCACTAGGCTTCTGTAACATATATTGTCCTAGTGCTGGACTGTATTTTAATGGTGAGAAGTGTCTCTCAAGGATGAAAAATTTGGAGTGATGAACTGGGAAGCAGCTTAAGGCTGCGAGCTTTTGCTTCTTTCTCAGACCTGTGTTCTGTTTCTTTACATACAGTGACTGTCAGTACATCCTTAGAATAAGATTACTATTCCCTTACAGGAAAATTCTGAAAACCATCCCTGCATGTATATAGTTCTCTCATTACAAACCTTTATACCTTTGTATTTTTTCAACTGTACAAAATTTTTCCTTTCCTCTCCCAGCTCATCTCATGAAAATGAAGGAAGTTATTTCACCTGATACTGAGAGCCCACTTTAATGAAGCTCTGAAGGAAACATCATCAGAGAAGCCAGAAGTCTTACTGTGAGAAACAGCAATGCTGTTCTAAAGCAAGGAAAAACAGGAAGAGGAGAACCAGTGATGTCCTGTCCAACTACTTGGCTGTCAGTTTCTGGAATTGCATTCCTCTATTTACAGAAGCTGAAACGGGCCCTTGGGCTTAGTTAATGGGTGATAGATTTCAGCCTGCTCCATCTGTGCTCTCCTTTCTAAAGGAGTTTTGTGTCTTTTTTATTTTCTTATTACTTGGAATTAAGGATAACTCTTCCTTTCCTCCTCATTTCACCAGTCTGTGGTATGATAGAAGGATTATTTGCATTGTTGCCACTTTCTTAAACTTCTTCTCTTGAAGAGGTTTAGTCATAGAAAAACATTCCTATAATAACTGGGGGAAAAGGGAGCTGCTGTCATTCCCTAGCTTGGTGCTGGTGCTGGAGCTGTGCCACTCTGCTTCTAGGAAGGCAGCAACGAGGGAATACTTAACGTTGAAGTTAGCAGCTGCTGGGGAAGGGGAGGCAGGTCTTTCCTCTCCTGTTTGTAGCATAAGGAATAGTCTCTGCAGCTGTGGAGCTTCTATGGGCCAGCAGGCGTCAAGGCAATTTTTCTGCTGGCTTGGGACCTAATTGTCTGTAAATGTTCATTTCTCATTCCTAGAACTTGAAACCAATCAGAGAGAATTAAAGCAAATTTAATAAAATACTCCTAATAAAAAGGAAAATCCCTCCCAGATTGAGTACTTCTTTGACAAATAACTGCCAGCTGCAAGTTTTTACAGCCCACTTGTCAGCTACTGAATAAAGAGAGTTTATATTAGCAGTACTGACAAACTCTTCTGCATGTGTAAGATGAGCTGGCAGGTGCTGCCATAATCAAGGTGTCAGAGTCCATGAATGGTTTGTATTCATCAGAAGAAAGGCTGTATGTAAATTATTACATATAAATATAAGGAGTGATAGTGGGAAGGTGAAAAATGTGGCTTGTCTCTGTTCTCATGTGTTTTCCCTAGCAGGTGCATTTGTGTAACCCTTTCAGTGTCTGTCTGCAGGATATAAAGCCATACTTACAGTGCTCCTCAAATATGTGTACTTTGTCTTTAAAGGTAATTGAACATTGAAACATTCCACTGATGTTAAGCAGCAGTCCTTAGGAACAAAAGTTATATAAATATTTAAGCATATTAGCGACATGAAGCAGTAAAAAGTTTTTGTTATCTTGCTCACCATTAAAATTCCTTATTACCTGAAAAAAACCAAGAGTTTAAGTGTTTGAAAGAGTGTTAAGCTGTTCCCAGTAATTGTAACTGACTGCATTACTGACTCATTTTTGTGACAGTCAGAAGAAAAATAGCTGTAGAAATGAAAATCTCCAGGAGAATGTGCAGGATTCTTTCCTCTAATGCCTGAATGTCACATGAAGTAGCATTTTGTTTGAGATGTATTTTTTCCATCTTTCACAGACTGATTCTGCAAAAGCTAAATATCAGTGCAGTCTGTACTGAGGCAAGCAAATAAGAAGGTCAATATATCATGTGTTGAGCACAGAAATTTTGAGGGTCTTTTACTATTTCCCTGTCCTGTGTCTTTCCTGACCCAGAGATGTGCAAATGAGCATTTTGCTCACGGTCCCTTAAGAGCCAGTTAATGCTATTAATTAATGAAGAGCTTGGGGTAAGGTTGAAGCAGTGCTGGATCAACAGCTTTTTAGTGCCTCCTTTGCTGATTCTTTTCAGTAGTCTTTTCTGTGAGACCATACTGATGTACAACCCAACAATCAGGGCATCTTGGTAATCCTCCTCACACGATTCTCCCTCTTAGATGCTATTTTTAAAATTTTTGCAATCACAGAATTCCAGAAAGATACATAGATCTCTGAAAACCTCATTTCCAGTGTGATGCCACTGCTGCAATACTGACCCTCTCCTTTCTGCTCTTGCAAATGTGTATTCTACCTACAGTTTTAGCTTTCTCCCAGGAACACAAGACTTCAAAGCAAGGAGACTTGTAAAAGTAAGAAATTGTTGCTACATTAGGTGATAAGTAATTAAATATTCTTGTCAGTATCTTCCTTGGGTATTGCTTTAATTGATATTGTTGTGCTATTAAAACAATGATTTTTTTTTTCCCAGTAAATTAGTGGTTTTTTGTGGACTCAACACTACCTTAGATTTGGAGGGGTAGGTTGTTTTGTTTTGTTTTTTAAGACCTGTGTTCCCTTTTTCTACCACTTTAGAAGTGCAGAAATCACAACCAGACAGGTAAGCCTTTTCGGTGTTGGGCTTTGGGGAAGCAAACTGGGAAGGGAATTTCGTGGCAGGAGTATGGAGAAGCTGCATTTCACAAACTGATTTTAAGGAGGTTGTCATACCTAAAGGTGAAGTCATGCATTATCTGTGAGAAGGATTTCATTTGGAAGTATGATGTTGTTGTTATTGGAAAAACGATGTTCACTGAATTTGTAAAATAAGTGTGTGAAAATGACAGATTAAGAAGCATCCTTTAGAATGCTGCTTCTTTTCTAAGTGAGACTATTTTTAAACATATGGGAATTTGTATAATAAAGACAGTGGAATTTCTTTAATCCTTACGAGCTCAGGAATGTATTTCAAAATCTTAACTGAGATTAAGTTGAAAATCTGCTACATTTCTAAAAGATAACATTTTGTTTACTAGCTTCTGTTTTGTAGTTTGCTTTCTAAATTATGCAGATTAATTTATTTGCAAACCAGTCTTTTGTTGCTCCCTGGATTAACAGCACAACATGGTTAAACTATATTAATAAGTTTTGTCATCTTTAATAAAAACATTTCCAGATATACTTGTTCTACCTGCTTGTTTCTTTTTCTCTTCTTAGTATCAGATGGATGATAGCCATGGGGTGGTGTTTTAATATTCTCACTGAGTTGTGTTAAATTAAAAAAGGTAAGCCTTATTAAGTGAGAGTTTTAAGTCTGAAAATTATCTTCCTTAAATCTTTTCACTGTCATTTCTCCCAGCCCAAACTGACTGATTTACTTCTTACAGTTTTGTATGAAGTAACACACTCGGTACTTTTTTTGCTTTGAAAAGAATGTTTCTCTCTAATCTGCTAATTTTATCGTCATTGTGTAAGCAGCATTGTAACTTTTGTATAAAACTTTGTTACTAACAGGCACAGACTGGAGACTTACACAAGCAGAGTAACAGTGGATCTGAAGTTCAACACGGGTATTTCTGTACTTTCCCTTATTTCTCGGGGAAGTCCAAGGTCTTGCAACGCAACACCCAACACTGTTAACAGTATAGAGACCCTTCTGCTTTTCAAATTGGCACCTAACTACAGAGTGGTGTCTAATGAGAAGCAAATTCTTACTTTATTCCTTTAGTATCTAATGATCCCTTACGAGATCCTTGCAGTGCACAGATTCTTTAGTCCATGCACCCTATCCATCTGCACTCTTACTTACATGCATTCAATTCCCAAACTGCATAAAAGGGAATCTTTTTTCTTCAAGAAAACACTCACAGTGTTGAGCTGATGCTGGTTTTATTGATGGGCTTACTACAAAAGTGATATGCATTTCATAGCAGAGCAAGCAAATGGGAATCCTTTAGCCATATATCTTAGTGGGCAACAGCACAGCCTGAGGTACTTTGTGCTGCCCAGGCTGTAGCTGGCAGTTTGGATTCACCTAAGCCTGGTTGTAAATTCTTTTGTTGAGCCCTCTCTTCTTCTTGTCCATAACCTCAGGCAGTTTCTCTTCCCACAAGTTCTTGTTGCTTATCCCAATCACACAGCAAGCCAGACGTTTCCCAGCATTTCCGTTTTCCAAACTGGCCTTATTATTGCCCTTGCCCATGTCATCTTCCTGCTCGTGGATCACAACAGATCTGCCCATGATGGAGTATGGACCAAAGATTGTGGCAGAGAGGTTCGTTTTGTATTTTCTGATTTTGCCTTCTTTAGGAAGAAAGTTCCCAAAATCTCCTGGGTGACGGGGGTGATTGACTCTGAAAGGGTTGTAGTGTCCCCCTGTAGAATCGCAGCCATTGCTGAGGTCTCCCAGCTCGTGGATGTGAATAGCTCTACTAGACTGATTGTTATCCAGTGGAAACCCATCCAAGTAAAAAATGGCTTCCAGCCTCCCATATGAGTAATACTGCCTGAATAACACTTGTCCAGTCACCTGTGGCTTGTCAGCATCCACTTTGGAGCTGGGCTTCATCTCACAAGTGGCATAAATCATCCCATCAGTGTCATTGCCACGTGCTACTGGGTAGAGCAAATTCTGCCAGAGGTCGTTCACTTGTTTCTGTATTTCATGCAGTGACTCCTGGCGTGGATCACTCTCCTTGTCTGTCATGACACCGGAGGCAGACAGGGCGAGCCCAGTGACCAGAGAAAGAATCAGAAGCATCTTGGCAATTTAGAGCCTGCAAAAGATACAGGAAGGTACAAAGAATTCAGGGCGTTTTGCAGCAGACGGGCTGGAGAGAAAGACACGCACAGCCAGTGGGGAGCTGAGCGAAACAGCTGGAACCTGGTCCCGGTGGACTGCTGCTTGCTAAACCTGGCCAGTGTGATGAACTGAAACTTCATCAGAATGCATGTGTGGATTTAAACACATACAACTAGCACCCCTGACTAAAAGAAATTCTAGTGATACATATTTAAAATTAGATCTTGATCTCAAAAACTGCCTCTGTTTCCCTGCAGGAAGCAAGCAAGCCAAAATGTTTTAGATTCTATTTCTGAGTTTGTACTGAGGCTTTTCTACTTCAACAAATTCCAGCAAGAGAGTTTGCCAGGAGTTTTTTCTTGGTCCATCTACTTAACCACTAGTTAAGCATTACGAACAAAAAGTAAAAATCCAACAAGTTGATTACCTTGCAGACCCCCTCTGTAGTAGCTCTTCGCCTCTGCTCCCCTAAACCAAGAAGTGACCGGACAGAAAGCCAGAGCTGCTCGAAGGTGATGCTTATAGAAACTGCGTGTTTGTGTGGAAATTAGGTAACGCTGGCTCAGGGGAGGCGGGAGNGCAAACAAACAGGAAAAATGCCACGAATCTTTGAAATTAATCACTCATCTAAACTAAGTGAACGTCGAACTTCAGCAGGCAGGGAGGGGAGAGGAAGGAGCTTTATTAAGGCACAATTGGGCAGTTTGCTCACTTGTGTGCTGCTTATCTGGAGCTGGTTTGCATTTTTTTTTCTTCATTGATCAAAATGAGAACTTGTGCATGAGAAGCATAAACTGTTCTATGTGGATGTGTACAAAAGTTCTTGTGGATTTAGAAACTGAGTTTAAACTGCAGATGTTGAGGTACATGTCAGTGATGCCTCTGAAGTTCTCGGGTTAGTTAGCATCTGCTGCTTTACTCACCAAGATGTCTGCTCCACTGCAGCCTCTCCGCCTTTTTTTTTTCTTTTGTCTTTTTTCTTTTTTCTTTTTTTTTAAACCAGCAGTGATTTCTTTCCAAAGAGAGAAGTAAGCAGTACTAAGGCAGTGCAACGTTAGACTGAGGTGCAGAGAAATTGCTCAGAAGCTGGCTGGAGCATGGAGAGTTCACATGTGTTTCATCATCCCATGAACTAAGAAATGCTCTCCTCTCAGGGGCATTGCCCTGCCCACAGCACTTCCCACTGATGTAGCTGAAATGTGGATTTGTCTGTCACAAGATCAATTTAACAGGGTGAGATTTCTGTGGAGAGAAAAGAGTAGCTCTTATTACTTTGGAACAATTCTCAATGCAAGAAAATTGCAAAGAAAACCCCTTTTCCCAGTTCACGTCTTCTGCCATCTGGGTAAGGAATGGGACTGTCAGCTTCTGCAATGGTAAAATTGTGTGTGTTAATCTTACCAGTATCATATACTACATCAGATCCAAGATACTCAGTTATGTGAGAGAGACAATTTCTTTTCTTTATGTATGAGGGAGAGTAGAGCTAAAGGAATGTCAGCTACTTGGATCATTAGCCAGGGACAGGAAATACAGAATTAGCTAACCTCATTTTTGAATATTGGGATATTGAATGTAGTACTTTAGCTCTGGGCTTCAGTTCCTAATCTTTGAAACAGGACCACTGAGTATTTGTTCAGGGTATTTACAAGTTTTTCAGATCACTGTGCTCCAGGGCACTGTGCAGTGTTCAGTGGGAGCTGAACTCTCAGAGGAGCCGAGCGCCAGGACTGTCCATCACCCCAAGCCTAGTGCCACCTCCTTTGCAGCTCTTCCCAAATTCAGTCACTGGCATATATGATAAATATATTAGATTTATAATGTAAATGCAGCTTTTTGAAATCAATACCTTAAGCTTGCATGAGAGCTAAGTAGTAATGGTTCTCCCTAAGTTTTTTGAAATAAAAGCAGTATTTTTCAATACAAAGAGCCTTAAATCTTTGTGCAACAATCCCATTACAAGTATGGCTGGGAAAAGCCATACTTGCAGTGTAGTAATATTATGAAATTGCTTGGATTTAAAGCATTTAAAAGTTTTATAATCGAGTTTTATAAATAGACACAAAAAATGTTCGTTCAGCTAAGACTAGCCAAATGCAAAGGTTTAAGTTCGTGAAATACAGGAAGCAAACATGCAGTCTAGATACTATTAGAAAAATTATTTCTTAGCAGCATAAACCATTTTTAAGGGGTCACAACAAATGGAAGGAAGAAAGGAGCATCATTCATTGTTTACTCTTTGAGTCACAAAGTAGTGAGCTGCAATTGAGTATAATACTTTCGCAAAGAAATTCCTGGGCCAGCAGTCAGTAGTCCAAAAAGAGAATTGTAAAGCTTTAATTGAATTATAAGGCATTTTGAAATACGTACTAGGGATAGAATTTTAGCTGGCTTAAATACAGCAATATTTCCGACTTCAGTGGCATTTGTGCTTCTACACCAGCTGGGATTCTGTCCCTGGAAAAACCTACTTGCTGCTCTTTTTTGATGTACTGCACATGAGGGAGGGAAGCAGAAATGCAGAAGGTGTAAAGGAGATTATCAAAGGGACAGAGAGGACTGCAGCAAAATGAAATGATGTATTTGTAGTGCTCTGCACTTCAGAGAATGAAAAGGAAATAGTAGCTGTGGGCCGCTGTCAGAAAGATGTATTTTAAAACGGAGAAGGGCTGATAACTACAAGGAATGCAATTGCCAGGGTGATTTGGCATTCATTTGGGGTCTGAAGGATGGTAAGTACTAACCAGGTGTAGCATTAAAGTCTGTTGTTACCCACTGCCTGTGTTTTAATTTTCTGCTTACAAAGAGGTGTGAATAATGGGCTTGACAGCTTTTAAAGCAGACAGCAGTTACTGGGAAGAAAGCCCACAGTGACCTGACCATGCACTTGTGTTACAATCACTGCTCGAAAGAAACAGACCTCCGCTTTTGTTCCAGTTCTACGAGATCTTTTATATTCTGGGTTTCAAGCAATGTCCTAAAGTTTCCTGGGCTATACAAGACAGACTAATCCAAATAACTTCTGCAAAGGCTCTCTAGACCACATAGAAAGAATTTTGTTTTACAGTGAGCTTTATGCTAGACTGCTGAAAAGCTCCCAGTCCATGCTGTGACTGTCAGGGTGTCTTGGTTGGTGGGCTTGTTTTGCAGTGAGACCATTCCTATTGCATTACCCTGCTGTTTAACTTAATGTTGTTCAATTTGTCCAGCACAGAGTTAAACACCATGAGGAAAACCCTGCATAGGAGAGAATCCTTTTATAGCAAGCTGTAGCCTTTTTTGTGTCTCCAGCACTTGGATCTGCTCTCAGTGGTTTTTTGATAGAATGGTTCTTCATAAAAACAACACCCAGAGAAGGAAACTTTTCTGTCTTTGGGAGTGAGTGATGGAGCTGACTGCTTTTCTCCACATATGGCAGAGGCTGCAGCAGCTTAAAGAAAGGGGACATTTATAGACTGAGGGAAACAGTCACGATCCTTGGGCACCTGCTCCTTTGGTTTTGGGCACTTTCTGCCATTTCTGACTCACGGGAGCCAGTTTTGCTGGTGGATCATCAGGCAGCAGCAGGGGCATCCAGCAGTTGTTGTTGTTAGAGACTGCAAGGCACCCAAACTCCACGTGTTGAGTTCGGCGAGGTGTCGTGTGTGCTGTGTGCCCCAGCCCCGGGTGACATCCGGCACATCCCAGTACTTGCCCGAGGGTCTGCGGCCAAAGCCGGCAGCGTTGGCTTCCCTCTGCAGCGCTGCGGGCAGTGCAGCTGGGGGGCAGGACACAGAAAGCAGCAGTGCAGCTGGGGGGCAGGACACAGAAAGCAGCAGTGCAGCTGGGGGGCAGGACACACAAAGCAGCAGTGCAGCTGGGGGGCAGGACACACAAAGCAGCAGGGAGGGCAGGATGCAGAAAGCAGAAAGCAGTGCTGCCGGAGAGGGCAGGACATAGAAAGCAGCAGTGCTGTCAGGACACACAAAGCAGCAGTGCTGTCAGGACACACAAAGCAGCTGTGCTGTCAGGACACACAAAGCAGCAGTGCTCTCAGGACACAGAAAGCAGCAGTGCTGTCAGG
>VZRX01003305.1:45779-78795 GCA_013398075.1 Notiomystis cincta | reverse complement strand
ACCTGGGTTGGGGCAATCCCAGAAATGAGTACAGACTCGAAGAAGAATTTACTGAGAGCAGCCCTGTGGAGAAGGACTTGGGGATCTGCTGGACATGAGCTGGCCATGATTACTGGCAGCCCAGAAACGCCCCATGTCGTGGGCTGCAGAAATGGGGGTGTCTAGCAGGCCAAGGGAGGTGATTCTCCCACTCTGCTCTGCCCTCACGAGACCCTCCTGCAGTGCTGGATCAGATTTGGGGTCCTTAGCACAAGAAAGTCAGGGATCTGTTGGATCAGAACCAGAGGAGGCCATGAAGATGTTGCAGGGGTTGGAGCACCTCTGCTACGGGGACAGACTGAAAGAGCTGGGGTTTTTCAGCCTGGAGAAGTGTCTGGAGAGACCTGATTGTGGCCTTTCAGTATTTGAAGTGAGTTCATAAGAAAGAGGGAGTTTGACTTTTTATGTGAGCAGATAGTGATAGGACAAGGGGGATTGTTTTTAAACTAAAAGAGCAGAGATTTAGAGTACATATCAGGAATAAATTCTTCCCTGTGAGGGTGGGGAGGCCCTGGAACATGTTGTCCAGAGAAGCTGTGGTGGCCCCATCCCTGAAAGTGTTCAAGGCCAGGCTGGATGGTGCTTTGAGCAACCTGGTCTAGAGGAAGGTGTCTCTGCCCATGGCAGGAAGTTGGAACAAGAAGATCTTTAAGGCTCCTTCCAACCCAAACCACCTGTGATTGTATGAATGGGGGAATCACCTCCACGAGGTGAAGAGGGATTGCTGGTCTACCTCTGCAGCAGTCACTAAACCCAACACTTCCATCTCTGCAGTGGCAGAGCAGCAGCACATGCCCATCCCAGTCCTTTTCCACACAGGCTCTCTGTGCCCTTTGTCTCTCTCAACAAATGGGCAGCTGCAGTGAGCACCCTAAGGCACTTTAATCAGTATGCCAATGCCTACAAAAGAGCCTGCTTGTTTTTTCCCCCCAAATAAACTGCTTTCCTAAGCAGTGGTCTTCGCTGGAATGTCATGGGAATTTTGCTGTGTTTCTAGGCCAGAAGTGGTCCTAAAATCACGGCTTCAAAAAATGTCCTGTTAGCAGTGCTTGGGTATTGAGCAGGTGTATCAATGCAGGCTCACCTGCAGCTGCTGTCTAATTACACATTCCACTAAATAGCAAGGTCAAATCCTACAGCTGTCACTCCTCACTCTGTTTTGATGTGGTAGATAGTGTGTGTCTGGTGCTGAGCACTCCTACATCCAGCTAAAGGTTGGGAAAGAAAAATTTGCTGCTCTGTTCATTTTTCCTGGTGATTTCCCATCCCTGGTCTATCCCTGTGGCCAGTGGAGCACAGAGTGCCCACAGATCCAGCTGGGGGGTGTGTATGTGCCACTTTTGGGCTAGTGGAGCACTTGGTGCAGAGGTCAGAACATGCCACACGTGGCCGTGGGTGCAGCAGGCTGAGGAGGGCTCAGGCTACACGTTTCAGCTCTGGATTCTGAGCAATGTAGGGCGTTTAGACCCAGGGTCACACAAAAAGGCTTTGCTCTGGAGCTGGACTTCCCTCTGCAGTTGGAAGGGTTTAGGGAATGAGCTCATGTTGAGAAGTCACCCTGCAGGGGCACGTTAAAACCAGTGCTTACCTCCAAAGGGTGTTCCTGTCCGGGAGATAAAGAGGTGTGAAAGGAGGCAGCAGCACCCGTGAAACCTCAGCTCTTCCCTTTGCACCTTCCTTTGTTTGGTTGATGACACGATTTTCCCTCCTCTTGCCTTTTTGTGCCGGGTATTGGAAGAATTTGGCCCATTTCCTGGGGGCTGCTTGGGAAAATCTAATCATCTATGGCCCAAAATGAGCTGGGAGATGAACATTTTGAAACACTTTTAAGGGTGAAAATGAGGCACCTATATTTGTCCCTTAAATAGGGAATAACAACTAACAGAGCAAGTTGCTGGGGTGGGTGAGATTCCTGATTAATTCAGGTCGGCAGTTTGGGTGTTGGTGCTTATGAGGATTGAAAAGCCTTTCACACGTGCCCAGGAATGGTAACAAGGACCCGGCTGAAGCCCTTCCAGAGCCCTGCAGATTTTCAGACCCTGGAGCTTGTTTTGCCTGAGTGCTTTGTAAAAGAAAAGCCAACTCTGCAGTGTGGCAACCTCTGGGAATAGATGTTAAATGGAGGTAGAGCATACTGTGATCTCAACTGAAGGCTGCACATTGCGTCTGCTACGCTGTGAACACACTGGAAAAATTGCCTGTGCTACAGTTTATGGGGATAAAAAGCCCTTGCCAACCACTGTAAGCCATGGAGCAGCCATGTCCAAACCCTTGGAATAACATTCACTGGAGAAGGGACACGTCCTTTAAATAAATGCAAAGACATTTATCCTACGTCGTTACAAGGGTTGCACTTCATACATGGCCTGGAATTCTCAGCCTCTGGGGATCCCAGAGGGACCCATGCAGTTTCTGGGAAGGCTGTCCTCATTTTCTTAAAGATCTATGCCAATATTTTGTGATGTTTTATTGATCACAGCAGGTATTCTCTTGGCTGATTTTTTATTTCTTCAACCAAAGTGGATCTTTGAAGGTCAGGATAACCCATCCCCCTGGATCAGGGCAGAGGCTTGCAAGTAAAGTGTCACAGCTGCAGCAGTGCACAGTGGCTGAAGGACTGGCTGGTCCACACTGCAGCCTCTTGAAACTCTTGTCTTCAGAAAAAAAAAGAAGAAACCCCCAAACTCCAGAAGAAAGTGGTGCAAGAGAGGAGGAAGAGAGTGCACAGGGGCTGGCTGGGTTTAGTGGTGTGGGCTGGAAGAGCAGGAGGAAGGCTGCTGTGTGCCAGAGTGAGTTCTGAGGCTCTCAGGAATACTTTTCCCAGAGGGAAACATCCCTTTGCCCTCTGTGGATGCTTTTTTACACACCTTTTGGGTAGGCCCAGTACTACAGCCAGTGTGGTCATGCCTAGATCCCCTTTTCCCCTTTCCAGGGTGATCAGCACCGAAGTGTCAATGTCTCCTTGCAGATAAGGAATGTGGAATGTCTCCTTCCACCTGGGAAGTAGTGCCCACCCTCGGGAGGAACAGAGCTGATGGAGCCCCCAGGACCACATTTTGTTACCACAGGGAAGATTTAGTGTCTGCCCTCCTTCTCTTATCCCTCTGGTGCTTGGGTCATCCCTGGGGTAGGAGCCAACTTCCAACACAGGCTGGGACAGGAAGAGGATGGGCACAACAGGGACATAAAAGCAGTGAAATCCTCATGCCCTTCAGAGAATGGTGGCCTGCTTTTAGCTGGGGTGTTGGGAAGAGCAGGCAGCTCTTTGGAAGCACCAGCTCTTTTAGGAACCCTGGAGCAGGTCTATAAAGCAAGACAAACCCAGAAAAAGACTGAACAGCAGTGACAGCACAGAAATACACAGATTAATATACGAATAAGGGAGGCAGAGGGGTGAGCAGGACAAGGCTTTGGAGGTAGAAATGAAGTGGCAAAACAGTGGAGTTACCTCTCAGATCACTCTGTGGCTGCAGAACATTGCTCCTGTCGTGCTCTAGGTGGAGAAAGAACACCAAGCCTTGGGCAGTGGACTGCAGTTTTATTTGTTCATCTGCCTGAAAGCTATGAGAAGGCTCCAGAACCATTCTGTTCCATCCACAGCTGGTCACAAAGTGCATGACTTAAACTTTTATAACTGAGAACATCCTCTCTGGGTCACAGAAAAGCCCCTCTGTGATCTACAGGTCACTGTGTCAGCCTTGGGAGTGAGAAATGTTATTGAAAGACTTTTGTGTTTGCACGCTGTGAGTTTAGATTTGGGACCTTGCATTTAAAAATTATTGTTCTGAATTTCCCTCCCTCATTGCACCCACAGCTGCAACTCCCCTCCACTGCACCACTTTTCCCAGGGCTAACATAAAAAAATTCTTTTATTTCTTTTACTCAGCAGCTGCAGTGAGGATTTTTCTGTTTGCTTGTTTTGTATTTGGTCCCCCAGCCATGACCTTTTGACAAAATGCATAAAACATCTGGGAAGGGGAAAGTGAAACGAGGGGTTGTTTCATACTGCAGATGCTGTGACAATCTTTATTATTTAACCTTAATTATACACAGCAGAGCCATGGCTATTGGTGTAGCATCAGCAAGCTGCAGTCTGATCCCATCTGCTGTGGCTGAGCAGAGCACTTTGCTGTGGCTTAAATGCTGGGAAATGTGATGCTCTGCAGTTCCATCATCCCTTAGTTTGCCTCTTCTCCCCCCGAGCCTGCTCCGCTCTGGCCCTTGTGCTCTCTTTGCCTCACAAGAGACGTCAGGGGGGATTTTGGCTCGCTGTGACTGTTCCCCGTGCTCTGGGGATGCAGAGCAGCACGGAGCTGTGCTGTGCAGCAGCTGAGGAGCCCTGCTGGGGTCGGGCCTGGGCGCAGTGATGCAGGAGAGGAGAGAGGAGAGAGGAGAGGGGAGAGGGGAGAGGGGAGAGANACTTGTGCCTCGAGCTGGCATTCGGTGAGGGCCATCATCTCCTCGTACGTCATCTGGGAGAAGAGGGCGGCGTACTTGTGCAGCCGGAGGCTCTTCAGCCAGGCTGGGACATCTGGAGCAGGCAAGGAGAGGAGAGGAGAGGAGAGGAGAGCCGGGCTCAGCGTTTCGCTCGCGCTCTCTTTGCTCTCTTTGCTCCGCCGCCCTCCTGCTAATGCTCATCCTCACATGAGTGCACACAAATCCAGCAAGAGGATTTGGGAGCAGCTTAGACAAATGGTTCATTAGGGTCTTTTCTCTGCCAAGTGATGGTTGGTTTTTTTTTTTTTTCCCCCTGAGGTTCCCATCACCGAGCTACTGTAAAAATAAATTCTCCAAGTCATCAGACGGCTGCCACCGTAACAGACTCGTCTGGCATCCAGGCATGAGGGGCTGGGATCGTTATCCCATCAAGAGATGGCTTTTTGTTTGCTCTCAGTTAGGCTGCTGGATGAACAGAGTGGGTCCCTGTGAGCCAGATAAAACCTGATTATTTTGTGTTTCTCCTCAGCACGGGGAGATTTGCAGATCCTGTGGTGCTGCACAGGTACTTCTGAACCTGGTGGAGGTTCAGAGGGCTTCACTCCTGTGCAGGGAGGTGCTCCCTGCAGCAGTCTCTGGATGTGTCTGCTCAATCACTGTAGGTTTTCTAGTCTAAATACCTGTGTGCACACAGAAGCTGGTGGAGAATCGAGTTGCTTTCAGTGTCTGGATGACCAGCAGGTCTCTCAATACCTCCCATGCTCTAGCCTGAATCAGTAACAAGCCTTGCCTGTCCAAACCCCCCTTCAGCAGTGTCCCTTCTAGATCTGATGCTGCCTTCTTGCCCTGTCCACCATCTCTGTGAGCCAGTCTGCACCAACAAACGGCTCAGTGTCCAGTCCCCCACTGCACCTGAGCACTAAAGAGCTGCTGCAGCATTGCCTGCAATCAGGCAATTTTCCTGGGTGGTTAATGATTCATGCAATGATGTCTGCACTCAGTGTCTACTGCTTCCCCTCCAAGCCCTGCTCAGACAGAGTCAGACTCAAACAGGGCTGGGCTGTTCACTGCAGGATCACCAAGTGGCTACAGGGTTTGCAGAATGCCTTTTACAGAGCTGCTTGTCCTCATCAGACCACTCTCTTTCCATGGTATCTTCTCTTCCAGTCTTCTTTCCTCCAGACCTCCTCCTCCCCCTGCCTCTCCTTCCCCACTACATCAGCACCACTTCCCCTGCACACCAGCAGATAAAGCCACTTTTCTTCCTGGCTGCTCACTCTTCTTCTTGGCTACCCACTCCTCCCCATATTCCATACTTTCCCAGTGGAAAGTCTGAGTATATCCATCTTATATAGAAGAAAATTCTATATGATCACCCTGCAATGGGCTCTGTAGGATGATCTGGGCAGTGCAGGCATGCTCATGTGGGCTGTGAAGAAATAACCCACATGTAAACAGTCAAGACCACTGGAAGAAAAAACAAAACTATTTCTACAGATTCAAAGTTATAGCAAGTTGTGATTTATTTTTTGAGAGGTCTCTACCTGCAGATATATATTATAATTTTTGTTTATTTATTTATTTATTTATTAGAGGTTCATGCTAAACCAAGAATGGACATAATTTCTCCCTTCTTCTGAAAAATAGCCAAGATTTTAATTCCTCAAGGTGTTGCATCATTTGCCAGAATTATTTGCTTTAGATGAGTAAACATCACATCACAAAACAATCCTACACTCTCAAACACTCTGGCCTGAAAATAAAAATGGGTCTAATTCCCAGAGCTGAGGGAATATTTTATACAGCAGGATGAGGGTCCATGGAAAGCTCAGGGAGATGAGATCTGCTTGCAGGGCAGGGGGACTCTCAGCAGCAAGCTCTGTGGAGTTGCAAGAGAGATGGTTTTATTAAAAGAAAGGAGCAGGGGAGTGAAAAGGGCTGAAATTGCACCTCTGCCAAGTCGTTTCACTTGTGGTTCCCAGTCACCAGGATCATACTCACCTGAGATCTACAGATGGGGAGAAGCATCACTGCTTAGCAGCTGTAAACTTCCAGACCTGCTCCTGTCCCCGTTCTCCTGCTCCCTGGGGGTGTGTGAGATGCTCTCTCCACTTCTCCCACTCTCTGGGAGCTGCTGCAGGCTGGGAAGCAAAGAGCATCCCTCATTCCCTATGCAAATCCATTGATGAAAACATAAAATGCATTGTGCTGCTAAAACTTGCTGAGCTTGTTTGACCAAGTGCCAAGGATTAGCAGCACGTAAATTCACCATTGATTTGACAACAATGATATTATGTGCCCTAAACACTGATGGGATTTGTTCAGTGTTTAGGATGTGGGCTCTGAGGTGGAAAAAAGGGATTGCTAGTAATTTTTTAAGCCTCTTTGGCTGCACCAAGGCAGACTGTTGATATTATATAAATTCTTTAGATAAAATAAATATCAGTCTTTGGATAAGAGAGTGGATATTTAACTTTTCCAGTGTACAGCTGAATTGTAAATCTGACTGTGGATTGCTGTAAACTGTAAAATAAAAACTGCCCCATCCTCTAAAATAGGCAAAAAAAAAAAAGATGTTGGAGCAGAGAAAGAATCACGAAGGACAGCAATAAAACAGAGGATTGTGCCTTAAGAAATGGTGAGGTGAAGATTTCTTTTTCAGCAGAAAACTGAAAATGTCCCCTCCACACCTTGTCCCCACTGATTGTTCCCTCCCTGGCTCTGGTGTTCAGCAGCTTTGCAGCCACAGTCCCTGTGTGACAAGAGCATTGTCACCACGAGTGGGGACCACCTGGGACAAAACTGGGGGTACAGGGGTTGCCCATTCCTTAGGCAGGAGCTGCAGAGGCCAGGGAAGGGAGAGCTGGGGTGGTTTGCACCAGGACAAGCTTAGCCAAGAGTCTGGAGGGCAGGGGCTGCTCCCCTGCTCCTCCTTTGGGCAGCTGAGGGCTGTCTGAGGGGCCTGGCAGTTTGCAGGGCTCTCTAGGTCTCTCTCAAGCCCAGTTTGGTGATGGTTTTTTGTTTGTTTATTTGTTTGTTTTTTACAAAGATGCTCAGTATGTAGGGACTCTCTCACTAACTGCCTTTTCTCTTGCTGACAGCTCTCCTCCAAGAGTTGTTCTCAAGTGTTCTCTGCTTTTAATAAGGATCACTAATTAATCTAATAATAATAAAAAAACCCAATAGCACCTGCCATTTCTCATGCCAGACCTCCCACTGCACTGCCCTGCAGCCCCAGCCCCAGATAAGCATCGTGCAAACTGCACTGATAATGAGGCCTCCCTTCCTCCCATCCTTTATAACCTTTAGCAAGATACCAACAGCATTCAGAACTCCTCAGAATCACTGCTTTCCTGCTCTCCATGGTCTCTGGTGGGGAGGAAAATGAGTCTCACTGCTGTTAAAATCATCTTCTCCTTCCTCCATCAGCACCCCAGATCAGCCTTGGTGCAAAGGATTGGAGTTCCTGGACATGAGGAGCAGGAAATGAGTCTTAAAAAGAAAGGGCTCTTCCCTTAAAAAGGAAGGAAGAAAGAAATGCTCTGTGTTTGCAGCCAAAACTGATAACCACGAGTGAGCCTGTCCTTTCTGCCTGACTGCTTGCATTCTGACTTCTATCACTTCATACTGACTTCTTGCATCCTTTCCAAAGCTTGGTCTATGCAAGATTAAGAAAAACGTGGTCTTTTGCTTCTTTTCCCCACTTACCAGCTTTCTCACACACATTATGGAGTATTTTCCACTGCAGGAAGAAAAGTTGCAAAAAAATTCACATTATTATTTACTCTAGCTCCATGTCCCTGTCATGATCTTGTTTTTGGAACTCATGGATTTCTGTGAAGTAGAAACAGTCTGATTGGCACACTGCAACAATTTATGATTAAATATTGCCAGAGATTGCTCAATCCCTTATATTTGGATATATAAGCTGACATCTAAACAGAGCACCTTCTAATTGAGTATAGTTATTTTTGGGAGGTTGATATGTCTATTTGAAAGGAAAAAGCACTGGGATGCATTCCTGTTTTCCATGAAAGTTATGTGAAGAGTTGTATCCCCTGGAGGGTGACAGGGGAATGCTTGACTTGAGAAGAAGTGCAGATCAGAGCAGAGGTTGCCTTTCTTGGCTGTCCTGGGGCTGCAACAAACCAGTTGGAAACAGGAATCCCCATTCTGTCAGCACTTCACAATCTCCTACAAAGCCTCCACAGTCACTACTGACCAGTCACTACACCTGACCAGTCACTGCTCCACTCCAGTATTTGCTTTTTTCTTCACCCTGGGCTTGTACAGAGCTTGGCAAGGGGTTGGAGACAGCCCTGGGCTCACCTGGAAATGGGGAGCTGACAAACTGAGAGCAGCTAAACACAGCAAGGGCTGTATTTGATTGCTGATGGCAGCTTTACTCAGGAATTTCTTCAGTGTGTCCTGGGAAATATCCTTTACCAAATGTCTCACTCATGTGCTGGCAATTATGCATCATGATTTAGGAAGTGATTATTTCAAAGGTAAGCTGGGCTGCAGAACACTCTGGAGGACTTTTTCAGTTGGACTGACATTCTAAACTTGCAATGAAGCTTTGGGGAAAATGCCTTGGATGCATTGCTCCTGGATGTGCTCATGAGCATATGCATTAATTTTCTTCCATTTTCTTCCATTCCATTTCCACCAACAAATCTCACCACTTTTGCTCAGCAGGTGATAGTGATGCTCAAATGTTGCGTGTCTTGTGAGGCCTGGTCTGCTGAACTGATGCAAAATGATCATTTTCTCTTCTCATACTGAATTCCCTCTGGATGGGATTCATCTCACTAGCTTTGCTTGTCCAGAAGGAGATTAGAATTGGAATTGCCCCCTCAGCTCCCTCCTGAGATGCAGACAGTACTGCAAGGGGTCTCATTTCACCTTTCCTCCTCACCCACAGGATGACAAGAGCTGGAGGAATCTGTCTCCATTGACTGGGCTGGGAGCATGGACAACTCATTGGAACTGGACACAGAAGTTTTTGACCATTAAAAGTCACATGTGATACATCTCAGGAGATGATTTTTTTCCAGAGGCATGCAGGCAGTGCGAAGTCTCCATCAGAAAAAAACCAACTCCTGTAAATGGAATTTACATTTCAGTGAAATATTTTTGCCTGTAAAAGACAAAAATGTCCATCCAAGACATATGGATATGATTTACTCTAGGGAAAGCCATGAAAAACGTGGGTCCAGAAGAAACTAAAGACATTAAACCACAAAGTTGACTGCTGCTTTTCAATTATTTGAATGTGTGGTAACAGACATACTTTCAGATAAAATTTAGTTGAAGACATATTTGTCATTTTTCTCTAAGCAGCCTATTCCTTTCATCCCACTGAACATACAGAGTGTCATGGTCACAGGGTGAACACACCTGTGTGTTCCATCCCACTGGCACTGGTGCCCAGGGAGGCTGTGGATGCCCCATCCCTGGAAGTGTTCAAGGCCTGGTTGGATTTGGCTTGGAGCAAGGTGGGCTCCCTCCTTCCTCCCAGCCTAAATAATTGGGGGAATAATTTGGGGACCACACTGGAGGTCAGAGCTCAAGGGTTTGGCAGTTTTGTAAGGACTGAAGGATGCCCAGAGAAGCTCCCCATGCTCCTGCTATAACCCCTGATTTGGGAAATGCAAAGAGGATGTTCCCAATACACTTTAGGGATGGCAGTCACCCCTCAAGCACAGCTGGGGCCCAAGTGGTCTGTCAGACCCCCCAAATCTCTCTCATTTCCTATGTGAGCACAGCTCCCACAGTTCCTCCATGAGTCAAATAAATTACTTGCTTTTTGTGTTCCAGTGAGTGGGTTGGAATTTGAACTTCCTCCTGTATTTCTTCTCTCATTTTTCCTCTCATCCTGCATTCTCCATCAGGTTGCTGCTGCCCATTGGCTCAGCACAGAACAGTAGGTCTCTGGAACTGGGTGGCTGAGGAGAGACTTTCTTTGCTGCCAGGACAAATCTCACAGCAGATCTTGAAGAAAAATCTTGGTAGCGCTTTGTGACTTGTTTGCTTTCCCCCACTTTCTCAAACAAAATGACAGAAATGACAGATTTGGTGCAATGGGAAAAAATGAGGGGTTAGGTCTCTCTGTTGTCTTTTTTTCCATGGCTGGAGGTGTATTGATCTCTTTTTGACTCCTGATTTTAGAGAAGCCTTCATGCCTTAGAGCCATGGACAGACCACGGGGCCTTTCCTTGCTGGAACTACATAAGGTGGAACCTAAACTCTTGTTGTCTTCTTTGCAGTCTTTACTGTGGTTTTGGGTGTTTTTCTGCTCAAGATTTTGCTTTTCATGAATGAAATCCTCTGTAACAGGATCTTCTGGTTCCTACAATTCTTTCAAGGCCAAGGATTTTCCAAGACCACACAGTGCCTGGAGGCCAGGCGATTCTCGGCTGAACATCACTTTGCCTTTGTGCTTTTCTCAATTTATCTCCTCTGGCCCAGATTGATCTGGTTTCTCCTAAAGAAGAGGGCAAGATCTCAGCCACTTGGTTTCATTAGTCCCAGGCAATGTGAGAGGATGATTCAGCCCCTCACATCTGAGATGCCTTTTGGAACTGCCCTCTCCTCTTTTTCTTTTGTTCTCTGCTGACTGCAAAAGGTGCTGAGATGCACAAGACTCCCAGCACCAGTGCTTCTGCTGCTCAGAGGCTTCTGCAACGCAATCCCTGCATCTCTGGATGTGGTGGGAATGGGGTTTCAGCTGTGGCCACAGCCTGTGAGCCTTGCTGTGGAGCTGGGCAGCCTGGCTGCCCTTTCACTGCCCAGCCACCTCAGCTCTCTGGCAGAGCCTGCGGCAGCGGCGGCGGGCACGGTGCCCATTGCCCGGCAGTCCAGGGTGCCAGATGACCCCTTAAAGGAGGCTTTAAGTGAAACAGAAATGAAAAACAGCTGTAACCAGAAATGCATGTTAAGCAGGATCTGTGCTGTGACACCATGAGATAAATGGATCTCCCACATCACTCCTAAATCAAAACAAGGACACTCTCAAGAGCAGCTTTGGGACTGATGTTACGGTCAGAGACCAAGCTTATTTTTCTTTCTCTTTTTTGCCAAAGCATTTTTTTGTTAAAAGTTTTTTGTTTTGTCAGACAAAAAATGATGCTCTGCCTCATTTGTTAGCCCTGCTTTCCTGCCAGTCCTGCCATGATCCCTGTGCCAGGGGTGTCAGGCCCCTCTCGAGTGGCAGAGGCACTTTGTAGCATGACACAAAGAAGTTTCCCTTTCTTCAAGCAGAATCAGACCCTTTTTCCTTACTTGGAAGAAAGCTGTTTCATTTATTTGGAAGAAATCTCGAGTTTCTGCTTCAAGGAGGGGCAGGAAAGAAGCAAATTAATGAACCCCAAGGTTGGGTTATGAAAACCCACGGAGCAGATCTCTTTCACAAGCATCCTTGAGATGCCCACTGGGGTGTCCTGCTCAGCCTGCTCGATTCCACAGGGGACATGCCAGCTCCTCTGGGCACCCCGTGCCTCGCAGCCTGCTGCCTGGCATCATCCCTTCAGGACATCTGGCACCGATTCCAACCAGACTGTCATTTCCAGGTCAGTCTCCGCATTTCTGCTGACCACGTTGCCTCCATCATGAGATCATGTCTTTCCAGAGGAATCCTGCTAATGCCTTCATTCTGCGAGGCCGCTATATATAGGGGGAGCTTCCCTGGGGCTGCACCGCGCAGTCCAGCCAAGGCATCGCCGTCTCCCCAGCAGCGGCACTGCCCCTTCTGCTCTCCCCTTGCAGCCACAGGTCTCAGCAGCAGCAGCAGCAGCAGCAGCAGCAGCAGCAGCAGCATGGACATTACCATCCAGCACCCCTGGTTCAAGCGTGCTCTGGGACCCCTCATTCCAAGCCGTTTGTTCGACCAGTTTTTTGGAGAGGGTCTCCTTGAGTATGACCTCCTGCCTCTGTTCTCGTCCACTATCAGCCCCTACTACAGGCAGTCCCTCTTCCGCAGCGTGCTGGAGTCGGGCATTTCAGAGGTAAGGGCCCTTTGTTTCCTCTCCTTTTCCTTCCTCTCCCTCTTTATGCCTCCACCTGCTCCTCTCCACCCACGTCTCACACCGCTGTAGGCCCATGTGCGGGGACAAGGAAGACCCCAGATCCCTTCTTGAGCACAAAGGGAAACCCTCTCTGGGGACAGAGCTTCCCTTTGAGAAACAGGAACCATTTTGGCTCCTTTGGAAGGTTGTTTCCAACACACAGAAGGCTGGTTTTGCTGCTCTGTGCCCACCAGCTGTGTGGTGAAGAGCAAGGCTGCTCCCAGAGTAAGTGCCTGTGAGGGCAGCTCGCCATGGGAGAGGACCCTGGCAAGTGGGAGCTTTCTCCACATTCTCTTCCACCTTGGGAGCTCGGTGGTTTTAGCAATCCCTCACTGAAGGACCCTGGAGCAATTGTCTGAAGGGAGCTGTAGGGGAATGTGTAGCTGTGGGGGCTGTGATCCGAAATTCAGGGACAGGTGCTCTCTGTAGCCCTCTCTTACTGCTTCCCTCCCTGAGCTACGGCCACAACAAAACCATAAATAACTGAAAGGACAAAACACATGCTACCAGGGAGTCTTACACTGGTTTCCATCACCTCTCTGTGCCTGATCCATCTGGCAGGCCACTGAGTGCAAGATGGTCCCCAGCACAGCAAGGAGTGACACCTCTGCCCAGAGCAGCAGCCAAGGTGCAGACAGCCACCGTGGCCTCCCAGTGACCCTGACACCTCGATTTGTGTCTAAACCGGCACACCCTGACACCTCCCATGGCCTCTCAATGTCCCTGGGTCCCCACAATGGGAAAAAGACCCCAGCAGAGGCCCATAGCCACAGAAGGACAAGGTGCCAGACCACCCTTTTGTGGCTTTGGGTCTGTGGTGGTGTTGGTGCTGCCTGCACACGCAGGGCCTCACTGTGTGACAATGCTCGTTTCAGGTGAGGTCTGATCGGGACAAGTTCACAATCATGCTGGATGTAAAACACTTCTCCCCCGAAGACTTGAGTGTGAAGATTATCGATGACTTTGTGGAAATCCATGGCAAGCACAGTGAAAGGCAGGTAAGTGGAAGCAATGGTGATGGTGGAGCAACTGGGGAGCCCAGCTCCGTTTTCCTTCTTTCCAACGGTTCTCAGCTGAAGGAAAAAAAAAAAAGAATGTATCAGAAGAAGGAGTTAATTATGAATTGTCATTATTGGCATGGCCTGTTCCCATAGAGCCCCCACCTGATATCTGACAATGACAAGCTAATCCACTCCTCTTTTGTTTACTTTCAATCATCATCTTCCGTAACCGTCAGATGACGGTGCCCATTGTTCACTAATAACACCGGGCCAGACACCGAACATCATCTGGCGCTGCCAAAGCATGGCTGAGTTTTCATAAGCCAGAATCCTTAGTGAAAACAGAGTTTTCTTGTGCCAATCTGGGAGAGAAAAGCAAGAGCAAACAAAACAAAAGAAAACCAACCAAGTGCCTCAGGGTTGGAAACTTTTAACACGTATGTCATGGAAATATCTGTGGGGGTCGAAAAGTGAATTATACCAGCAGGGGTTTAATTCTTCTCATACACATTTTTGGCCAGACAAAACTCTAGCCTGGAAACAGTATGTATTTTTTTAATAGAGTTATTATTCTCATGGCCAACTTTAAAATACTAATTGCATTTCTCATTCTTTTGGCCAAAAAAAAAAGGGGGCCAGGATTGTGTACTTTGGCTGACACAGCATTGCAGCCTAGTAAATAAACACATGGGTGCACACGTCCGCCTCGCTTTTACCTTCCCAGACCTCCTGACTTTGTCTCCAAGCATCCTTTGAAATGGGAGGTTCAAATTGGATCCCAAACAGGGATGGCCAAAATCACTCCCTGCTCAGCTCTTGCACCCTCAGGGAGGTCACGGGGGACCCCTACAAACCTGTAAAATGAAACCCAGCAGAGGTGTGCCCAGCAGTCCTGGCAGTGCAGTGTCACGATAAGCCAGGGTCAGCGGGGTGTCCTGCTCCGAGGGGCTGGACAAAGGGAGGTTCCTGACACGCCTTCCCCCCTTTCCCCGCTGCCTCCCAGGACGACCACGGCTACATCTCCCGGGAATTCCACCGCCGGTACCGCCTGCCCGCCAACGTGGACCAGGCTGCCATCACCTGCTCCCTGTCCAACGACGGCATGCTGACCTTCTCGGGCCCCAAGGTCCCCTCCAACATGGACGCCAGCCACAGCGAGAGGCCCATCCCCGTGTCCCGCGAGGAGAAGCCCACCTCTGCTCCCTCCTCCTAAGCCCGCCGGCCGCCGCGCGGCGCAGGCTGCCACCACCTGCAGGCCTCGTTCCCAGAGCCGCTGCGTAGATATCAGTGAATATCTAGAGGGGTTTCTTCTCTTGGTTCCTCCCCCACTTTGTTTCCTCTTTTTTTTTGTTTTCTTTTTTCTCCTTTTCCCTTGGATGGAACGAGGGGCTGGGTGAGCGGCTGGTGGACTTGGAAGCTTAAGCCTCGTGGGGATGGCATGGATGGCGATGCTGCCATGCTGCTGTACTTGCTGAAAGGGTCTTCGTCCCGCACTGTGGCCCATATCCACCACCAGGTAGGAGGGAGTGCACGAGTAACGCTGGCTCCTGGTGCACCAAGCCTTGAGGTGAGGCTTGGAGCAGGGGAAAAGCCCTGCAGAATTGCTGTACCCCGCTCAGAGCTAAACTGGTTACTCTCAAACAGCAACAGAGCCAAGCCCCACACTCGAGACCCTGTGTGACGAACCTGCCATGAGCTCCTTGCAACTGCAGGAGAAATAATAATATTAATAATAATATCTCACCTTCGGGGGGTTGCAACGTGTATTTTTTTTTTTCAGCAAAGTCTTTAAGTGTCTCTGTTCACACCTCTGCCCTGTCATTTCCCTTTGGGACAACTGACAGGAGGACAAGCACGTCTTTCCGCTGTCTTTGTAGGCCCTCGGGGGGAGAGAGGGGGGTTCACCGCTGTGCAGAGGCTTCTCATCCCCAGCCAGCTCAGCCCAGCCTGTGTGTGTCACACCACCTCCCTTGCTCTCTCCCTGTAACTCTAGGGTAGCCCCACCTCTTCCACTGGTATCTGGCGCTCAACCTGAGAACGTGGTCAGTGGCGGTCAATAAAGTGATATAGGAAACACGCAACCGGCCTTGGGGGTTTCATTTGTTCCTTTGCAAGGCTTGTGAAGGTCAGTGTGGTGCCTGACACCCCTTGGAGGATGTGCTTTCCTCCTCTGGAAGTTTTTGTGAGGATGGCTCGACCTCTCTCTTGTGTTCCCGTTATCCCTCACGCAAGCGAAAACAAAAGGATCAGAGAGAGAACAAAATTCAGCAGCCCGGCCACCACACCATTCCTTCAGATCACTGGGCCAGTGCAAACAGCAGCTCAGACCTCATGTCCATGGAACCACAGGGCAGATTTAACCTGAAATTGGTGATTAAAGGTGTTTGATGGCAGGGTGGATGGGTGGGTGGGGTGATGAGCCCTCCCTGCAGCTGCCACACATGAAATCCACAGCTCCAGAGTCTGTATATACATGGATACCCAGGACTAAAGGTTTCAGCACTCATGCTCGACTCAAAGAGCTTTCCACACAGATGGATGTTCAGGGTGCTTAGGAAAGGCTGGTGACCCCACATCCCCAAAATTTACCTATTACATAGGTAAATCATCTTGTCAGGAAAATTAATCCACGAACGCCAGAGGTTTATGTCCAAAAAGGAGACAGAGGAGTCCCTTTTTCTTTATTCGAATAAAGGGAGAGGCCATGGGGCATTTCCCCTGGGATCTCTCAAATTTTTGGAGGACGCAGCCTCCTTTTTATCCTAATTTCCCGGCCGCATGTCCCTCTCTCTTTCCCCATTGTCTGAGGTACTTGAGAGGTACAGACTTCCCAGAATGCCTCATACCTAAAACCCCTTTCTACTGTATATTCCAAATACACACACATCTTCCTGTCTATTCCTGGTGTTAATCAGGGGAATTTCTATGGAATCTCTTCCCATTGTTTCTCTTATCTCTCAATGCTAATTTCATCAACCAGCAGACCCACAGCTTGTTTGTAAAGACAAGTTTCACATTCCTTTCAATCTCAGACAGCTTTTGCTCTGCCAAAAAGCTGAGCCCACCAACTCCTCCTCTTTGGTGCTGATTAGCTGTGAAAAACAGAGAAAATAATGCAGTTGTTTGTTGGTTGTTTTTTTTTTCTCAAGGCGTGGGCTTAAATATTAATATGAGCAATAAACACAGAAGCTCAGGGACTATTTAAATTTAAAAGCCACTTGCTTCTGCCATATCTAAGCCCAAACTCAGGGAGGGCTGGGAATTAAGGAGCAGAGGCATTGCCTTTTATCCAGAGAAGGTGAGTGTGCCCTGGGACTCATCCCAGTCCCCTGCCTGCATCCCCTGAGGGATCATTACTGGGACCAGCACCACAGCACCTGTGGAAGAGCCTGGGAGTGGGGCAGGGCTGCAGGAGGGGGCAAGTGCTGCAGAAGCAGGAGAAAGTGGGCAAAGGAGGGAGATTACTGTCTGGTAATTAGAAAGCAATAAATCCCCTCAGGGTCAGACACTATTTTAAACCAATTTTTTACTGAGATTAATTACTGGGCAATCTCAGAGCTTTCTGCCACAAATTGTGCAGCCCTTTGTGTTTAGATCTCCGGGGGAAAGGTGTGAATGAGCACACTTTGGGAAAGGGCAATGGCATTCCAGGAGGGAGCTGGAGCTGCAGGCATGGAAAGGGCTTTTTAACTGAAGCTGCCTCGTTTCTTTGCCTGGTGCTAACAGGTCCCCAGCCTCTGCTGCTCTCCCTTCAGAAGCATTTCTTACCAGAGCCTCAGTGCCTCCCTGCCATGTGCTGACATCTCTCTCCTTCCAGACAGAAACACAGAAAAGCCAGGAGAAAAAAAAAAAAATCAAATCCCAGACATTTGACCCCCATTCAAACCTCTCGGAGGTGTAAAACCAGGGAAATGTATTTTGAGTGTGATCTGTGTGCAGATGTTTCCTGCAGGTGCCTGAGCAGCCTGTGTGTCTGTCAGGGCCATGAAGTGACATTTGAACCATTTGTGGGCCCCTTTTGATGCCTGGCTGGCAGAAAGTGAGAGTTCTGATGGGAAATGATGGCAGGAAACCAGGGCAGGTTTGAGACAAGCCAGGAGCCAGGAGAGAGGGCAGCAGCTCAGCACCCAAGCTGCCTCTCACTTTTGGGGACACCAGGCCATGACTGTCTCCCTGCTCTGAGAAGGGATGATTTTAAAGCCTTTTGCAGTCCTTCAGCTAATTAAAACCATGAGCAGCTCTGAAAGCCTCAGCTGGGGGGTCTGGTGGTGTTTTGTGTAGGATGGGGAATGTGTCACTGGAGGTTCCCCAGCCTGTCCCCAAACCCAGAGCCACTCTGACCCCAAATGCTCATCCAATTTCAGAACAGCTTGAGCACTGCCACTAACACCTGTGTGTCACCTGAGTCACCCAAAATATTTTACTTTTTTCACACAGAAATCTTCCCAGTCACATCTCTCCAGGATACTCCTCCTCTTCCTCCTCTTCTCTGCAAAAATTCTTGTTTCCCTTTGCCAAGATTAATTTTCATTCAAAGAAATTCTTGTTACTCATAACCTATGGTGGTTTCAGGAAGGAGCTCTTCACCACAGGTCTCTTCGCAAATTCACCTGTCAATAAGGTGTTGATAACACTCTTTAAGTATTAATAAAATTTCTTGGAGGTTTTTTGGTTGTGAATTAGTCAATAGTTTTATGATGGAGGGAAAGGCAGCAAAAGGCCCTAACCACAGGGAACTTTCAAAGTGTCTGGGCAATGTGTGAAACGTGGCTTTAACCAGGGGCTTCTGCTCAGGGTGACCACTCATCCTTTTTGCAGTGTGGTTTTATTACCTGCCCTCCATTTCCACCCAGACTGATAATCTTGCTTCCCTACAGCAAAGCAGAAATGACTTTATCTTCTCCTCCAGAGGAATTAAGAGAGGGATCTCGGGAGGATGCAGCAGATGGTGGTCCAGGGACACACAGCCTCCTCCAGGTAATTCCCTTTCTTCCCACAGGCCCCAGTGACTCAGTGGGGGTGGCAGTGGGGGACAGCAGCAGCTTCTGGTGCTGTTCCTGCCCCCTGCCCTCCTTGGCACTGCATTGCTTGGGCAGGGTACCCCTGCCAGCATCCTCTTTCCTCTGAGAAAAATCCAGGAGCAAGAACTGGCAGGTCACCAGCCAGGATGATGTCCCTGAGCATTTGGGCCAGGGCTCCTGGCTTGTCACCCTTCTTGGCAGGAGGAAAAGGAGACTCCTCCTCATCCTGCTCTGGAGAAGGCACCCAGAGCTCACACAGCCCCCTCTGCAAGGGAGGGAGCAGCTAAGGGATGCTGCATCCTTCCCAGGCTGATCCTTTAGTTTTGGAATTGTGTCCCCTGGCTGCTGGCAGAAGGAGGGCCCTGCAGACAGGGAGGGGCTGCCTGGCAGAGCCCTGTCCCCACGTGCAGCCTTTCCTGCACTCTGGCTCTCGGAAGGGCTCCCTTCTCCCCGGGTTTCAACATCACCCCAGGGAGGTGGGACCCAGAGCACAAGGCAAGCAGGCACATGGACCCAACCAGAGTTGCACAACTCTGGCATTCCTTGGTTTCTGACTGATTGACAAGTTAGCCAGTGCTGCATAAAATCTGGGAGCACCCTGAAAGTTTACCAGCATTTTTCACCCAGAGCAAATTCCGCTACGTGCAATCTCTGTAACCCCTCATCTCCTTGGCATCATCACCAGGATTTGGGCTCTGCCACACACATCTCTAAATCTGGATTTAAAATAGCAGTAGCTGCCTCTGTTGGCAAAAAAAAAGGGCTCCAAACATGTAAAAAAACCCCCAATATTTTCTCAAAAGACCACTGGGCACACCTCTGCAGTTTATTGCTGCAGTGTTGGGCAGGTAAATCTGGAAGATGCAGCCAGAGGGGACTGTAATGAATTAGGGGGGCTCTGCTCCCCCCTAACTTGGACTTTGTCCCTCTGGTGTGACCTCTTGTCAGGACTGGCTTGGAAAGCCAGCAGCTCACATGAGGAGAGCAGGTGCCTGCTGTGTCCTCATCTCCCAGCTCCTGATCTGTGGGGCTTTTCCCAGAGGAAATGCACTCAGGGTCTGTAATTACCCACAGAACAGGGCTGGAGCTTGGTTCCATGGCTGGTGCTTCACTTGCAGTTAAGTGGCCCTTTTAATGAGAAATGTGAGCTTGGGACAGGCACAGATGTTTGTGGCCCTTCTGAGAGTGCAGCAGCAGTGGAATAAGAACGAAATCTCAGGCAGAGAGGCTGAGGCGAGGTGATGGAGTGACCTAAGTCAGGCAAAGCTCAGGAGACTTGTCTCTGCCTCAGAGTTCATCCTCCAGCTGACTTGCAGAGATCAACCACACACCACACACACAAAACTTGTCTGCTGGGGAGGGTGAGACCCAGCTGCCCCGGGGTATAGGCAGATCCACGAGGCCCTGGAGCCTCCTCAAGGTGCTCATTGCTCCAGAGTGGGCTGTGATGTGTGGCTGGAGCTGTTTTGGGGTGGCTGAGGGTCACCCTGTGTAAGGGTGCAGAGGTGGGGAGGCCATGCAGAGTGCAGGAGCTCTCCAGGGGCTCATGGACAGTGTGACATTGCTTGGTGTGGCCCAGGGGAAGGAGCAGCTCAGCTGGCAGTCGGGAGAAAAGGGAATTTCCATCATTTGCTTGTGGTGCTTTCTCCATTAAAATTTCTGCTGGATCATTTCATTATCCTCCGACCAGGGGGAAGGAGCATTGCTTAATTCAGAGTCTGCTGTGCCTTTGAGGCCATCAGGGCAGTGAAGCTCTGCACATTTGTGTATTTCAGGGTACACAAACCCCCTCTATCCAGCACAGCGTCTGCACACCAACAGCTTTATTTCCTCGGTGCCTTAAGCGCTGTGCTCAGCCGTGCCGCACCCCACGATTTTCACATATTTATCCAAGTATTCCTGCGTTATTCCGAAGATCCGGCTCTGGTCCTGTGTCCCGGCCCCTTCCCGGCGCCTCCCTGCTCCCGGGAGGTGGCAGCAGCCCCTCGCCGGAGGGACCGAGCATCCTCCGGCCACGGGAAGGTCACACTCGGTGTTTGCCTCCGTTCCTCCGGAGCATCTTGGGGTTTCCTTTCCGCCTTTCTTTTTCTCCCCCTGTCCCCAACACTTATTTCAGTTTTCTTTTCCCTCCTTCCTCTTACGAGGTGCTCAGAGGGAGCAGAGCAGCACCACTGCCCACTGTGCCTGTATTTCCCACCCACTCAGGCTGATGTCAGCCCCTCACTGCAGGATTTAATGCACTGCTCTCTGCCTTCCACACTGCTTATTGCAATGCCTTTTTGTTTCTCTTTTTTTCCATCTGCTGGGGAAATCTCAGCGCCAAAGCCTGGCTCCCACTTTTAATGCTCTTTTCCTCCCCTCTGAGCCATGCTGGAGGATGGGACATGCAGGATCACTCTGCCACTGAGTCACCAGAGTGGAAACACGGGGGAGCCCGGAGGAATAGGCCCCCCAAGGTGTTTTTCAGGCCACTGAGGGCCAAAGAGGTCCCTTTTATTCCCCCTTGTCCCTTGCATGAGCCCAGGACACCCAGCTGAACATTTGGCCCTGATGATGTTGATTTTGAGATAACTCAGAGCTCAGGGCTGAGCTGCTGAAGGCCTTTGAAAGTCTGCTTGGTGGTTCTCAGTGCTGACTAAGGAAGGTCTGGGGTTTAATTTCCTGCTACGTTTCTGTTGTTATTGTTGTTTGTTTTTACTTAAAGGGAGCTATTTGGAATGCCTGGCCTGGTCTCCTCTGGTTTTGCTGGAAGGCTCCTTGGGCTTTTCGGAGGATTTGCATGTTGAACTCTCTCACACTGTAAACAAAGCGTGTCAAATCCCTCCCAAAGATGCTGATTTTCCAAAGCATTCTTTAAGAGCCTGACCTTTCTTCTCCAATAATTTATGAACTACTTCCAAACCCTCCACAAAGCAGCAATGCAAAAAGCCTGACTTATTTATGTGCTCCAGCAAGCCATAGGGGTAAGAAAGGCTATACATAGCTTTGTTTCAGTCTCTGGATATGTCATTATTTCCCCTTGTGATGACACCAGGATCCATGGCCCTGCCCAGGGGACTGAAACCAGGAAGCCCAACAGGGTCATTCAACCCCTGTAGCAATTTGGCTTCCCCTGAGATGATTTCTGCTTCTCATTGATTTCCAACCTGTCAGCTCAAAGTCTCACCTGAATTAAATGCAAAGCAAATACCCTGCCACATCAACACAGGGAAAATGGAATACAGTGAACTTAATTAGCAGTGGCAGGGTGGTTCAGTGGAGTCTGGGAAGGGATTTTGTGGAGGAAAGCAATTGTTCACCATCCTTTTGCTGGGCTGTAGTTTCTCTAGCAGTACACAGCAGAGCTGACTTGCAAGCCTGCCAGGCTAGCTTTTCTCTTCCAGGCACTACTAATACCCTATCATTTCATCTCCCTATCAATTTCAGCCTAATAAAAAAGGCAGCTCAGAGTTACAGGGGGGCAGACTGGGATGCATGGAAGGCTCAAGCAAGAAATGGTATCAGTGGGTGAGCTGGAGAAGTTGGCTATAACAATATTTGCATCTCTCTTGGAAAAAAGCAGCCCAGCCACACTCCACCTCTCCTGGGGGCTGGCAGATAACTCAGAGATAAAGTCTCCAGCTAAAGTATTAAGCACAGATCAACTCCTTTATGTTTCAATAACACAAAATCTTAAAAAATCCAAAACAAAACACAGATTAGAGGCTATATATGTATTTTTCTCCTTTGATAAGATGAAGTGCAGGAGCACCTGAAAGGCTTCTAAATGCTCTCCAGTGGAGTGTAGCAGAATTCAGCTGGGGCTCTGGAGCAGCTGGACTGTCCTGCCCTCCCTCCCAGCAGCTGATGCTCAGAGTCAGCCACTGAGGGGGACTGAACTGGCATTTGAGCTTCTCATTCACATTTGTGTCTGGCAAATTGCAGGAGGTTGCCTGACTGTGTGACTTCCATGTTTGGGTCATTAACCAAGCAGCTGAAAATACATTTATTTAACCAAGAGATTAAAAATCCCTCCCCCCCAAAAACAAACAAACAAACAAACCAAAAGAAAAACAACCAACCACCAAAAAAAAGTAATTAAAATAAAACAAGACAGAAGAATCTGACAGAATTTTACCTGCATGTTTTGGAGTAAGGCAGCAAAAATGGAAGGAAAAACTCATAGCCACAGAATTTGCTGTTTCATTTGCTCAGACCTTTTACTGCCAGCCCTTGCAGGAGGGGTTTGTATGCAGGGGTGATGTGGTGACAGGGAGTAAGCCTGAGGTGAGCAGTCACTGTGCCCAAAATCCCCTCTCCCTGTGACCACCACAGCACTCAGGTCAGAGAGGGGTCTCTCACCACGTGCCAGCACCACAGATTAAAGTCCCCAATAAATCAGAGGAGAACTCAGGTTTCTCAGGCCTCTGAGGTGAAATGCCTCCTTACCTTGGAACAGAACCAGGCACTGAGGTCTCCAGCATATTTTGCTGCAGCTGCAATGTCTCAGGACATGGCTGGGTCAAAGGGTCCTAGGCAGAGGGAATATTTGTCATTATATCCACGAGCACAGCTGGAACAGTCAGAGATTTTGAGCTCTGAAGCCAATCCCCAAGTCAGTGAGGACTTTGAGAGATGAGCCATGGTTGTTATGCCAGGTTTGACATTCCCCCTTCCACTGCTGGAGGGTCTGCAGGGAGGTGCAGGGGAGGACAGTGGCAGCAGCCACATTTCCCAGACTTTCTGCCAAAATCTTCCTGCTCAGTGCCTGTGCTGCAGCCCTTCCATGGTTCACAGGGGCTGTCAGCACTCATGTGTCTGCCAGAGAATGGGAGCAGGACTGGGAGACCACGCAGTAGCAGCAGAAACCTCTTGTCTGATAAATTCACTTCTCTGGTAAACCTTAAGGAAAGAGAAGATGGAAGTCTGGACATGACAGAGGGCTAAGGAGGTGGGTAGGATACAGTTAAACTGTTATTGCTTCTTGTTATAAGATAAGCATGAAAATTTGGTGTAATTTTTTGTATAAAGATGTGCACTGTAGACATACAGAATACAGAAGCCTGGCAGAAAACCCTTGTAGACCATGGGATTGCTTCAGGACTGGATGCTCTGGGTATAAAACCTGCTTGGGTGGCTCTGTGCAGACAGATTACATGAGCTCAGGTGGCTGCATGAGCCCTACAGGCAGGGTTGGGACAGGAAGAGGGAATTGTTGACAGTGGGGACAGAAGTTTAAGTGGGACAAGATTTAAGAAGACAGAGGAGGGGCAGAAGAGGAGGTGCATGAGGAAGGAACATTTGCAAGAACATGTAAGTGAGGGGACAAGGGGGAATGGCTTCAAATTGAAAGAAAGTAGGTTTAGATCAGATATTGTGAAGAAATTCTTCCCTGTGAGGGTGCTGAGGACCTGGCACAGGGTGCCCAGAGAAGCTGTGGCTGCCCCATCCCTGGAAGTACTCAAGGCCAGGTTGGGCAGGTCTTGGAGCACCCTGGGATAATGGAAGGTGTCCCATGGCACAGGTTTGGAATGAGATGATCTTGAAGGTCCCTTCCAAACCATCCAAGGATTCTGTGATAAGCAACCACGGAGTACTGACACCAACACCAGCTGGGAAAACTCAAGGGGTGAGGTGTGTGCCAGGATCTGTGCCTGGAGGAGGAGTTTGTGGTATTTTGGGGCTGGTGGGAGGGTGGCCTGGGAAAAAGTGTGGGTGTTGTTGCTCTTGTTGGAGCTTTTTTGGCAGCATCTGCTCCCAGAGGATGGGCAAAATTCAGACATGTCCTGCTGTGGAGAAAAATCTCCTGGGAAATTCCCTGTAGTTAGAAAGCCAAAGACTCCTTGGGAAAGCCCCAGAGTATCCCCAGCATGAGCTGGTGGAGAGGAGGCCTCAGGGGAGAAGCTGAAGTTGTGCATAGGTGGAAACCCCCCTGCTCACCCCAAAGGGAGGGCCCAGGGCCTGGCTTTGGGCTGGGGGCACAGTGACACCACCTGGGGCATCTCCAGGCATTAGCTGGGCTCCTGCAGGGAGAACATGAAGAGAGGGAACAACAGCCACTCTTTTAGTTTGGTAGGCTGGGGTTTGTTAAAATTACAAGTTATGTGCTCCATGGCACAGCACCAACTCCCTGCTCCAGAGAAACTCAGAGGGTTTTTGACTGAGTTCCCTTTGAATCCATCTCCCTTCCCCCTAAAGGCCACTGCCTTTTGATCCATCCCCCTGTCCCTGGCACTGCCCCACATCCAAACCACTCCAGCTCTCTGTGCCTCTGTGTCACCTCCCTCCTGCAGCCAGCTCCCAGTGCCTCCAGCTTGCTCCTGCTCGCCTGCTGGGATCAATCCTGATGGTGCCCCCTGGGGCAGCTGCTCAGCCAGGTGAGTTTGGCAGCAGTGCTTTCCAAAAGAGCCAGCTCTGAGCTGGGAGGGCGGGCAGTGAGCAGACACAGCTGGAGAGTGCCAAGGAGGGCGCTGATCTCCGTGCTGTGCGTGGGCTGCACACGGCATTCACTGTACCCTGTGCACTGGCAATGCCAGAGAAGTAACAGAACCACGGACTCACAGGGGGTTTGGGGTTGAAAAGCACCCTAAAGATCATCTATTTCCAACCAAGGGCCACACTGCTGGTGTTCATCCAGTTGTCACTCTAGCCTTGGTTGTACAAACACGGTGACACCGCCGTGCCAGGAGCCCTGTGGGCACCACCAGGCACCAACAATTCAGCTGAGCATTGCAGGATGCCAGAACCTCTACCCAGAGCTTCCCCTTTCCAGCTAAAATCACAGCTGAAAATAACCCTCCCTTCCAAAGGATGGCCCTGCTCGAGCACTTGGTGTGCCCACAGTGCTTGACAAGGGGGTTATTTATTGCCAGCGTGCTGAGAATAGGATTTTACAGGGAGAGGGAGGGTGACAAAGCCTATTCCCAGTGAGCTGGGACATTTTGACACCTGTTACTGAGTTAGCTCACATGCATCAGAGATTACTGGACTCATCAAGGTCTCCTGCAACACTTCAGAGCCCACAAACTTTCCAGCTGCCACCAACATGCTGGCTGGTGTCTGGGGCTCCCCTTGGTCCCTGCCTGTACATTTATTTTGCTTGCAGTTGGATCTGGCTTTCCAACAGGACTCCCCCAGCACTAATGTGAGTTTCCCTTCACTTTTTTAAGAATCAAAGCCCCAGGCAGAAGCCAGAAGGCTGCACAGCAGTGGAACAGGTAGAGTGGAGGCTGCTGAGCTGCTGAGCTGCTGAGCTGCCCTGCTGGAGCATTTGGGAATGTCAGTGGGGAAGGGACCTCCTGTGCCAGCCCAGTCAGTCCCCTCCTGTCATGAACAGCCACATGAAAGCCTGGCCTGGCCTGCACAGCTCACAGAACATTTTCTTCCCGAGCCTCAGTGCACTCCAGAACACAAAGCACTTCCTCACCACCCCTCAGCCAGCTTAGATCAGTAGGGCAGCACAAACTCTGCTGCCCTAGTGGGGGGCTGCAGGTCAGCTCAAGGGCCTGGCCAGCATCCCAGCAGGAGAGGGATGCTCATGAGATGAAGATGCAGGGAGCAATCTGCAGAGGAGAATCCTGCTTTCAGCTTTTGCTCTTAGGAAGTTTGTAGGAGGTGTGGGGAAACTCAGACTCTCATGCAATGAGATGGTAAGGAAGGATTTGGGATCAGGTTGTGAATGACAATCCACACCTTGCATTTCCCACCCCTATTAATGACCTTTCTCTGGACTGCAGGGATAGGATTCAGCTCTCCTGACTTTGGAGGCCTTGGGTGGACATCTCAGTCTGAGCTCACTGTGCTTTTCTCCCTGGGCAGGCAGTGGATAGGAGCAGCTGCTCCATGGACACACTCCAGTTAACCCATTCCTTGCCATCCTCAGCAGGAAGGGAGGAATTGCTCCCAGGATGGGCTCTGTCCCTTGGCCAGGGAGCTCAGGAGGAGATAATTAATTGTAAGTGTCTACATCTGAGTGGATAAATTTTACCCAAAGCACCCACCTGATGCTTGGGAAGGCTTGAGTTCAGAAGACCTGCTGGGTGACTTTGCTTCTCATCTGAGTGCCTTGAAACCTCCCTTGAGGATTGAGGGAGTGCCAGGCTCTCCCCCTTGGTAGCATCCTGAAGCTCAGATGAGAGATGTGCACAAGCACAGACTCCTGCAGAGCCCACGTGGTGGTAGAAGAAGTTGTGACAGAGATGTGAAGATTGGTATGAAAGGAGAATAAATGGGAATATTGGTATGCCAAACTCCCAGAGGAGTAAGTGGCAGGAGGGGACAGGAGGGATGGCAGCTGTTGGTGGCACCTGGACTGGCAGGTCTTTGAGAAGCACATCCAGGGACAACTCCTCAGAACACCCAGATAGGAGACAAAGGACTCAGGAGACAAAATCCTGGTGACTCATGGGGAGCTGTGCAGGATGGAGAGACTCATCATCATCATCATCATCAGTGCCTGATGAGTGAAAAAACCAGCATCTCTGAGCCTGGACAGTGCCACCCAGGAGACCTGTGGAGGACTGGGCAGCCACTGCTCCTGGTCCTGTGTGCCAGCAATGAAGAGTTGTGACCAGATCAGATGGACACAAACTCCTCAGTGCTTAGGGTTCTGTGACTATGACAGTATGAGGGAGTGAATTTCATTTTGTTTAAAAATAAATGACTCTTCTCCACTTATCAGGTCTGGCATTGAACTCTATTGCATTTTTATTCATATTGCAGCACTGTTTCCTACAGCAGAGAAACAAGTCTGGACTTGGGAATGGGCTTGGACACAGCCTCTGGTCCTGGAAGGGTCTGGAGGCAGCCTGGTGGGTTTGTATTTATACCTCTGTGGTGTTAAGCTCTATCAGAGTCTAAGGTTACCCTGAACTTTCCAAGTGAAAGGCACTGGCTCAGGTTTGCTTGAGACTTGGCCTTGGCCTGTCTGGCAGATCTGAGAACCCCTAAACCCTCCAGCTTTGGCTCACTCCTTTTGCAGGCTCCTGATGAAGTATGAGAAATTCACCTCTGCACTGATCTCAGACTCCTCTGAGCTGGAAGGGACCCACAGGAATCAGCACAGCCCAACTCCTGGCCCTGCATGGGGCAGCCCCAAGAATCCCACCAGTGCCTGAGAGCATCTTCCAAACATGTGCACAGCTGGGTATGCCAGGGCAACGTTGGCAAGGGTGGATGTGGAGCCCTTGGGCCACTGTGCAGCCCCTTGGGGTGTGATTCCCATCCCTGTGGAGAGCCTGACTCTGGGCTTCCAGGTCTTTCTTGAACCTATTTTTCCTTGGAAGTTTAAAGCAGAGATTTCCACAGGAAAGCCGCTTTCCCCCTGGTCTGAGGCTGGCTCAGCATTTTCTGAGTGATGACCTGGACACGAACTCCTGGGAAACCAAGGCAGAGCTGGGGGCAATATGGGATAGACTGCCAGGGTCTTTGGACCTGGGATAAACAGCCAATGGAATGCATGCTCAGTATGTATTCCAAGGCTGGAATTTCTACTTCAATGTCTGTTCAACTCCTGCCCTGTTCAGCTGCACACCTTTATCATCACAGTGTTGCCACATTTCAAACATCTTTCTCCACATGGGGTTAATAGGACCTCCAAATTTCTGGTATTTCAGGTATTCCCCCAAGCTTTCTTAATTTTTTAACACACACACACTTTAGAAATGGAGAAAAGGATCAAATCTAGACCAGCTGAACCATTGAGGCATTCAGCTAAACACAGCTTTTTGTGCAAAGGCTGGGCAGAGATGGTATTGCAAAACTCTTAGGAAACATGAACTGAAGTAGTTTGCAGACTTTTCTTCTTGATTTTTCACTTTTTGTGATTTAACTCCAGCTGGCAAATGAGCCCAGTGGAGTCCCTTGCTCTCTCCCCTCTGGTGGGATAGGGGGGGCAGTTGGAAAAGTGAAAAAAACTCATGTATTGAGATCAAAACAGTTTCACAGGTAAAGCAAAAACCTCGTACTCAAGCAAAACAAAACATGGAATTCATTCCCTTCCTGCCATGGGCAGGCAGGTGTTCAGCCACCCCCAGGCCAGCAGGGCTCCATCACAGGTAACAGTGACTTGGGAACACAAATTAATCACTCCAAACATCTCCTCCTTCTCCCCCAGCTCCACATCCTGAGCATGGCCCCATGTGGTGTGGGACATCCCTGGGGTCCTGGCTGTGTCCCCTCCCCTCTCCCTGTTGTCTTGGGGTGATTCTGTGACAATCCTGGATTCCCCATCGCCTGCTGGAAGTTTTTTTGTACCTTTAAACTGCAGCTGGGAGGACTCTTCAGAGCGGCTCACTTGACCTTGCAGCCAGAATGTTTATAGATCTTTACCTGGCTTGAGACTTTTTTCCCTTTGCTAATAGCAGAGGAGGGGGGTTTTGTGCTGAATCTTTTGGCTGGAGAGGGACTGAGATCTGCCTCAATGGCTTCTATTCCTTTTTGGCCTGTTTTTGGCTCGTTTCTCCATCCCAGACCAGCTCACCATCTCAGGGACGCTCGGTGGGACCCTGCCCCAGACCCAGCGGGGCTCGGCTCTGCTCAGGCCTTGGGACTGGCAGCTGAGTGAGAAAACTGTGGGGAAACCACCACCTGTGGGATGGGAGAGGGGTTCAGTGTCCTTTTCTGTCCTGTGCCTGGGGGAGGGGGAACTCTCTTTGTTAAATAAATGGGTTTTTTTCACTTTCATTTGAGAAATTCTTATCCTGAACCCATAGGGGAGGGGCTGCCAGGACCTGCTTGCCTGGCAGACAGGAGGGAGAGACCCCCTTTTGGGTTGTTTCCTCCTGGATTTGTGTCCAAAGCAGCACACCTGTGCACCCCCAGCCCCCTCGCTGGGCTGAGGGGCAGGAAAGGGCTGGGCCCTGTGTGAGAGCTGCTCAGACACAGCCAGAGCACCCCTGTGCCACCAACACTGCTGCAGCACAAACCCCAAACACAGCCCCAACAGCCACTGTGAGAAAATTAACTCTGCCCCAGCCCAAACCAGCACATCACCTCTCCTGCCACATGGTGCAAGGATCAAAGACTTTTGACACATCCCAGCCACTCCTGGAGACAGCCTTAAAAGGAGATAAATCTTGGTTCTTCAAAGCCTGAAAGCCAGAGGGATATTTGATCAGGGCTTTTTGCTGCCAAGATCCAGAAGGAGGCAGGTAGATGCTTTGGCCCTTTTGCAGCTGTGGGGGAACACTGTGGGTTTGTGCTTCCCACAGAGGCCAGTGAGACCTCTGGAGATGCTGCTTCAATTTCCTCAAGTGGCTTTGGCAGACAGGGGTCAAATAACTTTCCTGGGGGCAGCCTGAATGTGGCAAAGAATCAGGAGAGGAGTGGGGCAGAGAAATGTGGGTGAGGCTGGCAGCTTCAGAGGAGACCAGAGGCACAGCATGGCCTTGGCTGTGTTTGTACTCACAAGGGAAGGATCTGTATCAGTATTAAAACAGGAATTGCTGCTCTGACAAGACATTTCCATGTGGAGGAGTGAGTCTGCATACTGTAACAGGCTTGGGAGGTTTATTCCAAGTCTTGCAGATGTGGGACTGTTGACACAAACCTAGAATTGGTACCTCTTTTGGAAAATTACCATTATGAGAAGACTCATTAGGGATAATATTCTCATTTCCTTTTTGGCAGCAAGTCTGCCAGCTAAAATAGACAGTAGGATGCTTTTCACTGATAGGAAAAGATATATCCCTGCATTTTAATTTAAAGGGATAAAATATTTTCATTTTTTAAAGCAACACGGGTCATTCATCGGCATTGTGGCTTTAGCACAGGCAGGATTTTAGTTATTGAGTTTCCACAGGGCAGCCTGAGGGCTCAGTGGGAGTCTCCCAGTGGACAGGCTGAAGGGTTTGTTTCTGCTTTTAGCTGTGCTCTGCAGGAGCTCTCCAGGTTTCAGGTCTAGCTCCTAACCCTGAGGTGCCTTACAAAAGGGTTGTAAAGGTTCAGTAACCCTGAGGTGAGAATCACACGAGTCAGGGCCAAGTTTAAGAAATCTCTCTGGTTTTAGGGAGGTTTTTTGGGTCAAGCCAGGCTGAAGTCCCAGAGCTTTCTGACTGAGGCAGGTGGAATGTGAGGGATGTGCCAAGTCCCAGGGCCCCTTGCCTGTGCCCCCTCATCTGAAAATGAGGATGTGTACTCCTCCATGGTGCCACCCAGCTTTGCCAATGGCATTTTGGAGAGACTTTAGAGGACTGGAGCTTCTCCCTTGGCCAGCAATCCCTTGTGCCTGGCCTGGGCCCAGGACAGCTCTTCTCTTGTCCCAGTTAGAAAATCGCCTTGCCCCGAGGGCAGAGATGTCTCCACAGCTTCCCTCACACTGCCCTGCCCTGAGAGCACACACAGTGAGATAACATTGTGTTCACATTAAAAAATGCCCCTAATTCCTGGGACTGCAAATCTGTGACAACTCACCAGCCAGCCTGTGCTCTTTGGGAAAGAAAAACAGCTCGGGCCAGGAGCCCAGCTCCTCTCACAAGCCACAGAGGGCTGGGAGCACACACTGCTTCTTGAGCTGCTCTTGCAGGGGCAGCCAGGGTGTTTCCATCCCTGGACACCCAGGTTTGGCACTGCAAAACTCTCCACAGGTGGTTCTGCCTGTTGGATGCTACCTCCTCCTTTAGAAGGGTGCAGTGCACGGCCACGGGTCAGTGCTGAGCAAACCACGCTGCTGCCGCTTTGTGTTTGGCACAGGTCACTTCACCCAGGTGTTCATGGGCACAAACACCACGTGGGAGAGCCCAGAGATTCCTCTGGCTCAGGGCCATGGGCAAGGTCAGCTCAGTGAGGGTCAGTGAGTTCAGGCAGACTGAAATCAGAGCTTGTCTTTTCTCTGAAGAAGGGCAGAAGCTGGAGCCTGACGATTTCTGAGAAGCCAGGCAGCCCCTGCTCTCTGTTTTCTCTCACTCCCTCTCAGCTGTGTGACACTGGAGCAACCTGCAAAACACATTTCCAGTTTAAAAGCACCTGTGCTTGGAAATATTCAGGCTGCTTGTTCCCCACTGAAATCAGGGCAGGCAAAATATGTGCATTTGGGGCTTCCAGATGAAACTCTGGGCACCTCAACCCACCCTAAGCACGTGCAGGACTGCGAGTGGAGCCTGGCAGCCCCACCCTGTGTGGCTGTGGACTTTTGCCAGGTGGCTCTGGAGTCCAGTCAGGCTGGGTGCTGATGTGGGGCCAGAATGCCAGGGCCCAGGGCTCTGACACAGCTTCTGCCTGCCCTTGCTGAGACAAAACTTTCCAGGTGACATTTGGGCAGAAAGAGGCAAAATCCTTAGGATCTGAAGAGAGAGAGAGAGAGAGATTCCTTTAATTTGTGTCCCTATCCACGATCCTCATGTTTAGAGAAGGTATTTGAAACAAATGAAGGCTCCTGCTTTGCTTCAGCTGTCTGACACATCCCATGCTCTCTTCTCCTCCCCAGAGAGCCCTCCTGCACTGTGCTGGGCTGTGGCCTCCTTCCCAGCTGCACTTTTGACTGGGGCCACAACTCACTGGAAGCCTTTCTAAGGATTCCCATGAAGAATAAATCACAACGAAAGGATCAGACCAAAAATTAATTGTTTTTCCATCTGTTGAAAGTTAAAAAAAAATCTCCCCAGCACCCTCTTTCATTAATCAGACTGTTTTATATCTGCTTTTTACCCTCACCTGCTTTATTTAACAATAAAATACAGGCAAGTGTTTTGATGTTCTGTTGTCGAGAAACTATTAATTCAAGGAAATGTTTGCAGTGGAAGGAAATTTAAGTCAAGGAGGATTTAACCTTGGAACAGTCCTGGGAGCAGTGGGAGTGTGTGCAGGGCTGGCAGTGTGGGATGTGGTGGCTGTGACACCCTGGTCCAGCACACCCCAGGAGGCAGCAGGAAGGGAAGGAGTTGGCCATGGAATACCCAGTTATTCCTGCTCTCCACTGAGCCAGAAACTTCATGGGAAAAGGTCCCTTCCTTGTTGATTTGGGGTTGTTGCTCTGACCCAAAAGAGAACAGGGAGACAAGAGTGAGAGTGACCCCCTGCTCCACACCTTTATACAGCTTGGGAGCATTTTCTGATTTAGAAAAGAGCTGGTTTTTTTCCCCAGAGGGTGTCTGAAAGCAGCCAATTCCTCAGATTTCCTCTGCTAATGCCTGATATATGGTGCAGTCCATGTGTAGATCCACATGGCAAACCCTGCAGAGCAAGGTAGGATCCACATCCAGGGTCTGAGGATCCACATGAGGGTTTGATCCATCTCATCAGTGCTGCAGTGACAGAGGTCAGTGGAGAACTGAGTCCCCACCATCATCACTGGTCAGTAATGTCTAAACTACAGAACAGGACCACCTCCAAGACTCATTTCTGTGTCTTCAGACAGACCCTTCCCTCCCCAAACAGAGTCCTGCATCTGTAACTCCTGCATGGCAAGAGGCAGAGAGGAGATATCCCCCAGTGCTTTCTCAACTCACAGCCCAGCTTAGTTAGAATATAATAATAA
>VZRX01003305.1:24971-45434 GCA_013398075.1 Notiomystis cincta | reverse complement strand
ATAACAATAATAACAATAACAATAGTAATAATAAAAATAAAAGTGATAGGAGTAGCAATAGTAATAGTAACAGTATAAATAATTGTATAAACAACAACAAACCCAATGTAATAGAGAGGATGAGGGAAATCAAATTCTTTGTCCTGAGAAATGCCATTTCCCACTTACAGCAATCTAAAGTCTTGCTTCTGGAAAACTCCTGCAATGTCTCTCTCACTTCAAGGGCTCCAGTGCCAACAGGAGCCAAGCAGGAAAAGCGAGCAAGGCAAAGCAGGAGCTGATGTGACAGCAAAGACTGAACCGATTTTAATTTGCCCAGACAGCCCTGGCATTCCTGCCTGCCCAAAGGATGCTGTTGCTAATGGGATGGGTGGCAGGTGCTGAGCTTGGGCCCTCAGCCAGGGAAGCTGCACACATCCCTCCCCTGGGAGAGACTCCTCATCCACCCCAGAGCGTGGATCACTCACCTGTGGGGCTGAACAGAGGGGAGGAATGAGGGAAGGAGGGAGCACGAGGAGGGGCCAGGCTGTCCCAGGCTGGAGGGAGCTGAGGAATCACTTGGTGCTCTGGTGACCTGTGAAGGCTGAGCCTGGTGGAACCTCCCCACACTGAGTGCCAGAGCACAGCAGGGCTGAGCTCCACGTGCTGGAAGCTCCTGCCAGACCCTGTGGTGCAGGTCAGGGTTGTAAGGAGGTAAATAGCAGTGTCTGTGGGGCCCAGGAGAAACGTGGGATGCAGGTTCCAAAACTCCCAGCCTTATTCTGGCTCTGGCCCTACTGATCTGTGTGCTTCACTCAGCACCAAAGGCAGGAGGGGTCAGGGACAGGGACCCTCCATTTCTCTGGGAACATCACTCCTGAGCATGGCCACAGAGGAAAATCCCAAAATCAGTGAGGGTGGAGAAGACCTCTGAGACAGAGTCCAACCTTGGACTGAACACCACCCTATCAACCAGACCATGGCACCCAGTGCCACCTCCAGTGAACACAAAGATGTTCAGGCTGAGTTGAGGGGCAGAACCCTCTGTTCAAAGGCTTCCAGGAAAAGCAAATGCCAGAGCCTTTCCTCTAGCCCACATTGCATGCTCAGGTTCCCTCCTTCCCCGTTCCAGCTATATTTAGTGCTGAGCACAGACATGGAAAGACACTCCAAACAAATCCTCCTGCAATCCACAAAACTCTACCTGGGCTGATTGCTCAAGTTGCCTTATTAGCATCACACCTGCTTTAAGCACCAAGGCTACCAAATTAGATGGAAAAAACATGCAAATACTGTGTAGCTCTCTGGCAAATTAGCATGCTTCCTGCTCAGAGGTGGAGATTGCTTGGAGGGGGGAGAAGTAGGAACGTCGTTTGGTTAATTATCAAAGCAATTATATCAAATTAGGAGAAGGGATGACTTAAAAAAAAATAGCTCAAGTATCAATGCTATCATGTTGGCTGGCTGCTGTAAGGATGGCACAAAGAGCAGCTCCTCTGTATGGCACAGGTATCCATGAGGAGGCTTTGCCATCTAACCACCGTTTAAAAAATTGTTATTTGATTGAAAATTCCCAAGATTTGTTGCTTTTTTTTCCCCCTTTTTCTCTTTGAAAGTTACAGTTTTTTAGAAGGAGCACAAGGGGGAGAAAGGGCACAGCCACTTTTGAGCAGCTGCCATATCAGCCAAACCCACTTGCTGCAGCACCGGGGATCTCCTGCTCCTCTTTCCCAAAAAAATGGCACATCCAGCCCCATGGGCTGTCCCATCCCTCTGGGAGCAACAGCCTTCAGCTCTCCTGTTTCCTGGGCCATCTCTGCTGTCCTCAGTGCCCCCTAAATCTCCAGGTCCATCTTCTCCCCGTGTGTTGCAGCATCAAAGGACTGAAAGCTTCGATACCGTTCCTCTCAGGAAGCCACAGCAGTCACCTCAAACCATCTGGTAACTTTTTAGAAGAAATGCAGAAACCAAGAACTGAAGGGTCCTGGCAGCATCCTCTGTTATGTTTTGGGGTATCCCAGTGGGCTCTGCCTGGGAGGTGGCTGTGCTGCCCTGCCCTTTCCGCCCCACAGTTCCTGCTGCGGCACCAGGAGCGGTCCCTCCTGCCCAGCCCACCAGGAATGGGAGAGTGAGAGTGCAAAAATCCAGCATCATCCCTCAGGAAATCCTCCCTGAGCGCACAGGCCATGAGGGATCCGTGTGTCTGACACCTGGGAGCAGATGTACGGACCTGCTTCCCCCTGCAAGGAAAGGTTTGTGCTCTGGAAGGCGAAGGAGCTGCCCCGTGTGCTCCCTTTGTTCGGGACGAAATCGTCTGACTTTTGTCACCGAGAAACATCGCAGGCAGCTGTCTGAAAGCGCTCCCCTTCCTTTGGGATGGCCTCAATTTTCATGCCTGCTTGCCGGAGTCTTAAAAGCTTGTTTTCAGTCGGGTTTGCTTGCAAAGCTCAATTAGCACTTTGCACGCATTTGATCAGGTGCTAATTTAACTCAGGGGACGATTTACCTTCCTAAACATATGCTAATAGTTCTCTTCAAGGGAAAAAAATAAATAAAAACCAAAAAGAATAAAAAAGGGGGGAGGGAGGGAGGAATGACGAGACAGGATAGAGAGAAAGCAGCAGATAAATTATTTTTAACAGGATCAAAATGATGACATTCCTTTTCCAGCTCATCCCTGGCTGAGTCATGCAAACCATCCCGAATGTGAGGATGTGCATCAAGGACAACAAGGAAGCAGGGTTGGAGGAGCACCCAGGGATCTGCACCATCCCTGGGCAGCTGCCCTGCCCTGCCCTGCCATTCCCAACCCTTCCTTTCCCACTGCTCCACTCTCCAAGGCTTGGCCATGGCTCCTGGGGCAGGTGTCCCACAGCATCACCTGACCCCAAAAGATAAGATTTATGTCTATTCCTCCTGGGGTCATTCAATGGATGTACAAACTGTTGCACAGGGTCAATATTACGTCCTTAATCTGTACAGATCTGCTGTATTTGGAAAAATTAAAAAAAAAAAAAATCTGGGTTAAAAAAAAAAAAAAGGTTCTTGGAAATTCCCCAAAATCTGAGGAGTGTGAACATCACTGGTCACTTCCAAGAGCTTTTGCCACTATTGTAACTCACGTGGCCTGGCACAGCTGAGCCCTGGATTTGTAGAAACTCCATAAAAGAGTCAAGGTCTTTTTTTTTCCACTCTTGTTTTGTACGTCTTAGGCTGCAGCAAATCCATCACTGCCTCAGATTGTTATTCAACAACTGAAAAATTTCCCTGCCAGAGATATCCCCCAGTCCAACAACATATTTCACATCACCTTTTGTTTTATGCAGGACTTAAAAAGAAAGTTTATGACTGTGGAGACCGAGCCTAGCAGATCCCCTGCCATTTTCCCCTCTGTGATGCCACCCTTCAGAAATTCTCCTTTACCCTGGAGAAAGCAACCAATTTACTCTGGGCAGGGGAGGAGGGGGTGGTTTAATAAAAACTGCCAGGATATCACTGGAACACAAGACAAAAGGGCAACAGGATCTACATAACTCTCTCCAGAACAGCAAAATGCTTTCATTCCTGTGGTCCAGGGCCAGGTGGGACGCCAGCAATTATTTACTCCTGCTCTTAATGTTAATAAAGCAAAAAGAGAGCACCAGGCACCATCCCAGCTCATTGGTTTGTTACCATTAAAATCACTTTAGTCAAAGTTGATCCCTGTTACTGCTGGGCTGTGGGATGGGGAGATAAGCTCAAGATTAGAAACTTGATGGTTTTTTTCCTTCCTCCAGTTTTAATTTGCTGTAGCTCAAGCCTTGGTGGCTACCTAATTGCCCTGAAAGCAGTGATGGCCAGGGCAGGTTATCCAGAGGCACAGGCATGGACAGCCTGAGAGGCAGAGGTGCATCAGGGTGGGGAGAGGCTGCTGGAGCTGCAGGAGCATCCCAGGATCCGTGAGTCCTGCTGGACAGCAGGAAATGTGGTGGGGCCAGATCACCTCTGGCTGGGTGAAGCCTTTGGAAGCTGTGGGACTCTGCCCTGGGCTGGAATCCCCCTGCAGTTGCCATTTCAGAGGGCAGCAGTGGAAAAGTGAGTGTGTTTTCATTTACCCACCACACAAACGAATTCATTTACATGCCTTACCCATCCCTCCTACCCAAAACCCTTTCCACTTATTTTCTTTAGCCTGTTCAAATTGCTTTTACACCGTGTCTAATGCCCCACAGGTCCCTTCAATTCACAACTGCTGTTATTTAGTGAAATGTTTTCCCTAGGTCAACAGACTTTCATTTCAGGGTAGATAATCCTCGGTATATCCCCTGCGGGAGGTCGGGCTCTGCTCTGCAGCTGAGAGACTCTTTGTCAGGGTAATAAACTGAAAGCAGGATTTAGAAGAAATTACCTAGAAATTGAGTCCTTTGCTGCAGCTTTTTATTCCTCCTTTGAGTCATGTTTTCCTAAGGGCTTTTCAAAAAGAGGGATCAAGAATATGTATTATCTTTGCAGAACGGCAGAAAGGCAGCAGGCAGATTAGTCTGGCAGGGAAGGGCACACATGCAAAGGCCACTACAAAGACAAAAAAGTGAAAAAAAAAGGCTCTACCTTTAAGTAAAGATAAAAAAAAAGTTGTGTTTGGAGTTTATTGTCTTCCATATGAAAGCATGCACTTAAAAGCAGTGTTGTTTTTTCTGGATTTTAATTCCTACGTGGCTTTTCTGGGAAAATAAAGTTCTTTAATATAGTTTCCTTAGAAAAATATGATTAATTAGACACACATGTATGTTTTATATTTAAATACATTTTATGTGTGTAATGAATATGATAAATATTCATTATATTAATATGTAAAATGCTATTACCTTGCTTAGCTTATGACACCAGTGGATTTGAATGTCTTTCCTAAGAGGCCATTCTTGGCTTGGTAGTACTGACCTCCAGTTTTCTTGGTGCTTTTTTTGTTCCAAAGGCTTTTTAAGCAAATGGCAAAGTGATTTCCATCTTCCCCATTTGCACTCTCTTTAAAAAGAGCCATGATTTTCCTGGTTTCTCTTTCCTCTCTACACCATTCTGTTATTTCTTGCAGAGAGAGCAAAGTTCTTAGACAAAATACAACCACTCACCAGTGCCATCATTTCATTTTGCAGAAATCCCCCTGAACCAAGGATGCTCCTCCCTGGCAGGCAGAACAGGAATGCTGAGGCCCTGCAAAACCCAGTGACCTCTGGCTCCTGCAGGTTTGGCTGCCTCCTGTGGTCTGGGCCCAGGACACAACACCCTTCTGAAAACCCCAGCACTGCAAAGCTTTTGACCCTGCATTGTGGACACGGGGCAGAATTTATTAGTGGCTTAACAGAAGCATTTTTACAAGCTCTGAGGGCCACCCCCACTTGGTGTGTCAGAGGCACATGCAAAGCACAGGGGTGAGGGGAGCTCCTGGGTCACTGAATTGGTGCCCCTGCTGTGGCAGACAGCCAAGGCCCATAAACCTGTACATAAATTTACCACACTGCAGCCCACAGATACTGGGGGGGAGGAAGAGAAAGGAGAGGGTCTTGCTGCTTCTCTTGCATTTTGGAAAATGTTCTAAAACCTCCTCACTCTTCTAACTTCTAGCCTAAGTGTTTTTCTGATTATGTGAAGTAATTCACTTCAGAAGATCTTTTTTTTCCCCCTTGTGTTCAATGTGAAGATGTAGAAAAAGTTATCAGCTGCTCAGGTCCCTCAGTCTTGTCCTGTGAGGATCAGAGAACCACAGAAGCACAGAATGTTGAGGGGTTGGAATGAGCCTTAGAGAGCTTCTCATCCCAACCCCCTGCCACAGACAGGGACACCTCCCACTATCCCAGGTTGCCCAAGGCCCATCCAACCTGGCCTTGAACACTGCCAGGGATGGGGCAGCCACAACCTCCTTGGGCAACCTGTGCCAGGGCCTCACCACAATCAGTGTAAAGAATTTCTTCCTAATATCTGACCTAAATTCTTATTTCTCTTCCAATTTGTACCCATTCCCCCCTTGTCCTGTCACTCCAGCTCCTGACAGAGTCCTTCTGCAGCTTCCCTGTAGCCCCTTCAGATCCTGGAAGGGGCTCTGAGGTCTCCACACAACCTTCTCTTCTCCAACTGAACAGCCATAATTTTCCCAGCCTGTTCAAAGGGGAGGTGCTCCAGTCCTCTTATCAACGTTGTGGCCTCCTCTGGACTTGTTCCAACAATTCCACATCTTTGTTATGTTGGGGATATGAGAACTGGACACAGCACTGCAGTGGGGTCTCACCAGAGCAGAGTAGAGGTGCAGAAACTCCTCAGCAGGTGACCTGCTGCCCAAGCTCCTTTTGATGCAGCCCAGGATGCAAAAATCTGTTTTGTGCCAGTGCCAGAGGCAGCTCAGCTCAGTGGAAGGCCAGCAATGTGCCCTGTGTGTTCCTGCTGAACCTGGGAAGTGACTGGTACAAACCACACCGACTGTTTCACCTTCCTCTAATGGAAATTATCATTTTGGGTAGGCCCTAAACCACCTGAAATGAGTAAATTCTGTGAAACACAGAGCTTAGCTTGATCCTTTGGATGACTTTCAGCCAAGCCATGTGTCTCCCTCCCTTCCCACCATACTTGCAATTATTTTTTCCTGAAGCAGTTACTCAGAGCCCACGTGTGGCTGAGATCAGTTCAATCCACCTGTGACTTCCCCCTTCTTGCCCCTGTCTTTGCTCCAAACATCTGATGCTGGTCTTTGATGAAGAGCAGCCCTTGCCTGCTGGGTCTGGAGTGCCAATGTGTTACTCTGATACAGAGTGGCAAATGTGACACTCTGCTCTTGACATGCCATCATTAACACACACACAAAGCACTTTTTAATGCTATATATAATTTCCCAGAAGCCAGGCAATGCAAGCTGAAATAACAAATTTATGGTTCATGCCCACCAGCTGATTTGTCTTCCTGTCAGCCTCACCCCTGCCAGCATGGTCTGAAGATAATTCTCCATTTTGGTGAGAATTAATCTGTGAAGAGAAAGGGAGGGGGGGACCAGGAGAACTGGAGTCTGGTGACAGAGGAGCTGCCTCAGTGGCAACACAGGCAGTGATTTCTTACCTTTTATCACAACCAGCAAAAGCAGGGGGAAGTCAAATGTTGCAAGGCTACCTGTGTGTTTCTCAGTCAAAGAGGCAAACCCCTCACCTTTGATACCTCCCATGGGGCAGTGGCTGTTTGGGGGCTGTTTGGGTGCTCAGAGCAGGGCTGAGGTGGGTTTGGAGGGGAGTGAGTGGGCAGGAGAGGGGTTGCACTCTGCTTATTGTGCAAAAGGAACCTTGCCATCTACCAGGTGAGGAGAGTATGCAAGGAAGAGGTTGCTACTGAAATAAGTTGAATCAAATGTCCCCAAAAATTCATGGGATAGTCAAGAAAATCGTGGCTGATGGCCTGAGCAGAGAATCTCGTTGCCCTGGGTTGGTTAAGGTGGGGAGGGGGAGCAGCAAACAGGCTGCAGCTTCCTTAAACTTTGGAGTGTGGTGCAGCCTTCTCCACCCTGTGCCAGAGGTGCCATGAGCTCCAAAAGCAGTTCCTGGAGCTGTGCTGGGGTGATCACCTCCCTTCTTGCAAAGGCATCACCAAAGACCTCCCCAGCTCCCAAAGGCATTCCATGGGCAAAGAAAACTCTTGTGAAAACCCAGAAGGACCTTGGCCTCCTCTCAATCAACCCTCCAGGAGCTTCCCTGCTCTGTTTGGGAAGCTGGGCTGGCAGAGAGGGTAAGAGCAGCTTTCTCCAGCAGCTTTCTCCTGGGGTAGCCTTGGTGCCTGATGCTCCCACTGAACACCCCCCTCTGCATGCTTTTGATTTCCCCTGAGCATTGTGCAGCTCCTCCCTGCCCTGCTCCTTGCTCCTGCTTTCGAGAAGAGCATCTCCCTGTGTTCCTCTGGAGGCCACCTGCAGTGCAGTGAAAACGAGCTGCAGGGAAGTTTTACTGTTTTAATTTTTTTTTAATGGAGCAATTTTTCCAATCCCACCTCCTGCAAAGCCAGTTGACTTAGTCATCCTGGGCTCCAAATGTGCAGGGCTCACTGGGAGACAGCAGCTGTCCTACCAGTGCTGTAAAATGAATAATCCTCTACAGCAGCCTCTGACACCTCTGGTCCTCCCAAGGCCAGCAGTGAGTGGCCAGTCCTTGTCCTGTGAGATTTCCCCTTTCCAGATGTACAAAGTTCCCAGGTCAGCACTGCATGGTGAAGCCATGCTGAAGGCAGTGATAAAATCCCCCCAGATCGTGGTGCAGACCTCAGTTAGACCCAGGAGTTTCATTTATGCCTGCTGTTTATCTTATGAGCCTTGTCCTTATGCATATGCATATGCACACATCCAGATAAGGACACATAATGGCATAAAATGGGGTTCTTTTAATGCCTGCTTATTTTATAACCAAAAAAGGCTGACTCCAGATCAATAATCTTTGATTTTCAAGTTCCCAGATGGTTTTGCTGGGGTGTGGCATTCCCTACCCTTCGCCTGAAATGCTGATACAGGAGTTATCACTAACAGTTCTGATAACAGGCAGAAACCTCCTCTTTGCTCTCAGCCCGATAAATGAGGGAGAAACCGTGTCCCCATGAGGAGAAAATGAACAGCTGGGCATTTTTACTTCACTGGGCATGCAGAAAGCTCAGTTCTTCACTCCCTTCACCTCGGATGTGGCTCTTAAAAACATGGTGCACGTGGTGAGCAGGCTGCCAGTGGCCCATGGTGGGCATGAGATAGGCAGTTCCCTTGACTAAATACACAGAAGTATGTAAAGTTTGGCCATAAAACACCTCCTGACCCTCAGGCTCTGTGCACAGAGCAAGCAAAGAGCTCTGAAAGAGCTGCCTGCAGCCACCAGCCACGATGCACCAGTGCCAGCATCAATCACATGTGGCTGTCCTTGAGGTGACACAGGACAGGGGCTGTTAATGCTGCAGCCAGGGTGTTCCAACAGACAGTGTTACACGGGTTTCATTCCTTCCCTTTGGTTTATCAGCAAAAAAGCAGCACCTGTTTTGTGCCTGACTGCTGGAAGTGCTCAGAGGATAATGCAGTCACAGAGCCAGGTGGGAAAAAGCCTTGCCCAGCCCTAGGAGGGAAGTTTGGGTAGGCAGCAAGTGAATGAAGGTCAAGTGAGACCTTCACCAAAACCTGCCCCTTCAAGCCCAGGAGGTGGAGCAGCATCTCTGGCTCCTCTGACCAGCTGTCCTAGGGGACAGTAAGGAGAGACTTCAAGCTTGAGTGTGAGAGGTGGGATACAAGGCTTGGAAATAATCTTTTCAAATGAGTTTTCTTTGGGGTAATGATATCATGAAATAAATCAGGAGGGAGCATGTCATCCTTGAATCACTGTGGAGCCCACCTGTGACATGACTCATGGCCTTGGTGACTTATTTAGGATGACTGAACCTCATGAGAGTCCTGTGATTAAGCAGCCACCAGCACTTGTGAAGTGCCTTGACTTGTCAGGGCCCCAAATATAGAAGGTTTTGGTCAGACTGGAGGAATGTTTTGATGAATAAAGATTTCCAGGGGAGCCCACATTTGCCAACAGCGGGAAGAACAGTGATTTTTTAAAGTGATGCTCCCAGCCCAAATTTGGCTGAGAAAGAAGACATAATCTAGGGACTTTCAGCATGAGTGCTAATGCAAACGCCCTCACCATCTGCTTTATTTGCACAAACACACACACACACTCAGTTTATAAAATTCCAATTCTCCCCTGCTGCTTTTTCAAGCCGCCCATCCCACTGCAAGGGCAGCAGTGAGCTGGAGCTGTCCCAAGCAGGGCTCCTGGCCTGGCTCCCACCCCAGGAGTGCTCCTGTGCCACGCTGTGTGGGCACACAGGTGCCCCCTGCTCTGCCCTCTCACAGCAGAAACCAGAGTTTTACAGGCAGGGGTGTGAGGTGATGCCACCTGTGTGTCCATCCCTGCCCCGACCTCAGGTTTCACAGGGGAGCCAGGACAGGCTCCAGCCATTCCTGCATGGCCAGGAGCCACACTGGGATGTCTCAGCCCCCAGCCTTGCTCCAGCACAGGGCAGTGCTGGGGCTGCCTCTGCCAGCCCACACACTGGGGAGGGAGATTGAGAGGTGCCTCACACACTCTCCACACACACACTGCAGAGAGCAGTGTCCTTTAGCAAACGTAAATAATTGACACTTTACTCTGCTGGCAGCCAGCACCCCCGTGGGCAGCTGGGTTTGTCATTTTGCATCCCCTCAGTGGCTCTAATTTCAAATTTACAGTAACATATGCCCAGAGAGCTGCTGGCCTTCCCCCAGCATCGCGGACACTTATTCCCTGCTGCCCTGTGCTGTGATGGGTGAGCAGTGAGTGACATCTCTGCCTCTGCCACAGATCTTCTCTTGGCCTCCCATGGTGGGAGAACAGAGCCTTTTTGTCCCTTCCCCTCTGGTTTGGTATTTTATGATATGATTATTATTTAGACTGGGCAGCTGGGGAGCAGGGTGTTTCCACTATGCTTATTTAGCTGTGTGTCTCCCATTAGTGTCAATGACAATTGCATGGCTAAAACTGACCAGTTCCTGTTGAAGATTTGCCCCCTGGCTTAGCACTTTAGAGAGATGAGATCTCCCCTCCCCCTTTCAGAGCCTTTGCTGCAGGAGAGAAAATTGGAAGTCACTGCACAAGAGGAAGAGTGACTCGGTTGGGAAATGGAAATCTGCGTCAGGGATGGGTTATGGAGGGACAGGCAGAGTGGGAAGAGTGGAGCCTGAACTTCCCCCTCCAGTCTCACTGTGCCATGTCAAGGCACAGAACATCTGCTGAGACCCAGAGATCCTTTTGCTGTAGTGACAGTGTTAAAACGAGATTGGCAGAAGACTTTTTTTTTTCTTCCCAAACCTCATTCGCTACATAAAATCTGCCTAAAAGATGAGCAGAACATTTATCAGCCCTTTCCTTCTGCCAACTCACCAGTTTCCCTGAGGGTTTTGGGTCCCCTAGGAGGGGAGGCCTGGGGGAGGATGGGGGTTGTGTGCCCATGCTGTTACTTGGCACTGCATTGGTGGCCACTGCGGCGCTGCCACGGAGCTGCGCAGACGGACGGGGCCACCTGGGCAGCGTTTCTGCCACTCTCTCCTTGAAGATGATCATGCCCTGGGAGCTCTCCCTCCTTCAGCAGGCACTGCTGGAGGAGTTATTTGTCCCTCTGACACCAGCCATAAATTTCAAGGCCAGAAGGAGTCATTACGGTCGGCCAGCCTGACCCCTGATATAACACAGAGCGTGATTTGTGCGTCAAGCCCGGGACTTTCTTTGGAGATCTAATAAATCACTGGGAAAGGCAGTCAGTCCTGATTTTAACGGCTGCAAGCCACTGTGCTGTGTCCCTGGGTAAGCTCTGGAAGTGGTTAATTATCCCTGTGGAGTAAATGCCTGCCTTTATCCCCGTCTGAGCCGCCCTGCCCGCGCACACGCGCAGCCGGCACCGTCTCGTGCCTCCCGACGGATCCACTGGGCACAGCTCTTCCCAGGGGCAGGGGCTGTCAGCCACGGTCACATCAGCCCCTGGCTTTCCCTCTGACAAGCCAAACAAATTGGATTTCTTTAGCCTGGTTGGCTAAAGAGAGGCAGCTACGTGGGTTTTTCTCCTCCTGTGCCAGGAGGTCGCGCAGGTCCAAGTCAAATGTGAAGTGGAAGACGGAGTCCGTGCTCTCAGTGGGTGCCCAAGCCCACCCAGAATCACCTGTGGGTTGAAGGCACTCCCCCCATGGCTGGGAGAAGAACAACCCCTGTGTTTAACTTTCTGGCCCAGGCAGGAAGAGCAGAGAGCAGTATTTATCAGAGCCATGGCCGGGAGGGCAGGGAGTGATTGTGACAAGGATGGGAGACCCTCTGCCAGGTCACTCTTGCCCAGTGCTTCATGAGCTGAGTGACCCCCATCCTGTCTGAAGGGATGAGGTTCCTGCCCCAAAGGGGGGGCTTGAGGCCCAGGAAGGGTCCAGTGTACTCCAGGGTTTTCTGGAGTGTGTCCAGAGGAGGGCAATGGAGCTGGGAAAAAGGAGCACAAGCTGATGAGGAGCAGCTGAGGGAGCTGGGGGTGTTTAGTCTGGAGGAAAGGAGGCTCAGGGGGGACCTTCTCACTCCCTGAAAGGAGGTTGTGGCCAGGTGGGAGTCAGCCTCTTCTCACAGGTAACAAGTGAAAGGATGAAAGGAAACAGCCTGAAGTTCTACCAGAGGAATTTTAGACTGGTATTAGGAAAACTTCTTCACCAAAAAGACATTAAAAGCACAAAAGCACAAAAGCATTAAAACAGGCTGCCCAGGGAAGTGCATCACCAACCCTGGAAGTGTTCAAAAACAGTGCAGATGTGGCACTTAGGGACCACTTTAGGGCAGAGCTGGCTGAACAGTTGGACTTGATCACCTTAAAGGCCTTTTCCAGCCTGTGGTGTGAGCAGGAGGCTGGCTCTGAGATCCACATCCCTCCCCCCTGCACACACACCTGCCCAGCTCAGCCACAGGGGACCCTGACCCCTTTCCCAGGCCAGCCCACCCCATGCTGTGCAAATCCTTCTGCCAGGGGAGAGGAGGAGCTCCCAAGGGAGGTGCTGCTTCCTGCAGCCAGGCTTGGAGTTCACTCAGAACCACTCATTTCCTGAGCTGGGATCAAGGGCACTGATTTTCTTTTGTTGGCAGAGGATAAAGCACTGAAGGGAGTCTTGCTTCAGGCTGGCAGCTTGGTCTGCAAGGAGCCAGAGCAGTCTGCCCTGCCCTGGGGAGGGCAGGAGCTGAACCCAGGTGGAGGATTCTCACAGGACCAGTGCTTTTAAAGCAGTCTGGAGGCCAGAGCAAGCTGGATGCTAGATTCTGAATCAAACCTTCCTCTCCTGAGGGAAAGAAACCATTTCCTCTAAAAGGGTCAAAGACAGTGGAATTAGTCTGCATCTTTTCACTGGAGGTCACTGCATCTTCCCAGCTGGCACAGGATGGAGTGCTGTGGGTCCTTTGATGCCCAGCAGCTGATCCTTTGGCACCTGCATTCCAGGTTTCATGCTAGACAGAGGGTCTAAGAAGTTCTCCTGCCTATTTTTCCTACATTCCAGCCTGACCTGACCTCTGCAGGATTCAAAATGATTTCCAGGGTGGGTACATCTTACAGCACAGGGCTGTCTTCTCATCAAGTCCCCCTCAAGGCATGAGACTTGGTAGGAAAAGGGAAGGATCAGTGAGGAATTTATCAGGTGCAGTGCTCTCCTGCCACTAATCTGCTGTTAACTCCAGAGCACCTGAGGTGGGAGAGAAATACAGTCCCCAGGCAACAGGTGAGCATCTCTTGCATGTTAAATCCTGTAATTACTCTCCATTTACTCTTCTTTCTGATGGCCCTGTTGTCACTGTCAGAACAAAACCCAAAATCACACGTTTGTGAAAGGACAGATAAAGCTCTCTGAGAGCACAGAAGTCAACTGCTGTTTTGAGTACAATCACAAGTATCAGAATTTCCCCTCTGCAAGCTCCCAACATCCCCTCATGCTGGTCTTCCTGAGCTACTGTACAGCTCATCTTGAGCATCAGAAGACCCTTGGGAAGGTGATGTGCAGCAGGGAACTGGGAGAGCTCTCCTAACAGTGCAGGGAAGGTGAGGGGCAGTGTCCTTCCTGGCCTAAGCCACCCTCAAGACACGGTCACAGCTGAGCCTGGAGGATGCTGTGTCCCCTCTCAGTGGTGACACCTGCTAGAGGTGTCACCAACATCCTCTAGGGATGTCTCTCCCTGTGCTGTGGGCACCCTGTGCCTCTAGACAAACCTCTTTATGATACCCCTGGCATATCAACCCTCTTCTCAGGTGGCTGTTTTCCTCTTCTGGACACATTTCCTCTTCTGTCATGCCAGATATAGCATAAAACACAGCCTCAGAAACTGCCCTTGTTGTCTCTGACTTACCTTGAGCCCAGTATGCCCCAACCCATGGCATAGCAGAGACACACCAGAGTCCTTGAGATGCTCCCTTTGCTATGGATCTGCCTGGACCCTGCAGCCAGCACTGATCCTCAGAGGTCACCACCCTGCTGGCCTTTGCCTTGGCCCTCCAAACCCCTGCACTGTCCTTTTGGTTATGAATTTCGATCATTTTGATTAAAAAAGGCACGAGAGGAACATTTGTGGCTCTGCAGAAGAAGCTGGCACCTAGGTAGATTCTTGTTATGGCTTCATTTGTTGCCTACTTCTATAACTAATGAGTTGGATTAAAAGCACAGGCTGGTTTGTGGCTTTCTAGTCCTTTCTAGAGGTCCCTTCAAGCCTGTGGGACAGCTGGCACAGTTAAAGAGCTGTGTCTGTCCTGATATTGCTTCTTTAGGAGCACAGCAGAGATCAGCACTGCCCTTCAAAGGAGGCACAGGGGCTTTGTCTGTCTTGGCTTTCTTTCCTTGCCTTGCCCTGGAGACTCTCAATTCTCAGGTCAGGAGTGGGGCTTTCCAAAGACAAGTCTGAAATAAGCCATACACTGTTTATTTGCCCCAAAGCAGTGGCCATGATTCATCTGCAGATTTCATACCAGTGTCTAGCTGGATGCCCCTGTTCTATTGATTTCTGCAGATAATGAGTTTAAAATCATGGGACTGGACAGGACTGGGTTGTTGTGTCTCATCTTCCTCTGTCACCCATAGTCATGTTATGCAACTGCTTTCATAGGCTTGCAAAGCTGCAGCTTAAAATTAGGCAGAACTTTGCTCCTAGGATTCCTTCAGGAAAGCCTTTGCAGAATCTCTTTCCTCCAGCAGTCATTAATGCTGTCATTCCTTGTCTAAACACAGCCAGGAAAGGTTTAGAGATATTTGCTCAAGGGCCAGCATTACCCTCCAGCTTAAATCACTCATCTCTCTTTTTAGTGGACATGTTGGGAAAAGGAAAGTGCTTCTGGAGAGGGGCCACATCCCCACAGAGCCCCTTGAGCTGCAGGGAGCTGCCAGGGCCCAGGGCAGGGCGCAGGGCCAGGGCTGAGCTGGCACGAGGAGATGTCCCCAGCAGCTCAGGCACAGCCCCAAGGGCTCAGCAAACCCTCATCCCCTGGCACTGCTCTCCCCAGGCCCTTCTGGAAACCCTGATTCTGTCTGCATTTGCCTTTTCCCGTGGCTCACAGCCATCTCATGCCTGAGTGATCTATCTCTGCTCCTTTGTGGATAAGCTGCCAGCATGTAGCAGAAATCCTTGTTTGTAGTGTCCAAGTACATGGTGGTGCATTTTTTACTGCTAAATTACATCCCATTTGTCTCAGTCTCACCCTTAAGGGCACCCAGCTCCTCCTGCACAATATTCCAGCCCTTATCAGCACCAGCAGTGACTCCCAGCTTCACGTCATTGCTGCCTTCTCTGCTAGGGTCATTTAAAGAAAATAAGGATTAAGATAGCATCCAAGACAGCTCCTCCACGAATTCCACCAGGAGCTCGCTGCCAAATTTCAGTCCCCCTTTCAGCATGGCCTGTTTTCTACCCATTGGCTGGTTCTTGACCCAGACTAAATCTCTTTCAGGGCATCTCATCTTAATGAGCACATTCCTGCTTGGCAACAAGGAATCAGGCAGCCGTGGTCTCCCCTGTGTCCTGACTCCAGCAAGTCCTGCAGCTGGGAAACCTGGGAAAACCCTTTCTTTGTTCCATTTCTCCTGTGTTTCTCCACCCTTCCTGCAGAGCTGGTCCCAACACCTTTCTCCTGCAGAGGACAAAGAAACTGGTGCACAGCCACTGCATCCCCCAATCCCTTTGCCTTCCCTGCTCCCAGCTACCACCCCCAGCCTTCATCAATACCTGTCAGCCTTGCAGTTACAAATGATGCTCCTTCCTGCACACCAGGTGGGAGATAGCCTTGTCCCCTAGACCTGATGTTCTCTTTATCTCATAAATCCCAGGCATTTGCTCCCATTTCCCTTTGCCCCATGCTGTTGCCAGTAGCTGCTGCTGACAAAAATTCGTGCTGGGGTGACAAAGTATTTAGTTTATGCTGGACTGATGCACAAAGTACCTGAGCTAAGCCACATATTTTTGTGTATTTCTTCCTGCCAGGTTCTTCTTTTCTTTACTGCCCTCCCTTTTGCTCTCTGTTGGGCCCCTCTGCATTTTTAATATTACCACTGTTAAAGTTTTATAAGCTCAGGCTGGCATTTTTATGGGTGTAATATTCTTACAGTTCAGGATGTTTTTGAAATATTGTATTTATTTTTTCCCCAGCACTCAACACTCCTTCAGCTGGCACAACAGAGGTGATTTTAAAACTTTTGGCAAGGTTAAAAATCTGCCTTTTTTCTCCTCCCCACTTTGGAGCTCTGAAACTTTTTTATGGCAGAGCATGGCTGTATGTCTGAGTGCAAAGAGGAAAAGCAATAGATAATTAATATTGCTGGGAAATGAACTCTGTGCTGTTCATCTCGTCTGGTTTGGCCCTCCTGAACTTCTTGGGGAGTTACTTAAAGCTGGTTGCTCTCTCTTGTTATGCTGAGAGACACCAGTTTTTTCAAGCTCTGGGATGGATAAATCATGAGAGTGTCACCTGCAGCCTGGGAAAAATCAACCACACCAAGTGTGGTGCAGCAAAAGAGGTGGGTGCTGCCAGGGATGGGTGGATGTGGGGTCATAAAGGTCGTGCTTAAGCCTCCATTTTCCCTCAAAAACAAACAAAAAAAAGCCCCCTGGCCACTCAATTGAGAGAAAGATGGAGTGTGGTCTCTTAAAAAACTCCATCCTTTGGGTGCCCCCAAAGGGAGTCTGATTTTATATATATAAAAAAGGAACACAGTGGTGAAGATTTTTGTCCTTATGGATTATCTCTTCTAATGCACATTTCCCTTGAAGAGTAGATCATACATCAGCCACCTGGATGCAGGAGACCCTGGGCATGGATGGGAGCTGTGGGCTGCATGGGAACACCCCTGAGGTGTGCAGGGAGCAGCATCAGAGACAGTAAATATTTGTCTTTTTTAACCTGTTTTGAAGGAAGCAATCCCAGGGCTCTTTCAGCACACCTGTGTTCATTCACTGAATAAATCCTTTCCTCACTGTTGAGCCAGCTCAAATCCTGAGCCCTAAAGGGCCCCCACACATTGTGAAAGTCCATTTTTCCTGTCCTGAACCATTTCCAGCCTGCCTGAGGAGCTCGACTTTGAAATCATTTCCACAGTGGTTTCTTTCTAGAGCACTAGCACAGCTTCTGAAAGCACCTTACCAGTAATTACCAGGTTAGCTTGCAGCAAATCTGGGTGATGGGTGGTGCTGCTCCAGAAAATGAGACACAGGGAGCTGCATGAGCGGCACAAGGTCATGCAGAAGGACTGCAGCAGAGCAGCACTTCCCTCTCCACTAATCCTGAGCCTTTTTCTAGTCAATATAACAAAATGCAATCAGCCACTGCCTAATCAGGTACCTCTGGGCAGATTTAGGTACCCTGAGGACTCCCACAGATCTCCAGCTCTCCACCCTTTGTCGTTCTGCACGCTCCTGGCAGCAGGTGAGTTGAAACTAAGTAGAAAAGATCATTCAGTTATAAAGAGGGGGAAGACAATTACTCTGACTTCCAGTTTTCAGTCGTGCCTGCTTCAGTTTCACCCCAGGGAGTTACCTCAGCAATTAAACCTTAACTCAGCCACCACATGGCAACACTTCCCACACTGCCTTCACGTGAATACACCTCCAGGACCTCTGACACAGCCCAAGCTGCTGCTGCTTGCTTCCATGCAACACCAGCAGAGCTACTTTTTCATCACTGTTGTTCTGTGAATTGATGTGCATCTACCTTAAAGACGTTTGCTGCACGTAAATTGACAAGCAAGAGGCACCATGTTGGCCAGGAATCCAACCAGCCTGGGGTTTGGGATGTGTCTGTGTGCTCTCTGAACAGGCAGAACATCCCTCTGGACTGGAGTGGTTGTGGTGGGATTGAGGGCAGGGCCATGGCCCCACAGCCACCTCTCCCTCCAGCCTGTGGGCAGGGAGCAGTGGTGCCCTCAGGAGATGCTCCCTGTCCCCCTGCAGAGAGCAGATTTACATGACTGCAAGGCAGAGGTGCAAGAAGGAGTTTGTTTCTCCACAGCCACAGCTGTGGACAGCTTTCTTTAGATTTGGTTCACCTGGAGAGCTCTGGGTCTCTCTCTTGGTGCTTTCACAGCCAATATCACTCAGGACACAGAGGAGCCAGGGCTTCCCAGAGCCTGCTCATCCCCTGGGCTTGTGACAGCCATCTCCAGGCTCAGCAGGACTCCTCTCAGACTCACAGCTGTGGCTTCAGCTATCATTGCTTTCCAGGGCTTTCCTCACCTCTTGATTTTGCCTGAGGGAAAAATGCACATTTCATCAGGAGAAACATTTGATGAGTAGCTCCATTCATTTTCAGGGAATTAGCACTGGTTAAACCAATCATCAGACAAGCAGGCATGGATTTAAAGCCTACAGGGATGCATTTACAACAGCCAGGAGTCTATAAACACAGCTACAGCTTCCCTGCATATGGTGATAGTGGTTTGTGCACAGGATTTGGTGGAAAGTGGCTGTTTGTTACACTGCCCCACAGATGATGTTTGTGCAAAAGCTTTGTGCCTCCAAAGCAGCTGGGAAAAGATGGTGAAATGTTTCCAGGCTGTCCCAGGCTGGCTGTCCAGCCCGAGATCTCATTGCCAGGGATACCCAGTGACCACATCCCACTTGTGAGTGCCATCCACACCTGGCAGAGGTGATGCTCTGGCTGTGCCAGCAGGGTCACTTTTAGCACACCTCAGACATCTGGGTGCCTCTTGGTTCTGGTTGGAGCACTGCAGCCTCTGTGTCCCCACTGTGAGAGCAAGGCTGGCACCCTTCTGACAGTGACCAGCACCAGCAGCACAGATCTGCTGCTTTTGCTTTCCTTATGTCCAGCCCCTTGTGCCTTTCCAGAGGAAACCGAGGCAGGAGGCTTCTGCTCTGTGTCTGTAACTGGCTTCCAGCCTGGCAGAGGATGAGACAGGATCTGATTTCCTCTGTATCTGAGCCCAGCTGGGTTTTCTCAGTGGCACAGGCTCGCTCAGGAAGGCGCTGTCGCACATCTGCAGCCCAGAAGTTGCACAGAGGGAGGGCTGGGTGTGGGGCTGGGGTCATGGCATGGGCACAGCCCTTGGCACAGCCCTGTGAGGCCCAGGGGTGAGGTGTGCCTTGTTTCTGCTGTGGGGCTGGCACAGAGTGGGGACACCCCTGCTTTGGAGCTTGGTGCTGGAGGAGCTCATGGCCAAGGACTCCCCCTCTGCTCAGGTGCCCCTGCCTGCCCTGTAAGAAGCATTGGAGGGCCCTCCTGGCTCAGCAATGAGCATGAAGGACACAGGGCAAGGCTGGAAAAATAACTTTTCCCTCCTCCAGGCCTGAGCAGGTGAATGGGGGTGTTGCTGGCTTACATCAAGGGTCAATCTCTGGCCCTAGATGGGCTCCCAGGGCTTGCTCTGAGGCTTTGCTTGAGATCTCATGGCTTCCAGCCAGGTGCACAGCCTGAGGCAGCACTCAGCATCCCCAAAATCACGCAGCCAGCTGCAGGCAGGAGACTTGTGCCTGATGGCTCTGGCTCCTTATGCAAGCTCCTGGCTACAGAACTTTTCTCCTTTCTGGAGCAGGATGATGCCCTGAGAACAGCTCTGCTTATCTAACACAGGATAGACAGACACCCTGTGGTCTGGCCAGGTCTCAGCTGCCCTTGGGAGCCTCGTGGGGATCCTGCCAGGGGCTGACAGCTGCCAACAAAAGGATGTCAAGCCCTTGCAGTTGCTTCCAGGTTTGTTTATCCCTCGATTCCTACAAAGAGCTCACACGCAATCCGCACACAACGCTCTCTATAAAAACAAATAAAAAGGCCCTGGCTGCTCAAAATCAGCTTCCCTCCGGGTCTGTTTTAGCCCTTCACCCAGGCAGCAGCTCCTTCAGCAGCCAGGGCTCTGCTGCTGGGAGTTACTCTCTCCTGTCCCTCAGCAGGCGCCTCGGTAATTTTCCCCAGCCGGTTGCGTCAGCGGAGCCCTGCACCAGCAGCTCCCCGATTATGCAACTCCCTTCCCAGAGAAGCTCAGGGATGGTCCTTTCAACCTTTATTCACCAGGGGAGAGCTGCAGTGAAAGCTCTGCTGATTAAGCCCAGCAATACATCGATAAAAGGGAAGCCTGGTATCGCTGTAGATGGTGTTTGTAGATGGGAAACTGAAGCAGACAAAGGAGTGGGCTGCAGCCTCAACGGGCACACAGGAATCTGCAGCAGTGCCACCTCTTGAAAAGACTGACACACTTTTCTAGTTCATCCAGGCAAAAGCAGGGACAAAGATTTATTTTTTTTCCCTGGGGTTTCAGTTTATTAGTCAAATGCTTTGCAGTCATGGGTTTTGCGTGACTGAGCTACCTCTGTGCTCCCACTGAGGCACCCTAGAGCTTGCTCACAGATGGTGCAGGAATCCCTGAATTGCAAGGCAGGAACCTTCAACTTATTTTATTTAAATCCCCATCCCCCCCCCTCCCTTTTTTTT
>VZRX01003305.1:0-24943 GCA_013398075.1 Notiomystis cincta | reverse complement strand
TTTTTTTGATGGCTGTGCAGTTTTATCTTTGTAGAAGGACTCTAGAAAGGGGGAGATGTAAGCAATTTTCTTCACCAGGGCCTTTTCAAAATGCTTTTATTCACTCAGCTCCAACATCCCCTTAGTTGTCCAAGTGTGTTCTTCATCCCATGGAATGGTTTGGGCTGGAAGGGACCTTCAAAATTCAAGTCCTACTCCCCTGCCACAAGCAGGGACACCTTCCACTGGATGATGGAGAATCCACAACTTCTCTGGGTAACCAGCATCCAGGGGAGAGAAAAGCAGGGGACTGGGATAATGTCACTTCCCTGGATCTCCAGTCAAAAAATTCCTCCTCTGACCTTCCTGCCCTGCTGCCTGCCAAGTCTTTCCCCCTGGTGTTTGGAAAGCACTGAGAAAAGGCCTGTGCCTGACAGCAGGGGTGCTCCTACAGACCCCTGCCTGTGGTGGGGTCAGAATCCTGTCCTGTCACAGTGGCAATGGGGGCAATGTGGTGCCCTCTCCTCTTTCCTCCTTGTCCCACCAAGCCAAAGGGCAGCAGTGGAGGAGGGGTCCAATACTTTAAAAATTTGTGCAGTGGGAGGATTTTTGCTGCAGCAAGACCAGTTCAAAGTGAATTGGCTCATACAGTGTGATTCTGTTTACTGTTCAGCTCCAGATCAGGCACTCAGTCTGACTGTAAAGAGAAATAATTATCTGACTGCTTGGATTTTCTTGGGACAGTAACTATAGAAACTCACTCCTGTCAGACACAGGTGCAGCAGAAACCTGTTGGTCTGACCTGTTTGTCAGTCAGCACAGCAAAGTTTACAAGAAGTGCTCAGTGCAAAGTGCCATGTGCTAGAGTTTCCCCATGGATAGCAGGATTGCTGAGGTAATGCTGGAAAAAAGAAAAAAAAAAAATCACTTATCATCTCTAGCTGTGAGCGTCATAGCGGAATAAATGTCAATATCTGTATAATTGAGCTCAAGAGGTTCCTGTTAGCCACGGTGTTCTTGTTGGAGGGATGTGGAGCTGAGTCAGACAGATAAAACTGGTCCACATTTTTCAATTCATTTATAGGTCCTGAAACCCTGCAGTCCTGAAAGGGCTGAAAGGAGCCAACAGCAGATTTGTGCTCCATTGGACAAATATTTCAGCCCAAGGAAATATCCAAGCACCTTCTTTATGACATTTTAAAGAAAACCACTTACTGTTGGGACATTAAAAATTCCCCAACATCATGGAAAAGGATAAAGAAGAGAAAGATAAAGATAGAATCAAAGAACTGCAAAGCATTTATTGGAAACTGAATTAATACTTTCAGTGACTCAAAGTGGTCAGGGTTTCTCATTTGCCAAGCACAGAAGGGAGTCCTTTACATCCATCTGCAATGACTTTGTCCTTCCCTTCTTTGGCTCAGCCAGCAAAGTCCAGCAGAAACACAGCCTGGGAGTGTGTGCCCTGAGAGGAGAGCTTGGGAATAGCAGCACTCTGCCAGTATATACTGGGAAATCTCAAAACTGCAAGATTTTAAAGGTGTTATCTGAACCAATGCTCAGTGCATGGGGGGAGAAGAAGAAGATGCAGGGAAAGGGTCAGACATGCTATAAAGTTTGAGAATTACATGTGCATGGTCAAGCTGAGGTAAATGCTCCCTCAGGAGCCCTGAGAAGCTGTGCAGGTTAAGGCACAGAATCATGGAATTACAGAACAGGTCAGGCTGGAAGGGTCCACAGTGGGTCATGGCAGCATTCTCAGGAAGGCTGAGGGTGACCAGCCTGACCCTGAGCAGTTTTCCTCTTCTGCCACACAATCCCACATTCTGAGCCCTCTCAACTACTCAGTGTCAGAAGCATCAAGCACTAAACAGCTTCTGAGGCAGCACATTCCCACGCAGCCCTGTGAAATATTTAATATTAGGATGCTGTATTTGGGACAGGAAGCGTTTCTGACAAAGGGGACGTGGTGAAACAGGGCTTTTTTGTCTCACCAAGCAATCTGTCTGCAAGGAGGATGGCCAGGTACTTAGCAATGAAAGGGATCTTTATGTCCTTTGAACGTGTAAGAAACTCCTTGAATTAATAACCAGCACTTACATCTAGAGGCAGACCCATGTTATTAGGAAGATTAACAGTAGCCAAGCACTTTTCTTTAAATGTGCAGCTGCAAAGAGCTCCCTTGGCACAGGCCTCGTTACAGAGGACGCTTCAATCCATCAGGGGCTGAAGGGAACATAAATTAAACTTGAAAGCCTGAGATAAACCCACCCAGCTCCTGTGACCCTTCCTTAGCTGTAGTGCCCCATGACACTGCAGCAGGTCATGGCTGCAGACATGAGAGGACTTTTGGGGACCTGCTGCATCACGCTGCTGCTGATTGCTTCCATCCAGTCGAGCTCCCTCCTGCTCTCGCTGGGACCCGCAATATTCCCCAGCCCGAGCATTAAATACCAGCGTCAACGTGAATTTTCCCCGAACACAGGCTTGACACGGACTTGGGAGCCCCTTTTGGTCTCCTGTCTAATGAGGGCTTTGCTTAGTAATGCCATTAGCACGCGGCCGGGTGGTTAATAGACCTGCTCGCGGAGCTGCCAGCCTGTGCTGTCGGGCGGGGGGACACACAGAGCTGCCACCTCTGCGACACCGAGGTCCCCCTGCTCGGGGCATCGCAGCTCCCGAAAGCCACCACCTTCCGCTGTTCCCAGCGCCCAGGAGGATGATGAGGAGGAGGATTTGGCTCTCCCACCGCGGCCGGTTCAGACCCAGGGGTGCTTCCCGGCCGTCCCACGTGTGCCGCAGCCGCCCGTGTGTGACACGCCGGACACGGCGCTGCACACGCGGCTGCTCCGCGGCGTTTCCAGCCGCCCTTCTAATCAGCGCTAATTCAATTTTCGGCTTTGCTCCCTGAGCCTTTGATGCCGCCTCCTGAGCCGCTTTGTGCCGACGTCTGCTGATGTCAGCAGCTCCGGGACGGGCAGGAGAGGGATGGGCTGCCGGGGGCACTGGGGGTCGCCTCCACGCTGGGGTTTGCTCGGTGGCACTCGCCGGGATGCGCAGGCTCCCTGGGATCCTCTGGAATGACGAGAGGGGTGTCGCAAGCGGGCTCTGCGCAGCCAGATCTAGGCGAGGGATTAAAATGTTGTGCCAGTGGTATGAGGAGCCGTCTACCATGCTCTGGGGGGAAGATTAGTGAGCTCAGGCTCAGCATGAAATTCAGGACGAAAATCTTATCACACGCCAAAACCATTTTTGCCTCGTGCTCTAATCCTCCTGGAGGGGGCTGAATAACAAACGGCACAGCCCGAGGGGCCCTGCTTGGCTGTCTCCAGGTCGTGGAGAGCACAGCCTCTGCAAACCCGGCTAATCACCCCCTTCTCAGCCGTCACCACTGAGCTGGCGAGTCCTGACCCAGTGCTTGCCAGTGTCAGTGAAAGCCTGATCCCAGTGGCTGCGGCGCTGGGCACCTACAGGGGTGGGTGTGCTTTCCGAGCTCCCTGCCCTCCTCCGCCTTTTCCGAGCTCCCAGGGGGAGATCAGGTGGGGGGAAAGCTGGACAAACACAGAGGGGAGCAGTAAACCCTTGGCAGCCGGGTGTTGAGCATACCCAGGATCAAAGTGAGCCCCGGGAAGCCCAGGGACACAGCCCGGTACTGCCGGACCTTGGCATCCTCCTTGTCCTGGCTCACACCACTGCCAGGGCTTGGCACTGCCCAAGCCCTGGGGTTGGCCACTCCCCTCCTCTCACCCTGCCCAGGGGGATTTCAGGGACCCCCAAGTCCTGGAACAGGACTTGCTAAAACAGGTTCATTAGCCTAGGCATATTAATCAATCAATAAATTTTTAAAGTAATAAACTCCTTCACTCAAACACAGAATGCCACAGGCATGCACCCAGAAACGAGCAGCCCTTCTGCCCTTACTTGTGGCACACGAATCCAGAGCCAGTGTCACACACCTGCAGGCCCCAGAGGCCGGGGGCAGCAGGAGGAGGGAGGGTTTTCAGGGGCTGCTGCAGTGCCCTTGGGCTCCCAGTCCCAGCTTTGATGGCAAAGCCAGGACGAGCTGCCTGCCCCAGCCACAGTCACCTCCTCCTTCTCTCTCACCCTCACGGGTGAGCCCGGCCATCCCTCCATGCAGTGCCATCATCTCCCTGCCGAGGCTCGTCTTCCACAAACTGCTGTTTCTGTCACCGGCCGGGAGTGGCGCGGTGACAGGGCCGTGCAACAGGACAGGGACAGACAGGAGCCCTTCTCTGTGCCCCAGCTGTGCACACGAAGGCACTCTCCGCCATCCCGTGGCTCAGAGCAGGCTGCAGGTCCCAGGAGTCACTCGCTGCTGACCGCCGCAGACACGCCCGGCTCTGCACAAAGCTTCTCGCTCCTTGGCACACACACCGCAACGGCAACTGCCCTTAGAAATTATTTGTAAAAAATTAGGAAAAAACCCGTTTTTTTCTACAATTCGTGGAGCACAGAGGTTGTGGGTACCCTCCCCAAAGAGGGGAAGAGGGGCACGCGTTGCCTCCCGCGTGGGTTCGCCCTCCAGCCCTGCCGCGGTGCTGCCACCAGAGGCAGAAGTGACACACGGCGACACGCGGCTGCGGCCGGGAATGTGAGCCCACCACACCCCTGCCTTTGTGCGCTGGTCCCGGGGTCTGTCAGAGGGTTGGAGATGCTTCCCTCATCTCCAGTGCTTCCCCTGCACGGAGGAGAGGGCCACACCACGGCTTTTGTACTTTGGGGTCTAAAAAGCAACTTCGCTTCCGTGTGCAATGAGGGGCGGCAAAAGAATTTTCAATCAAGAGGTGTAAAGTAACACAGACAAAAAATCTCTGTGAAAGCATCTTCATGGACAGGACAAGAGAGAGAACCAGCAAGTCATAGGAAGCTTTAGCAGGATCCCTTTGAGTTGCCATGCACACACAGGTGATGTTTAGCATTTACATCTGCATTCCTAAATTAGTGTCCATCATCCTTCAGGCTGTGAGCAGTGGAATATGGAACAGAGGCACTGGATCCATCACTGGTCCTGTGCCACTGACAGACTGGGAGCTGCCCCACTGCTTGGGAAAGGGACATCCTTGCTGCAGCTGTTCTGGTAAATCTCTTGGGAGAGCAGATTCGGAGGGTTGCTCCAAGGAAACAAACTTCTCACATCTATGGAGGATACAACGTAAGGAAAAAAAAAAACCCAAACTCATTTCTTTTCAAGATTTATTTGGGATATTAGGAAATTCTACTGAGAAAGTTCAGAGCCAAGGGGAAAAAAAATTCTAACAGCTGTCTTTCTGCAAATGTGCCAAATGTTAGATATATACACCACCTTAACAGATTGGCTCTTCTGCCTTCATCTTTGTGCCCTGATCCTGTTCCTACAGACATGCAGGGAAGCTTTTAAACCAGGAAGACCCTTGAAGGCTTTCCAAACTTCTTGTAAATTCCAGTTTAGGCTAAAACTCAGTGACAAACCACACCAGTTTCAACAATTTTTCTCAGCAACCAAACCTCAGTAGTCATCCTGGACTCGAGCTTTGCTTCATAAATTTAACAGGAATGCTCCATTTGAATCCAGGGCCTCAGCTAAGCCTCAGCAATTAATGCTCACTGATTTATTCACATACATATTCACCACCAGGGTACAGAACCCTCTGCAGACACTATGCAAATAATGTATACTAATAAATGCAACGGCCTTACTCCAATTTACTGCATAATATTCGTACTCTGCCAATTAAGACTTTCTGTAGTCTGTTAGCATAGAGTTATTAATGGCCAGGAAAAAAGGGCTGCAGCTGTATACAAACAAACATTTACCTTTGTAGGAAACCAGCAGCAACAATCCACAAAAAAAGTGCTGTTTCCTGAAAGAAAACTGAGCTTTGGAAAACCTGCAGGGAGTATATTTTTCGTGCCAATACAGAACGTCTGATCTTGAAATATGTAATTATCTGGGGAAACCACCTCATTATTATGATGATGATGACTTGGTTTTGCATGTCTGTACTTTTTATTTTTAGAGGAACTTTTTTTCCATGGGAAATTTGGCCTGAAAGCCAACAGGGCTGTATCTCCTCTGAAATCCCAGCTCTCAGGCTTTTCTGGAGTGTCCAACAGCTACAGCCCCCTGTGTCCACAACCAGGTGAGCACTTGTCCCCAGCAAGGTGAGATGCTGCCCTAGATTTTTTGGCAAAGTTGTTATTTCTCACTGCCTGTTAAGCCTCCTGGACAAATCAGACAGTGTCACTGCTCCCTGGAGACTGTGAAATCCCTTGGAAATGTTCATTTATGGGAGCAAGGCATGGATAGTCCTCATAAAATGACCCACTGACCCTGCACTGCCACACCCCCTCATCCACCAGCATCATCCAGGGGCAAGGAAAGGAGAGCAGCAGTGGTTGGAAAGCACGAATTTCTCCAGGAGGATTAAAAAAATTCCTGAGGACTGAGGTGCACCAGTACCAGGCCATGTGACCAGGCTGGTTTCTGCTGAGTTTGTTTCCTTCTCTTGTTTGACACCAAACAAGAAAGCCAGAGGTTTTGCAGTGATATTTATTTGGGTACTACTGTAAAATGCAGAATGCCAGGGTAGCTCCTGGGCCTGACATTCTGCAGTTCAGCACCCCCAGGAACATGTGGCCTGTTAGCAGGGAACAAACTCCTTGGAGGAGCTGACTCCTCGTTCCCAGCCCCCTCTGGATTTTTAACCCAGCAGGCAGTCAGATTTACCCTTATCAACAAGGTTTACCCCTCTTCAATCCATGGTGGCTGTTCCCAAGTGCTGCCAAGGAACCCCCATGATTTTCCTGGGGACTGACCTGACACTGGCTGGGCAGCAGTGTCCCAGATTGTCCTTGGGCCTTTTCTGGAAAAGAGCACAATGTTTGCTTTTCTCCATGTGCAGGGCTATCTCCTGATCCCCACAACCTTTCAAGCATTCTGAGAGCATCCCTGTGAGGACAACACCATGTTCCACCTCACTTGGCACCCTTGGGTGGAGCCTGGTGGGTCCCACATGCAGGATGTTCCCTCAAACAAACCCTGACCTGATCCTCACCCTCTGCTGATTGTTCTCCTCCCCCTTTAACCTGTCCCTGAGAGGTCTGTTGGTCCCTGTTGGTCAAGACTGAGGCAAATAAAGCCATGAATGCCTCTGCCTTACCTGTCTCTGCTGTCTCTAAATCACTGATGCAACTGGATGTGCCCCAGTTTTCCTTATTCAGCCTTTTACTTCTAATGTTGGGGTAGAGCCTCTTCATGTTGTGTTTGATATCTCATGCAAGTGTCAGCTTTAGATGAGTTTTGCTTTTCCTAGCACTGCCCTACACACCTGAGCAGTGTTTCTAAATCCCTTCCTCATAGAAGGGATTTGCTTAAACCTCCTGTTACTGCTTTTTCTCGTTGGAGGTCAGTGGTGAGTTCCCAGCCCTTCAATTATCCACAGCCATCGTTCCAGTGCACTCAGGGTGGATCCAACAGCTGCCTTCTAATGGAAGAGAGGGAGAGATGCATAACTTGTATAAATTAGCTTCTAAATTAAATTGTAGCCTCGTAAAGTACGACTCCAGCACATAGTTAACTTTTACAGCCTGGTGAAACCCAGCCAGGAAGCAAGCCAAGAATGGCATGTAAAAAGGGCACTGGAGGAGATGCAGCAAGGTTTTCATTCTGTGTGCTTGGTGCTGCTCCTCTGCCCACAGCTGAAGGCAGAGCTCTCTGACAGGGAGCAGTGCAAGGTGAGGCACAGAGGCGCGTTCACAGCTGATTTACAGTAACAGGAGGAAAGAAAGCACATTACATCCAACCCAAGATGCTGACTCTGCCTGCCCTGCAGAGCCTCTTTGGCTGTATAATTACAGATCAAGTATCATGTTCTCTCAGATCCTGCTGGATCAATAGCCTGCAGCCTCCTTCTGCAGCTTCCCTCCTGCACCTGAGCCTAAAACCAGCGGGTCAGTGCTTGTCCTGTGACCTGCAGCGCTGGAGGGTCCCGAAGGGGGATCAAAGAAAGGGCATAACAGCCAGGAGACAAGAGGATGACTGGCATCCAGGGAGAAAAATCCATTTGCTAAAACCTTCTCTTAAAAAAGCACAACCTCAGACCCAAAACACCCAGGAAAACCAAGTGCTGACCCTTTTTCCTCGCCCCTGAGCAGTGAACTTTCAAATCCTCCAGACTCTTCTCTGGCGGGCAGCTCCTCTATCAGGGCACAGCACACACACAGCAGAGCTTTTGTTACAGCCATGAAAAAACTCCCAGGTGATTTTATAATGTAGAGGAGTCTGAGTTTAGCACCTTTTTTCTGTTGCCCTTTATTCTGCAAGCAGGTTACTTATGGGAATAAACCTGGTTGAGTGAACAGGCAGGACCACCTGCAGAAGCAGCTTTGTGTAAATGGTGTTCCTGTGCTCTCTGGCTGGGAGGAAGTTTCTGCACCAAAGATTTTTTTAACCTCCAAGTAAAATAATGCAGCTTTGGAAAGGACATGTGGAACCTGACCTAGTCTGGCAAGGAAGGTGAACCCAGGTGTGCAGGGAGAGGCACCACTGATGGGGTTGGGGTAAGGTGGCTTGCTGGGAGAAGGCGTGGGGAAAATCACAGTCTGCCCTTCAAACAAGCATGTCAGGTGAACCACAACTTTTTTAACATCCAGGAGGGTTCCTCTAAGAGAAAGTGAAGTCATTGCATGTGGAATTCCCAAAAGCCCCAAAGGGGAGCTGCTCCAGGCCCTGAGAAGCAAGTGTACTGCTGAAGGATCTGCCTGGAGCCTGCAAGAGAGGCAGCTGGGGAAGAGCTCACTGTGAATCAAGGCACGTAAAAGACTTTCCCAGTTCAACATTAACCATGAATTTTGGCTCCAGCCCTCTGTGGGGGCACATCAGCAGGTTTAGACAGGTATCCAAGGGTCCCCTCTAGACACAGTCCTGGTTTAGCAATGAGCCCCAGAGGAGTCTGGCATTGGGGAGGATTTGCCAAGCCCCTGTAGCTTGGCTTGGCACAGAGGTGAAGCTGACAGGCCCTGCCACTGGCACAGGTCTGATCACCACCGGGGTTTCACTACACATTCAACAAAAAACCCTGTTAATCCTCATGCAAACGATCTCCAAGGTGCAGCCCATCCCCACACTGCTGTAGCACTCCACCCCCAGCTTGTGCCAGGACCACATTCCATAGAGCCATGTTATGGAACTCCAGGAAATCAAGCCAACCAGAAAAAAAAAAAAAACAACGAACCAAAACTGGCAGAAGAAAGTGTTATGAGTTCTCTGATTTGGCTCAAGTGTGCCCTGCCAGTGGGGTGTGCCCTCACAGAGCAGGAGGGAGCGCTGGGGCATTGGGGCTGGAGTGGTGAGAGTGCTCCTGACATCACCCCTGAATGCTTTGCCTTGCAGAGCCCCAGCCAGAGGGTCTAAAGGGGCCAGCTGCTCTTCCATTAGAGGTGATAACACAGCACATGGAACCATCCCAGCTTGCCTGTTGGGGCCCAGGGCAGGTTTGCCAAGCTGGCAGCAAGAGCCAAGCCTCTCCTGCTTGCATGCTGCCTTCTCCTTGGGGCAGGCTGAGCAGGTCTGGGAAACAACCACAGCTTTGGGGGCTCTCTCCAGCCACGGTCCCCTCATTTTTGCCACAGAAAACTCTTGTGTTCATGGTCATCATTTGCAGCAACGCAGTGTGTTAGAAATACCTTTCTTTCACATATGACTTGCAGAGTAGCATTCCATTTTGGAGGGCAACGGGGTAGCATCCCTTCAGTGTCTGGTTCTGACTTTTCCTCCAGCAGTGTCACCCAATCCTGCTCAAACCATGGCTCGGGAGAGATTATGTGACGGCGGACGTCATCGCTCTCGCAATTGCGCACTCTGCTTTGTGCTCACTCCCCTCCTCTTTTTTTTTCCCTGCCAAGTTATCCTAAGAGAGGCAGTTTCTGACTGGCGATGTGAAATGTTACCTTTATCACTTCTCCACAGCACCAGCAGTATTACAGGCTGTCAGTCTAAAAAAAGCAGCTTTGTTTGACTGCGCAGAGCCGGCGCTGCACCGGCGGCGCAGAACTCGCCACCTCAGCATCCAGAGGTGAAAGGGCCCCATTAGGTGCTACACGAAGGTGTCACAGCTTGCTCTTGACAACTCCTGCAAGTCTGAGCCCATTCAGATGTCAAATGTATAAATATAGATCCACGTAAAAGGCAGTGCTGCTCAGCAGAGACCCACATGCACACCTCCCTCCCCCCCAAGGATGCGAGCAGAAAAGTGGAGGGAGATTGCTCAGTGCTGAAACATCGCCAGTGACGCAGATCTCTAAGTGGGTCAGATGGAAAAGTGATGTTAATGAGTTTACGTGTGAAGTTGGGAGAAAAAACCATCCAGTGATGAAGGTGAAGTGAAGACAAAGCCAAGGGTTTTTAGTGTGCTGGGGTAGTGAGTGAGTGAGAAGGTAGGAGCCTTCCTCCCCTCCCTCCAACAGGGGCTTTTTTATTTCTTCACTACAGATATGAAACAGATGGGGAGAAAGGGAGAACAGGCCCAGCTGGGGATTATTTAAAAGCAGCAACAAGTAAAAAGTTTCCATAATGAAATTTGATTCTTGCAGAGAGGATGTGTGCACTGGCTCCTGACTCTCTCAGGGCACGGTGCTCCTCTTATCTCCACAAAAACCTTCCCTTTGCTGAGATGCCATTGCAGAGGGGTGCACAATTCAAGGAGCGCCACAGAAGGCGTATCTGGAGTTATAGCTGCCATATTTCAGGGCTGTGTGAGAGGTGCTTGCAGTTTCAAATGACTTCTCTGCAAAATGAAGCAAACCAAAGGCACTGATGTTAGTGTTCCCATCTGTCATCTTAAAAGGAAAGAGCTACTGCCTGCCCGTCTTCTTTTCAGCAAGAGGCCACACTGAGTGTTGTCAAAAGCAATCATTTTCCCTGCTAAACCTTTCCTTTGGGCTACAACGTTTCTGTCTGAAGCACACAGGAGAGGATAAAATAAACTGAGTGGCAATAAAGAGTCACAGAATCAGAACCATGGACATCATCTAGTCCACCCCCATTCTGCCCTGAAAACAGGGATATTGCCAGCATGAGGTCAGCTCAGGAATGGTTATTGTGGTCTTTAAACCTTTGAGGAGACTCTGCTGCTTCTGGGCAGTTTCTTTGACTAAGGCAACAGATACTGAAATGGGCCAACCAGTTTGCAGGACCAGGATGGTCCTGGTTCTTTTTTTGTGGACTGGGGCGGAGGTGATACCATGGCCAGTGAAGTGCTGTGGGAAGTGTCAGGCTCATCAGGTTTTGAGAGCTGTGGAACTTGGTTATCCCCAGGGTGCAGGGAGGCCTGAAGCCTTCAGGGTCTGGCCAAGCAGCCTGGTCTCTGTTTTAGCTCGGTGCTCTGGCTGTTCCCCATCTCCACACCCTCACCAGCTGGGCTTAGCTGTGCACAGGTGCCAAGGGTGATGTCCAGGGTCAGAAAGTGCAAGAGGGACCTGCACTGAGCCAGCTTTGAGTGAGCAGGAGGCAGGACAAATGTCCAGGTCTTGAGGTCACTGGGTGGGAATTCACAGCTCTGCAGAGGGAGGAATGGGCAGCATCCTTCCCAATGGGCAGCCCTGACATTAATGGAAAGGGTCAAAAAGGAGGAGGGCTGGAGGCAATGCCAACAGCAGCCTGACATCAAGCCAAGACCCAAACCCTGCTCCCAAGGAGAAGCACATCCCCTCAAGAAGAGAGTTTTGTCAGAGGAGAAGCCTACCAGAACCATCACCACAGTGCTGCCTGTCCTCCCCAGACTGGACACAGCACTCAAAGCACTGCCAAGCCCCAGACAGGTCTCTGCAGGCAGCAGTGTGTGATTGCAGAGTCCCCTTGGGCTGTCCCAGGCAGCTCCAAAGGCTTTGCTGCTGCACCTTCCCACCTGGACATCCCTCAGAGACGTAGCTTAACCCCACCTGTGCACACCCACAGGCTCCTGGGGTCGATATAGATGTAACCCATCTGTAAAGTGCTGCCTAGAGACTTTTGCCACGCTGTGGGGATACACAAGCACTTCTTGGAGGTGGGGAAGAGCTGCTTAGGGAGCCTGAAATAAGCCTGCAGTTTTGTAAGCCCTGCAATGCCATCAGAAAAGCAAATGAAATCAGCACCTTTCTGAAGGGGGGAATGCTGACTCACCTGGTGTCTGCTTCCCTGCAGACTACCTACAGCAGTTTCTTTCTGCTTTTGTGCTTGCTTTGGGTCCTCTTCACCTCCTCTGCCTGTCTGCAGGTGCATGAGCACTTCATTCCCCTTTTCAGAGCACTCCTGCACAAGCCCTGTGTGCTCCTCAGCCCTGGGGCTGGAGCTGGTTCACTTAGCTGGTCTCTCTGCACCCCTTGTAACACACAGCAGGGCCTCCTGTGCTTCCAGTGCCATCACTTCAGGGGAGCTGAGGGGGAAAGGACTCATTATGCTAAGCTTGGACCACTGGAGTCTCACAGACTCACAGTCAAAGGTCACTCTCCAGTGTCAGAATTAAATACCCTGTAGGACTTTCAGCCATTTCCAGTGATGCCTCTGAGGGATAAAGGCATCGGTTGACTAGGAAAAAAAAATCACAGTTAAATTTCAAGAGACCTTTGGGACAGACACTCTTAAGCAGCACTGGTGGCAGGTGCCCCAGTAAGAAGCTCATTATGTCCAATAAGTTACTCCCTGAAAAGCTCCCAGAGCTCTTATTATCTCTGGAGTGATAGGCAGAAGTGGTCTAATCTCTTGTAGAGCTTACAGAGGGATTCAGCTCTTTGTTTCAGTTTAATTACCTTTCTGAAAAGGAAATTCCTATCAGAAGCCTGGGGAAAAAAATAGATGGTAAATACTCAATGCAAGAGATGTAAAATTAGGGTAAAATCCTGGCACACCATGGTTTGCAGTGGGAGATCTCTAGCCTTATGCTGTCTGAAATCAGGGGAAAATTCTGTATCTCACCTTGCAGGGAAAGACCTCCCTCCAACAGATGCCTAGGCTGGATTAACATTGTATCTAAGAGCATTTTCTGAGGAGGGAGAATAATAGCTTTGTAAATGTATGTACCTTACACCTGAAATCTCCCTGACTTTGAATTAGCCATGCATTTGCAGGCCCTTTCAGTCTGACACTCTTTTGTGTGGGATTATTTATTTTTTTTCTATTTCTAAGAAGCTTTGTGTAATAAGGTGTTAAGCTTAAGACACTTTAAACTAATATTTGATTGTGGAAAAGAGTAGTATTCCTGAATAAGGTTAAAAGTGGGTGCTTATAAAATTAAAAATTGTTCCTGTTCTGCTTTGGCAGATTAGACCTGTGAAACTATAATAGGATTTACCTCTCTCTCTCTGTCTCTCTAGGGTTTTAGCTTTTCCCTCTGGAGGAGCAGAGACAGGTGACAGACAGCACACTCAGCCTAATGTTCCAACACTGTGGAACTGCACGTGAGGCTTTGGATCAAAAATCCCTCGTGGTGGGTTGTTGCTTTGGCTCTAAGGAGTGAACAAGCAGGAGCTGCAGCAAAGCCCACCAGCAGGCTGGCAAATTAAAGCCCTGAGGCCTGAGCATCACAGCGAGGAGCAGGCAGCTGTTTGGGGCACCTCAGCCTGCCTGGATGTGCCTCCTGAAGCAAATAACCATTTCCAAATGTTCTCGTTGGGCATGAGCCACGATGTAAGTGTAAACTTGGGTGGGGTATGGAGAGACTGTATTTTTGAGAGCCAGAGGGCTGGGCTGGGCACAGAGGAGCGATTTGTTCCCCTGAGCACGATTACCTGCTCCCCTCTCCCCTCCTGCTCGGGGCAGAAGCTGCCCAGAGAGTGCTGCTGCAGAGGAGAGCCACTGCTCCTGGGTTGGAGCGGGTCCCTGGGAGGCCAAGATGATCAGAAGGATGGAGCACCTCTCCTAGATGGAAAGGCTGAGAGAATTGGGACTGTTCAGCCTGGAAAAGAGAAGCCTTTGGGGTGACCTAATTGCAGCCCCCTGATGGAGCCGATAGGAAAGATTGAGAGAGACTATTTAGAAGAGCCTGAAGTGACAGGACATGGGGGAATGGCATCAAATTGAAAGAGGGTAGGGTTAGATTAGATGTTGGGAAGAAATTCTTCCCTGTGAGGGTGCTGAGGCACTGGCACAGGCTGTGCAGAGAAGCTGTAGATTCCCTACTTCAGCACTGTATCAAGGCAAAGCAAGACTTTTTCAGAGAAACGAGCTCAGGTGTTTATTTTGTGAGATGACAGCATTTAGAGTTCAACTTGAGTGGTGCAGAGCTTTGATAGACTCTACAGTGTTATTTGCTTGCCCAGGACTACTCAGTGGAAATAATCTCAGATTCTCAGCTCTGCCCTGAACGTGGGATTTTTTCCCAAAGAGAATCAGGCCAGCAAACATGACTCCCCATCCCCAAAGCCCCCACAGCAGTGAATAAGAAGGTTTGCAGGCTGAAGCACCTTCCTCTCTAAAACCCCTCCCCGTGCCTGGTGATGTTACTGTGTCCCCAGGGACACTTCCCAAAAAGGGTGGCAGGACACAAGCAGCATGACAGAGAGCCCAGGGCAAGGTCTGTGTGCCCTGGAGACTGTGGGTGACTGCCCTGCTCTCAGCTCAGCTGGAGCTGGGGGCTCAGAGACCTGTCAGGGACTAGTGCAGCAGAACAATTTGGCTGTGCAAGTGCTGAGCAGTGAGTGCAGCTTGTTTGTGCAGCAGATTTTATCATTGTGCAATGCCTTTGAAGTCTGAATGGGACAGGTGATGCAATCTCTCCTAATTAGCACAGTCCAGAGGGAATGGCCTGCATTGAAGTCTCCAGGTAACGCTCTGGTTTCTGTTTCCTCCCCAGCTTTCTGATTATTGAGAGTCAGGGGAAAGGCCTGGAAGGTGTTAAAGAAGCTGCTGCTCCTGGCTCCTTACCCTGCCAGGCAGAGCAGGAGGTCAGATATTTCTCTGGATGCCAAGGGACAGGCAGGGCTACCTGATGCAGTCTGGGCACAGCCAGGCCTTGCCACAGCCCAGCTTTTGGTACCTGCCACCCATAATAACCAACACCTCCTGAAGCTCAGGGCAGGTTAAGAGGAAGTCTGACCCCAAAAATTCCTCCTTTCAGAAAGCAGTGACCTGCAGTGAATATTGCCAATGGAAAGACGTGCAGGCAACGTCAAGAGAAATGTGATATAAAAAAACTATGACAACTGAGAAGGGTCCAGAACAGACAAGTGGTGAAGATATTAAAGCAAACAAGATCTTTTCAGCACACAGGAAGCATGAAGCTTGGCAGAGGGTTGTTGTTGAACTACTGGTCTGTAAACGAGCTGTCTGGGCTATTTAAAATGCTAAGGATACTGCAGAGGAGGTTTGGAGAAGTATTTGCTTGACAGGTATATGACTTTCAGATGAAAATGGCTGAAACTTCATCAGGAATTCAGGTACCAGAAGAAGGGAACTGGCCCAAACTAATATATTAAGTAACAAGTCACAAGTACCTAAACTTAAAAAAGTGTCCCAGAGGAACTGGATACTATATTATATCTATAAATTGTAGGTATGAAAAACAATGGTTAAGTTTTTGCAAAGGGATAAAGAAATGTAATAGATAAACTGATAATATTCAATCTTTCTTTACAGCATGATATTTTATTAGAGAATCAAAAAAATATAAAAATCTTGCATTCACCTGTAGGAAGGATGCCAATGTGACAGCTTAGGGAATCTCTCAGCAGGTTCAGGAAACTGGGTGACAGGGTAATTAAATATAGCTACTAACAGCACATATTCATTCAGCATAAATTAGAGAAACACAGAGTGGTTTAGGTTGGAAGGGACCTCAAAGATCATTTCATTCCAACTCCTCCTCCATGGGCAGGGACACCTTCCACTAGGCTGCTCCAACCCCATCCAACCTGGTCCTGAACACTTGCAGGGATGGGGCAGCCACAGCTCCTCTGGACAATCTGTTCCACTGCTTCACCAACCTCATGGTATAGAATTTCTTCCTAATATCCACCCTAAACCTATTCTGTTTCAGTTTGAAACCATCTCTCCTTGTCCTGCCACTCCATGCCCTTGTGAAAAGTCTCTCCCCATGAACATGCAGAGCTTTGGTACATCTGGATTCTTCCACCAGATGAACCATGAGTGGCTAAAGTGGCAATGCCAAGCTGAATTTTAGGAGGCCTCTGTCTGAGATCCCAAGGAGAAGACTTTGGTACACCAAGATTTTGGCACATCAAGATTTTGGCAGGTGGAGAGTGTGACAACAATACAGACCAGAACCAGAGCAATGTGATGGCATATGTGCCAAAGATGAGAAATTGAATGGAATCATCAGTATGGAAGGGGCCTGACAGCTGAGGAGGAGGCTGAGGAAATCCATGGATCCAGATGGCCAGTAAGGTCCATCCCAAAATATTAGAAAAGCAGGCACCTGACATTACCTGCCTGGCAGCCAGGCTTTCTGACCACTCTGCACAAGAAAACAGGGGCCACAAGACTGGAAAACAGCTGAGGCTGCAGGGATAGGGAAATTAATCCAGACAATAATTGATCTGTTAGCTTAACCTCAGGAGTATGACTGGCATTTGAAGGGAGGAATAATGCAAGACATAGAGTTTAATAGAAAATGTTATAAAATGCAACAGGGAGGTTACCAAAAATAAATCTGACCTGTCTAAGGCAAAGAGTATTTATTGCAAAAATAGCTGAGGTCACAGACAAGAAAATGCCATGGATCTCCTTTGTCTGGCCCCCTCCCCAGTAATAAGTGGAGGAGTGGATTGCTAGGAATGAAGAGGGCAAGGAGTAGGTCAAGGATGAGATACCTACAGATTGTTTTGAATGTCCTCTCCCTCAGCAATTGTAGTTTTTACACTTTGAACAAAGACACCTCCCTCCCCCCCAATGGATCCTCATCTTGGGGGGAATTGGATGTGAAATAATGTGAAATTATGCTGGTCATTCCCTCTGGATTGTGCTGCTTTGCACCTGTCTGTGTGGTCACCCATCTCCTGTGGGCTCACACCCTGTCACATCTGCCCCTGTGGCACAGGGCACCTCCCCAGCCACACACTCCAATCTCACCCAGCCTTTGGCCTGCAGGAGGTTCTGCTTCACAGACATCGCATTATCCCTGGGAAAGAAAATACCCAATGGCTAATTAAAATTTCCTAGCAATGACTAAACCCACAAAGACCCCTCTTCAGTTATCCCAGTGGTTATTAATTCATCTCACCATTACCGTGGCAGAGTTTCAGCCGCTGCCTTTTTACCAGATGGCCACAAAACGCAGCCTTTGCTCCACCGCTGAGGGGAAGGGTGAGCTTTTACCCTCCTGGAAAACCCACTCCACGCCAGAGGCTGGGCTTGGCCAGGCTGAAGTGAGCAGTGCCAGCACCCAGGCTGAGAAATGGGGGTGGCACCAAGTGGATCAGCATCGCTCAGTGCCTGGCCAGGCTCTTCCTCTGACGTGCTCTCCTCTCCCTTCCCCTCCCACAGGTCTCCCCGTGCACATGAGCAGCAGCCAGCGCTCCCCTCTGCCTTGGCATTGANCACATCAAGATTTTGGCAGGTGGAGAGTGTGACAACAATACAGACCAGAACCAGAGCAATGTGATGGCATATGTGCCAAAGATGAGAAATTGAATGGAATCATCAGTATGGAAGGGGCCTGACAGCTGAGGAGGAGGCTGAGGAAATCCATGGATCCAGATGGCCAGTAAGGTCCATCCCAAAATATTAGAAAAGCAGGCACCTGACATTACCTGCCTGGCAGCCAGGCTTTCTGACCACTCTGCACAAGAAAACAGGGGCCACAAGACTGGAAAACAGCTGAGGCTGCAGGGATAGGGAAATTAATCCAGACAATAATTGATCTGTTAGCTTAACCTCAGGAGTATGACTGGCATTTGAAGGGAGGAATAATGCAAGACATAGAGTTTAATAGAAAATGTTATAAAATGCAACAGGGAGGTTACCAAAAATAAATCTGACCTGTCTAAGGCAAAGAGTATTTATTGCAAAAATAGCTGAGGTCACAGACAAGAAAATGCCATGGATCTCCTTTGTCTGGCCCCCTCCCCAGTAATAAGTGGAGGAGTGGATTGCTAGGAATGAAGAGGGCAAGGAGTAGGTCAAGGATGAGATACCTACAGATTGTTTTGAATGTCCTCTCCCTCAGCAATTGTAGTTTTTACACTTTGAACAAAGACACCTCCCTCCCCCCCAATGGATCCTCATCTTGGGGGGAATTGGATGTGAAATAATGTGAAATTATGCTGGTCATTCCCTCTGGATTGTGCTGCTTTGCACCTGTCTGTGTGGTCACCCATCTCCTGTGGGCTCACACCCTGTCACATCTGCCCCTGTGGCACAGGGCACCTCCCCAGCCACACACTCCAATCTCACCCAGCCTTTGGCCTGCAGGAGGTTCTGCTTCACAGACATCGCATTATCCCTGGGAAAGAAAATACCCAATGGCTAATTAAAATTTCCTAGCAATGACTAAACCCACAAAGACCCCTCTTCAGTTATCCCAGTGGTTATTAATTCATCTCACCATTACCGTGGCAGAGTTTCAGCCGCTGCCTTTTTACCAGATGGCCACAAAACGCAGCCTTTGCTCCACCGCTGAGGGGAAGGGTGAGCTTTTACCCTCCTGGAAAACCCACTCCACGCCAGAGGCTGGGCTTGGCCAGGCTGAAGTGAGCAGTGCCAGCACCCAGGCTGAGAAATGGGGGTGGCACCAAGTGGATCAGCATCGCTCAGTGCCTGGCCAGGCTCTTCCTCTGACGTGCTCTCCTCTCCCTTCCCCTCCCACAGGTCTCCCCGTGCACATGAGCAGCAGCCAGCGCTCCCCTCTGCCTTGGCATTGATTATTTCTCTCTCTCTCTCTCTGGCCCCATCCATTAATGACGCACATTGATTCAAATGCTGTTGCTTTTCACTTCTCACCCTCTCTCTCTCTCTCTCCCCCCCCCATTCCCACTATTTTTATGACGCATGAAGTCAAGGTTGTCATTATTCTATATTTGCATGGATTAAGCTGCCTTCATCATCATCTATGAGCTTCCAAGTGATAAGAGCCCAATGCAGGCTCCCTCGTTAGGGATGCTGCCTCTGCCCACCGTCCCTGATTACTTCTGGCCCAAATTCCAGCTCTGGGAGCCAAACGTCTGTCTCAGGCAGAAATGCCTCAAAAATTATTTCTTTAAGATGTCCTTTTCAGAGAAGGAGATGTGTTTTCTTCCATGATTGTCTGACTTGGCTGCCTCTTTCTGCATTACTAAACTGTCCAAGGCTTCCTCTCAGTTTTTCATGTTTTCCTTTCTGGGCTGCTAAAATAGTCATATTTGAGGTGAGACAACCTGATCTACCTGTTGGTCTCCTTTTATTTGCATGCCTAACATGTCAGATACCTTGGGGGGTGGTGGTTCTCAGGTCTTCTACAATAATTAATCCCCTAAATTCCCATTTAAAAAAATACTTCCTGTTATTTCCTCTGCTTGTAGGTTTAAAATAAGATTTAAAAATGACAAAATAATACAGACTGTCCTGGAAGAGGAGTTAGAGAGATGGAGAAACCCAGGAAAACTGATGATTGCTAGAAGAGGTCCATTAGGCCTGTGTGTGGCCAGAGAAGGCTTGAAAGGTACAAATTCCCAGCCAAATTCCCTGCCTCCTGACCAGCCTTGAGGTGGAGCTGCCTGGTGTGCTGGAGCTCCAGCAGGGAGCTTGCAAGAGTTCAGTATTGAGCAGGGGTTGCAAGTGGTTTTCTCATCAAGCTCTGCTCTGCTGCTGCTTCCATTTATGGGTATTTCATGCAACTAAATGATGGCTTTGAAGCTGGTGATAAAACAGCTTTTCTCTTTCCTTGCTGCCTGTGCAAGCCAGTTAACCAATTCCATTGAATTTCAGCAGCAAGTCCATGTCATATGGACCTGGAGGAAAACTGCAAGTGCCAGGCAGCAAAAAGGGGTGAAAATATCTCCTCTATTCTCTCTGAGCCTGGTGTCTGCACACAACTGTGCCTTTCTTTTCTGTCCTGCTGTGCCCTGGGCTGTCTCAGACCCCTGGGGCAAAGCTCAGGGGCAGAGAGGTCCAAGGACCAGAAAACAGCTCCAAGAGCCAGGAACAGGGTGTGACAACTGCTGCCTGAGGGGTTCACTGCTGCTGTCATTGGGGTGTAGGGCAGGGACTTTATCTACCCAGCTGGGGGTGGTGAGCAGGACAAAAACAATGTGATGCCTCACTTTGGTAGACCTGGAGGGGAGAGGAGGGGTGGCTGGAGAGCAGAGCAGACAGGGCTGTGCTAGTGTGAGGACGGTGTTCTGCCTGGATGCTGCCATGTATTTTGTTTTCAGAATGAATGGATCACTCACAGAAAAAAAAAATAAAAAGGGCATTTTAGGTCAAATGAAATTCTTTTCAGATTTGAAATGAAGAAGTGCAGAATTTCTCTGCTGAAACAATCCAGAGGGGAAAAACAAAATCAGAGCTAAAAAACCTCAGAGCATTGTTGGGTACTTTCAAAATTTTAAACATCTGAGTTTTCATTTTCCAGCCATGTTTTGTTGATCAAATGTGATTAAACCATGACTTAAAGGTTACCAAGACATAAATAAAAAATATAAACCAGCTTCTCCAACGGAAGTCTCTTTCTTTGCCTGAGAAAGTGGGAGAAGGCAGCTCAATCCCCAATGGTGATTTAGGTGAGAGCCAAAGATGTTTTCTCTGCTTTTTGGGGTGTCAGGCAGGCCCAGGTAAGCTCACCCTGCCAAGATCCTCAGCTTCCCTCTCTCTGTTTGGGCTGTAGCTGCTGTATGTTGTTACCACAGCTTTCTGACCAGCTCATGTGTGCTGGACATCCCTGCTGAGGAAGAATGTGCTTCTTCCCCCAGTTCCCACAGCACTGCTTCTGTCATTTGTAAAAATATCTGTACCCCACAGGAATAAAATCCCCAAGGAAAGGGCAGATGGACTCAGGCAATCCAGGATGACGAGGTCTCTGTGTCAGAGAAAAGAGGAATGGAAATGACTTTGGAGCATTTTGGGATTCCTACACTGCTGATGCTGCAAAACCAAGGGACTGAAAGGGCACCAGGATTGATGGGATGGTGAGGAAATAAGGATGGAGGGAAAGTATCCAAGGTTTCAACTGCAGAAAGCACAAGGCTGTGCAGGATATTTTTCACTGTGCTCCCCGAAAAACACTTGTGCTTTGAAGTAGCTCCTTGTGTGAGGAGTTCTCAGAGTTCATCTCTACTCTGCTCCACGTCCCCATTCAGCCCTGTCCCTCCCTGTGGGAGGCTGGGGGAAAATCAGTGGCTGTCACTTCTGATGCACTCAAGGAGCAACTAATGGAAATCTGCTTTGCACGGAGGGAGCACTACAGGACTCGGTCTCCTCGTCTGGCCTGCTGCAGCAATGACATATATATTGTCATATTTAAGTGGTACAAATGGCTCAGAGCGTTGCTAAGAGTTTTACCCATGCAATTAATGACATCAAGCAGCCAAATCCCTGCATTCTGAGGGCAGGCAGCCACGTGGGATGGAGAGACTGCTGAGGCACCAAAGAAGCACAGCGTAGGTCTCCCTGATCCTCCTCATCACATGCAAAAATACTGGAAGCCCAGCCTCCAAAATAGCAGTGGGTGACACCAAGCATCCTCCCAGCTCCCACATTTTCCTTGTGGGTTAATTCCTGTTCCTTTCGCATCCCTGTCCTTGCCTGTGCTACCAGAGGACACAAACTCGTCTCATTTTGAGCCAGCATTTTTTCAGCATCTCCTTGCAAAGCCTCTCTCTCATTTGTCTCTCCACAAGAGGGGGGTGAAAGGGAAGATATCTGTGGCTGGATCCACAGCTTTGAATCAAAATGGTTTGCCAGATGTCCATACCAGCGCAACAGCAGAGAGCTGGCTGGACAGGTTAAAACTGGCAGGACCTAATGACACCCAAATTCAGTGTATAAATCCTCTTTTAAAACTCTAGAAAAAGAGCCTGAATTGTATTTGACATCTTTTTGGAAAGCCCTTATTTCTGGAGAGAAGCAAATGCCTGAAAAGCATTTGCTAATTGCAGACACTGATTTGCATTCTGGGGCCTGGAAGTTTCCTAGAAGTTAAAAAAAGTAGATGGCAAATAAACCCAGAATATACTAGCCAGACTCACATCAGTTTCTTGTATGTTGAGTTCAGTGACATCAAGAACTTTGCCTCCTAGTGCAAAACTGTCTTGTGCTTTTAGGGCCTAGAAACGAGTGCCCTATGCTGGCAGGAGGGTAAAATACTGGCAGCCTGTGATGCTGCCTCAGGTCCTTGCCAGCTGAGCATGGTCCAGGTGGGAAGGAGAGAGAGAGGAATCTCTGCTGCATCCAATGCTGAGTTTAAATGCTGGGAATTAACAGCAGGAGAGCTTTTGCATATTGGGTAACTGCCTGGGGGAAGCAGTGCATCGACTCTGCACTCCTGCAGAGGATGAGGACAGGGGGCAATTAGATCATGGCTTATCAGAAGTAAAAGTCAGTTTCCAGATAAGCAGAGTGTAACATGTGGATTAAAGTTGTCAGTTAATTAAAGAGGCCAGGTTTAAGCCACAGATAGGGCTGCATTTAGTGAAGTAATGCTAAAAGAGCGCTGTTCTGTGGAGTCAGAGGAGGATAGTGTGGTGCAGGGTGTAGAGATGCTGGGTTAATACCAAAACTAATTAAAAACACAATATCTGGGAGCTCCAAGCCTGTGCAGTGTGGAGCAGACACGGAGGAGGAGACCTCTAATTCAAGGGCAGATCTTCCCATTCGGGTGCTGAACATGCTGCAAGCTGTGGATGCCCCATCCTGGAGGTGTTCAAGGCCAGGCTGGATTTGGCTTTGAACAAGTGGAAGGTGCCCCTGCCCATGGCAGGGGACTGGAAATGGGTGATCTCTAAGGTCCCTTCCAACCCAAACCATTCTATGAATCTCTGAACTAACACAGACCCTAGAGCTTGGCCTGGCACTTCTCAAAGCCTAGAGAAAGTGATGGCCTGGTGGACTGGCAGGCCTCCCAAGTGGAGATAACATGTTTCACTTGCAATCTAATTGTCCTTTGTCTCTTTTTAACAAGCAAGAAATGTCTGCCTTGACAGGCAGCTCTGGGGCAGGGCTGGCAGCACTGCTGGCTGGTGGGAGCAGCAAACCTCCAGGGTGGGCAGCCACATGCAGCATCTCCATTCTCCAGGAACAAGAAGGACAGGCAGCAGTATTTTATCCAGCTGAGGCAGAAAGAAACCCTTGGGGAGCCCTGCTTTGCAGCCTCAGCTCACACTTCAGAGCTGTTCAGCCTTTCGTTATGGTTTTGCATTGTTTAAATGAGAAGCCTGTGAGAGGCTCACCAAAAAAGGCAGATGCCACTTTGAAGAGCTCACATTTGAAGCCAGGATCTCCTGACTCATCCTCACACACTGTACCTAGGAGCACTTTAATCCTTGCTGCACTTCTTGCACAAAGGCAGCATCTTGCTCAGTTGCACCCTATGCTTCCATGGGCAGGCAGTACAATTCGCTTTAAAGTGAATAAATAAAAATGGATTCCCAATTCTTGCCGCTCCTAGATGGCAGTGAACAATCCAAAATGAGGTTAAGTTTGTTTCCAGCTTTCTCTTATGGCAGATTTCTCACAGCAGGGCCACAGCTCAGGCAAAGGACCAGGCACAGCAGTGCCCTCCAGGATGAGTCACGCCAGCTCTGGCTCTCAGGAAGGTGGAACTCTGTGCTGGAAGTAAAAGAAGAGGTTGTAAACTTCAGAGCATTTGAGAGTGGAGGATTTAAATCAGGGTCAAGTCAGAGAAAATTCACCTTCCTTTCAATTAGATAATGAAAAGCTCAAGCACCCTGCCAAGTCTCCCTCAGTTTGCTGCCCTTATTCTTCTCCAGGAATGAGAGCTCTTCCAAGCTGCCCTACAGCCCATGGAGCAATGCATTGCCTCCAAGGCTGGATGGTAGGGAGCAGCCAAGGCAGAATAGCTAATGTCAAAAATTGTTTATTTTGAGCTAAATATCAAAGAATAACTTAAATTGGAAGGGACCTCTGAAGGTCATCTGGTCCCATCACAGCTCAGAGCAAGGACAACTTCTCAGTTAGAGTGAGTTGCTCAGGGCATTGTGCTCTTTGTTTGTGGCTTTCTCCAAGGATGGAGATCACCCAGCCTTTTTGGACAGCCTCTCCCTGTGCAGAATCACTCTCATGTAAAGCTCACTGGAGTTTTCCTCATGTGTCTTGTGACTGTTGTGGTTATTCAGACTTTTTTTATACACATATATACTATTAATACAACTAAATGTTATAAGTATTATTAAAGAAATGTAATCCTATCTCTGTATTTATATGATATCAACAAAATATCAGTAAAACAAATAAAAATACCAGTATTGATTTTTATCAATAAAATGCTGTTTGATGGGGTAGGGAATGGCCACTAAACTTTTCCATTCAACATCCCTGTCATTTAATGTTCTTTTTTGGTTTCCTTTTTTGTACATTCGATTATATCTCTATGGCAAACTGAGGGCGTGTGAGGGGATTCAAAGGCCAGCCACGGGAAGAGAGCAGTGGTGGTGAATTATACTATGATGGAGAGATTATTGATTTATGAGGCCCTTTTGAAATATTAATCAATCATGAGGATCTTTCTTTCTCCTTCAGTAAACACTATAATTTTCATTCAAAAACAACAGGAAGCTAGGAATCACAGAATCCTGAAATCTTCAAGGCTGGAAGAGACCTGCAAGCTCATCCAGGACCACTGTCACCACAGCATCACCATCATGACCCCAAAATTATGTCCCCATGTGTCACATCTATCCTCATGGTGGGGCACAGGGCATGTTGTGTGTCACTTGTGCCAGTGAGCAGTGCTTGTGGGGCATGGCAGGAACCTGGCACTTGAGCAAGCAGGGTGCTTGTGGGGTGTGCAGGGCACTGCTGGGAGTGTGCAGGGCACCACTG